>CM035416.1:118210752-118570752 GCA_020310875.1 Ceratopteris richardii | reverse complement strand
AAATGTTCCGAGAATAAGTGATGTAGGTGATGTCGAGGATGATTATTGTTAATTTCCTAGTTCTACTATGGTTCCTATTGCACTTATTACACAGGAGCTTCGTTGGGATGGAAGAGATGCAAAATCACATGCATTGATAGATTTTTCTATCAAACATACCATTATCCCTAACATTAGCTCTTGCAAATCAACCAAAGATGCTTGGGATACTCTTAGCACACTATATTAGGCGAGAAATGAGGTTCGTGTTGTTTATCTTGGATACAATTAGAGAGTGAGCATATGAATGAAGGAAATTTAATGTTTTTTTTGACAAAGATCAAGGATTTGAAAGGCAAATGGTTTTTGGCGATGAAATTGTGTTAGATAGTTCAGTTGTGCAAACTGTTCTTAAACATCTTCTAGATTTTTAATAGATTTTTGCTTCTACTTTTTGTTTGATTATGAAAGGAAACTCAAATGCCTTAATTTTTAGGAATTTAAGATTTATTTTGATGCAGAAAGATCAATATAGACAAAACAGGTCAATTATGCATGTTGCCGATCAAGCTTTCTTGGCTAGTTAAAAGGGAAAAGATAAATGGAGCTCGTCTACTAGTAAGCATAACCTGGTAATGCTTCAAATTTAGATAAGGAAGATAAAGATGACAAGGAAACAAAAGAGGAAAAATATTTTTACAAGCAGTATGAGACAAATGATCATGTCATTAAGAGTTGTCCTAAATTGACTACAAAAGAGGCATAGAAGAAAAAGGCTCAAATGGCTTTGGCAGAGACCTTTATGCCTAGAACTAAGTGTGCTATCCTTGTTCAAATGAAGAATGAGTGTTTACTACTCATTGAAGCTATGAAACATCTTCGCATGAGCAAAATATGTTTGCAGAAAACCCAGATAGTGGTGCAACAAAACATATTACCTCACAACATAGTTTTTAACTTCACACAAGTTTTCCCCTACAAGGAATATTATCATATGTGCAAACGTCTCCTCTTATCCAATCATGGGAGTTGAAAACATTATTCTTAGTATTGTTGATGATAGTACTCTCACATTGTCAAATGCCCTATGTGTCAGGAATCAAGAAAAATATATTATCAATTTTACTTTGATTATTAAATTTATTGATGATAGATGTATAGTTCATGATCTCTAAAATGGTGAGAATATCATCATTTTTTGTGTTTTATGTTATGGGTTGTATAACCTCATAGATTATTAATGTTATAATGATTCAACATGTACAATTCATGATTCTTAGGGTATTTTAGATGCAAAAATTTGGCATGCATGCTTCGATCATCTAAATTTTGCTGATTTTCTTCACCTAAAAAAATATGAAATGATGCCCCCCTTTTCCCAAACTTGAGTTACCTTCTAAAAATTTTTGCAACAATCGTATTTTAAATAAAATGTAGCATTCTTCCTCCTCCAAAGATGGTTCAGTTAGAACTGCACATAAATTTTTCTTTGTTCACAGTGATCTATGTGTTCCTATATAGACGCCTTCATTCAAGAATTACCTATACTTCGTGACTTTCATTGATGACTTTTCTAGGCATGCATGGGTTTATCCATTGAAAACAAACTCTGAAGTTTTTATGCGCTTTAAAGAGTTCTTGTTCATGATTGAGAATTTATCGACATGTAAAATAGGCATCCTCCATTCTTATCTAGAGGAGTGTATGTCTTTTGATTTTAATGTATTTCTAGTTGAGCATGGGATAGAACAGTAGTATACATTTCCATATACATCCCAACAAAATGGAGTTGCTAAGAGGAACATTTCTCTCATGGAAATGGAAAGGTGTATGGTCAAAAGTCAAGCTTTACCACATAACTTCTTGCTTGAGATCGTTATGTGTATATCATATGTACTTAACATGCGAGGCTTGACATGGCTGCAAGCTATTTGTTGTTTATCTACATGCTTTTGGTCATCTAGCATATGCATCAGTGCTTGAACAATAACCTAAAAAAAAAGCAATGCTACAACTATGAAATGTATTTTTATTGGATATAGTTCTGAAAGCAAAAGCTATCATCTATATCATCCACATACTAAATGCATTTTGGTTAGTCGTGATAATGTTTTGTGGAAGATGCAATTATTAGTGAGCTCAAATAATGTGTATGAAACTTTGCCTCTTTTTACGAGTGGATAGTCAAATTGCTCTTAGTAAGGCAATTTATCAACCTTTATAGGTTTCAAATGATGAGGACCATCATTCTATTTTTTATGAAAATGTACATTATGCACTTATTGATGAGAGAACTGACATTGAAGAGGCAAAAACTATGGCTAAACAATTAATGAAAACTTTGAGAGAGAATAAGTTAGATGCATATTTGCCATATTGTACTCATTCAAGCTCTCATATGCTTCTTTTGCATCAGATTGTTATGCAATCTGGTCTTTGTGATGAGAATGAGCATGTTTCTTTCGATGAAGCATAGAAATCCAAAAATTGGATGACTACTATGCAATCACAATTTGATGCCATTATGAAGTATGGTACTTGGCCATTATGTGACTTGCTTCATGAAAGAAAGGCCATTTGTGTCATGGACGAAGGAAACCATCCTGAACCTTAGATCACATGTGAATCCTATATCTCATGATTGGTTCAGAATTAGGAGAAACCAATGCTTCCATTGCGTCTGGAGCCAAAACCTTAAGATCGACTGTCTACTTACCTCATTCGGATATCCAGAGCTCATGTTTCGAATTGATGACATCATCAATGACATCATCAATTTGTAACCGCCATTCATGAACCGCCCTTGAAAACCTATATAAGGAGGGGTTGGCCACATTCATAATCAGTCTTGTCAATACCAGCCTTGGGAGCTCAAGGAGTCGTGACCGCCAAGTAAGTACTCTCCAAGTTCCAGTTCATGTTCTTGTCTTGTTCCTTGTTCCAGTCCTGTTTAGTCTTGTATCCTGGACATCTTGTCTTGTCCTCTTGTAATCTCGTAGTACGAGATCTTGTCGAGTTCTTTTGTGTATCTAGTTCATCTCCCAAAAGGGAGTTCTTGTAATGTAGAGATCTTGTTTCATACTTACGATCCCCGATTGTGGGATCTCCTGTATCATCTCTAGTCGAGTTGTTCATACCTATCAGTCCCCGGTTGTTGGACATCTTGTATCAATCACGTATTCTTGTATCATTTCCCCTTCGTGGGTAATCTTGTAATCAGAAGTGTATTTGCAAAATCTTGTCTACTATAGTCAGAGAGCACAATCTAGTGCTCCCCTGACATTTTGGCAAGACTAGCTTCTATCCAAGACCAATCACCATGGAGAATGCTTATGAACAGATTGTAGCATCACTTCAGAGTCTCCAAAAACAAGTCGAAGACCTAACTCATCGACAGACACAAGTTGAGATGGGACCTCCAGTGCATGTAGGTGCACTCCTCCAAGAATTACAAGAACGAATCGACAGTCTTTAGACAAATCAAGGGAGTATGCAAGTAGATCAATAACCTAGTACATCCTTCATGAGGGAACCCAAGTTCTGCATGCCCGAAAATTTCGATGGTGATCGCACAAAGTTCCGAGGATTCTTGCAACAAGTCAAATTGTACATCCATATGTAGCCTGATAGATACCCTGATGATGCATCCAAGGTCAGTTTTTGGAACCTTACTCTATGGTCAAGCATTATAACAAAACTTCGAAAGCTACATCAAGGTAACCGCCTTGCCTCTACCTATGCATCAAAATTTCGACAATTGATATGTGACCTCACTTGGCACGAAGATTATTTCATAAGCCAATTTAGGTGGTGCTTAAGAGATGATGTGAAGGACCTTCTACTCATAATGCCAAAGGTTAAGACATTGAATTAATACATCAACCAAACTATCCAATGTGATAACCGCCTTTTTGAAAGAAAACAAGAAAAACAAGTAGAAGGAAGACCTCGCCAATGGAAACCCTTCCAACCCACTCCTAGAGATGAGTCTATGCCCGAACCTATGCAGATAGATGTAACTAGGTTCCATCCTCTAACACCACAAGAGAAACAAAGAAGGAGGGATAACAAGTTATGCCTGTATTGTGGAAACCCTGGACATATTGCAGTTAATTGTCCGAACAAGAGAACAAACTCCAGAGTTGCAGCCACCCTTGTAGAGTAGGGAAACGACGAAGTCCAGTTGTAAAAGAGACTGTGTAGCCGGACCATGATATAAGAAAGGGTCTCATAATTCTAACCATAGAAACATGTCCTGAACTTGTTAAGTTAATCATCCCCAAGAAGACCCTTTCTCTTACAGCCTTAGTGAATTCAAGAGCGTCCTCATGTTTCATCGATGAAGGGTTGGTTAAGAAACATGGAATTCCTGTACTTCGGAAGAACAAACCAGTAATAGTTGAAGTAGTAGATGGACGACCTCTAGCATCTAGGAATATAACCATGGAAACCACACCATTAAGAGTACACCTTGGTGACCATGAATCCCACATATGTTTCAATGTAATATCGAGCCCAGTACATCTAGTTATCATTGGAATGCCCTGGTTAAAGAAGCATAATCCAGACATTAATTGGGAAAAGAATAAAATCACCCATCGAGATATCCAGAAGAATCCAACATATATCGGAGCCAAAGCCTTCATACATGCAGTAAGGAAGGAACCTACATATATGATCTATGCCATACTAGCTCAAAAATCAAAGAAAGATAATCTAGTACAGCTACACAATGAGTGCAAAGGCTTTGCAGATGTTTTTGAAATGAAGAATGCAGATATCCTCCCAGAGCATAGACCTTACGATTGCCCCATAGATCTTCAAGAGGGAGCATAACCACCCTTTGGACCAATCTACAAACTATCCCCACAGGAACTTACAGAACTACGCAAGAACATTGATGAGAATCTAAAAAAAGGGGTTTATCAAACACTTGAAGTCTCCAGCAAGAGCTCCTATTTTATTTGTAAAAAAGAAGGATGGGACTCTCCGGATGTGTGTAGACTATTGTGGATTGAATAAAGTCACTATAAATAACAGATACCCGCTACCACTTATATCAGAGCTCTTGGAATGTCTTGGAAAAGCAAAAATTTTCACGAAGATCGATCTTCGAGGAGCTTACAACCTTGTCAGGATCAAAGGAGGGGACGAATGGAAGACAACATTTCAAACAAGGTATGGCCATTTTGAATATGTAGTTATGCCATTCGGTCTTACAAATGCTCCAGCTGTCTTCCAACATATGATGAACGATATCTTTTGAGAATATTTAGATGATTTTGTTGTAATATACCTTGACAATATCTTCATATTCTCCAAAAATCTAGAGGATCATGAATGTCATGTAAAGATAGTCCTAGAGAAACTAAGAGAAAAATGATTATATGCAAAACTGGAGAAGTGCTCTTTCCATAAGACAGAAATGGAATTTTTAGGGTACAGTGTATCAGATAAAGGAATTTTTATGGACCCTAAGAAGATTCAGATAATCCTTGATTGGCAACCCCCTTCATGTGTTCGAGATGTACAATGTTTTCTGGGGTTTGCCAACTTCTATAGGATATTCATCAGAGATTACTCCAAGATAGTGACACCTCTTACCAAGCTTACAGGGAACTCCAAATTCTCATGGACCGAAGAAGCAGAAAAAGCATTTCAGACCTTGAAATCAGCATTCACTACTGCTCCAATTCTAGTTCATCCTAATTCTAGTAAGCCCTTCTTCCTAGAGACAGATGCATCAGACTTTGCCCTAGGGGCCATTCTTTCCCAATATGGAGATGATGGACACCTACATCCAGTTGCATATTATTCAAGGAAATTTTCTCCTCCGAAAATTAATTATGAAATTCATGACAAAGAACTTCTTGCCATAGTGGACGCCTTTGATACCTGGCGCCACCATCTAGAAGGAGAAGCTCATAAAATTATCGCATATACAGACCACAAGAACCTAGAGTATTTTACGACCACCCGCATCCTTAACAGAAGGCAATCTCGATGGAGTAACTTTTTATCCAGGTTCGACTTTGTCATCACATATCGTCTAGGATGGCAACAGTGTCAATCAGTTGCCTTGTCAAGAAGATCTTACCTTGCACCAAAGAAGGGTGAAGAGGTCTTTGATCAACAAGAGAGCGTATTACTCAAGCCTGAGCATCTCCAGTTAGCAGCTATCTCTTCAAGCCATCATGAAGATTCAGCCTTGAATCATTTGATCCGTGAGACTCTACCACGAGATGAATTGTTTTGTAACGTTAAGCAAAAAACTCAAGAAGGAAGAACTCAAGAAGTAAATGAATTCCAAGAAAAGGATGGGTTACTATTCTATAAGAACCTATTGTATGTCCCTCTAGGAACTCCCAGGATCCAAGTACTTCAACAACGTCATGACAACCTTGCAGGAGGACATTTTGGAGTGAATAAAACAATAGAACTTATATCAAGGGATTTTTGGTGGCCTCCAATGTGGAAGGAAGTCAAAGAATGTATCCGAACCTGTGACACTTGCAATAGATCTAAAGTACCACGACATAAACCTCATGGCCTCTTGTAGCCGTTACATATTCCAGAAAGGCCATGGGCTTCATTATTGTTGGAGAAACACTCACTAATTGGACATATATTTCAAGGTCAAATCTTAGGAAGAAAACCCCATGCCTATGTGAAGGGACAAATTCACAAGTGTATCATACTTGTAAAGTTAGTTCACTTTAGTTCTAGAAGTTTTTTAAAAAATCACGGGAATGAGAAAATCTATATAAGTTAGTTAGTATTAACTGACGCGATGAGAAGAAGAAGGAGGAAGACAATGAGAAAGTGAGAAGAACTCATTTTTGTATGACTGAGTATAGTCGGGCTTCTCTGAGTGAGAAAGCATCTGTAAAACTTCTGAGTTTTTTATAGTTATGAGAAGAACTGAGTAAAGTTCTGTGTATGAGCCTCTCTCCATCATCTCCATGATTACCTACTGTGTGATGAATTCAAAAGTTCAAGTTTTCTGAGCAATTCGATGCCTGGAATCGAATCTTGGCTCAAAAGTCATTTTTTCATTCTCTGTGTGTTAACTATTGTTGAATCTTTTAAAAATATGAAGTTTTTGGAGCAACTCGATGCCTGGCATCGAGTTTGAGCATAAAGTCGATGCCTGGCATCGACTTCTAGCATACAAGTGGTCTTCTTCATGTGTGTGTAAAAGAGAGTATTTCTGGTGCAGAAAAAGGGCCTAAAAAAGCCCAAAGTCGATGCCCGGCATCGACTTGGACTGAAATTCGATGCCAGGCATCGAATTTTTTATTTTTGGACATCAGGAATACTAAAACAGGCAAAAATTTCCAGTTTTGGAAGGTCATACAGGGTCATCTTGTGAAGGCCATAACTTGAGTTCTAGAGATCCGTTTGATGCATATGATAGCTTGTTGGAAAGCTCTACTCTTCTAGTTTCATCCTATAAAGTTTCATGGAGAAATAATACTTGAGCTAGGAGAAATTAGCAAAATACTGAAGGTATGTCATTTCAGTGACTAGGAATTTCTGTAGAAGCAAAGTTCTCACTTTAAGCTATCATTTCTCAAAGTTTGGAGTGGCAATGAGTTAATGGTGACCATAGAGGTGTTCTAGTGTCACATTAATTCATTTCTTGTGGTGTTTTATACATCAACAAGTGGTATCAGAGCAGAAAGATTCTCGAGAGCAGAAGACGACAAAGGTACGAGAAGTTTTGTAAAGTTTTCCATTAAAGTTTGAAAGGTGAAGCATTTGAAGACACAAGGCATCAAAAGATTACTTTCGAAGTATCCTCATACACAAAGAACTTCAAAAGGTATTATCCTTTATCCTTTAAGCTCACAGGTTGCAGCAGAAGGAAAGAATTATGGCAGATCATATCTCCATTGACAAACTGGACAGAGATAATTACCCCGCATGGGTAATGAGAATGGAAGCCTTACTTATGAGTAAGGATCTCATGGTATATGTAACAGGTGAAGAAGAGAAGCCAGTATTTGAAGATGAAAGCCGACCAAAGAAAGAAGAACTTGATGCTTTAAAGCATTGGCAGAAGAAGGATGCAAGTGCAAAAGCCTACATCTACAATACAATCTCAGATCATTTGCTACCACACATCAGAGGATTGGAATCATCAGAAGATATATGGAATGCATTGGAATATCATTTCCAAAGCACTACTAAAGCACGGAAAGCAAGTCTATGGTCAGAGTTTACAACATTCAAGAAGAAGCCAAGTCAAACCATTAGTGATTATGTCACTAAGATGAAGGATCTAGCAGATAGTCTTGGATCCATAGATGAAGATGTTGAAGATCACAGATTGATTGCTCAACTACTTGCAGGCTTGAGAGGGGATGAAAGGTGGAAACCTTTTGTCTTATCAACAGAACTTTCATTAAATCATTATGTTCCAGATTTGAACCAGTTGCTTGGTTTGATGCTCACATATGAGCAAGACTTGAAGGGAGATGGAGATAAAGGTCAAAGTTCTGCAATGTACATGAAAAATAAGAAGAAAGGAGATAAAGGTAAAGCAAAGGATGAAGAGGAGTCTAATTCTCAAGCTTATTATGCAAGAGGTAAAGGCACTGGCAGAGGAAGAGCAAGAGGTTTTGGAAGAGGAAGAGGTAATCAAAATAACAACAAAAAGGCTTGCTGGATCTGTGGATTGAGTAATCATTTGGCTCATGACTGTTGGCACAACCAACAAGGATCAAACCAGAATCAAAACAACAATAGCAGAGGTCGAGGTGGAAGATATCAAAGTAATTTTCAAAGAGGTAGACAAAGTCAAAGAGGAGGCTATGGTAGAGGTGGAGGAAGAAGTTGGGGACAGAATCAATCCTACAACACCACCTACTACAACTATGCAAATGACACACAAAATGAAAGTCATACATCATTGATGATGAATTCAATCAGCACATCAGATAAAGAAGATCTAAAGGTATTTTACATTGACTCTGGATGTTCTAATCATTTGTCAGGAAACATAGAATTGATGTCAGAATTGGAAAAAGGCATTTCTAGTCACACAGTTCAAACTGGTGATAATACAAGACATAGTGTACATTCAATTGGAAAAGTGAAATGCAAGAGTGGAGCAGATTTGCTAACCAATGTTTTGTATGTTCCTACAATACCTAAAAACTTGATTAGTGTGGGACAGATAGTTGAAAAAGGTTTTCAAGTCAGGTTTACAAATGAAGGAGTATTTGTGGAAGATCCAGAGAATGGATATAAACAGATTGTCTCTGGTAAGAAAGAAGGTAGACTCTTTACTTTAAGAGTGCAAGGAAACATTGGTCAAGCTTTGCTCACACATGGTGAAGGAGTGATTACAGAACTTGATCTCTGGCATAAGAGATTAGGTCACTTTAATGAAAGAGGAATTAAAGCTATGGTTGCTAATCAGTCTGTACTAGGATTACCAAATGTGCAAAGTCAACATATGGTTTATAAATGTGAAGCATGTCAAATGGGTAAAGCACACAGGTTACCATTTCAAAAGAAAGGATTCAAACATGATGGAGTACTTGAGCTCATTCATACAGATGTATGGGGACCAACAAAAGAAGGATCTATCAGTGGCTCAAGGTATTATGTTCTTTTTATTGATGATGCTACAAGATGGATAACATTATATGTTTTGAAGGAAAGATCAGAAGTGTTTGGAGCTTTCAAGCATTTTCATGCATATGCAGAGAGAGTCACAGGTCAAAAGCTTAAGAGACTGAGGTCTGATGGAGGGGGAGAATACTTCTCCCAAGAGTTCAATGATTATCTTTGGAATGCAGGTATTAAGAGAGAAATAACTTGCAGGTATACACCACAACAAAATGGTGTAGCAGAAAGAAGGAACAGGACTTTGGTTGAGTTTGCTAGAGCTATGCTAAAGGAGAAGAACTGTCCAAATTATCTTTGGGCTGAGGCTGTAAATACAGCTACATATCTTGTGAATAGATTACCATGTGCAGCTCTGAATGGAATGACTCCATATGAAGCTTGGTGGGGTAAGAAACCAACACTAGATCATTGTAGAGTGTTTGGATCAATTGCATATGCTTATGTGCCATCACAGCTTAGGCATAAACTTGAACCAAAGGCAGAAAAATATGTGTTCATTGGTTATGATGAAAAGCAGATGGGTTACAGATTGTGGAATCCTCTAACCAAACAATTTATTGTTTCTAGAGATGTTACATTTGATGAACAGAAAAGTTGGTATGCAGATCAAAGTCATACAGCTGAAGAATTTGAAGAAGAGGTAAGAAGATGTGAGAAAGGAAAATCAATTGTGCAGGTGAATAGAGATGAAGACTATATGCAAGCAAGTACATCCAGAAGTGGATTAACAAGAATGAATGAAGAAGCTCCTATATTTGATGAAGAGGTGTATCCAGAACCTTATGAAGAATGTGAACCAAGAAGGTCAAGCAGGACAAGGAGACAACCAGAAAGGTATTCTTATGATACTTCTTATATAACTCAGAAGAACTATGCATATATGGTGAAAGATGATGAAGAACCTCAGAACTATGATGAAGCTAAAGGTAAGAAGCAATGGGAAGAAGCAATGAAGGAAGAGTTCAATGCATTGGAGGAGAACAAGACATGGGAACTTGTTCCTAAACCAAATGGTAAGAAAGTAATTGGAAATAAATGGGTTTATAAAGTGAAGAAGCTTGCAGATGGAAGTATAGCCAGATATAAAGCTAGATTGGTGGTGAAAGGCTATGCCCAGACCTATGGCATAGATTATGATGAGACATTCAGTCCTGTAGCTAAGATGTCAACTATAAGGACAATCATTGCTATTGCAGCTTCAAAAGGATGGACTCTAAGTCAATTGGATATAAAAAATGCATTCTTGAATGGATACATATCAGATGAGGTATACATGGAACAACCTCAAGGGTTTATAGATTCCAGGTATCCAAATTTTGT
Organism: Ceratopteris richardii; assembly: GCA_020310875.1. Classification (NCBI taxonomy): domain Eukaryota; kingdom Viridiplantae; phylum Streptophyta; class Polypodiopsida; order Polypodiales; family Pteridaceae; genus Ceratopteris; species Ceratopteris richardii. Next base: position 118,559,814 of record CM035416.1, on the reverse strand, counting down.
TTGCAGGTTGAGAAGAGCATTGTATGGATTGAAGCAAGCTCCAAGAGCTTGGAACTATAGACTGGTGAAGTATCTCAATGATCTTGGATATCAAAGTTCAAAAGCAGATTCAAGTCTACTTATCAAAAGAACAGAGGAAGGTACAATCTACATTTGTATTTATGTAGATGACATTATAATCACAGGTACTTCAGATGAAGGAATCAAGGAGGTAAAGAGATTACTTGAGAAAGAGTTTAAGATCAGTGACCTAGGAAAGTTATCATACTTTCTTGGAATGGAAGTTACTTATACAGATCATGGCATATATGTGTCACAAGAAAGGTATCTTCTGAACTTGTTGAAGAAGTTTGAGATGGAAAATTGCAGAGAAGCTTCAACTCCACTTGAAGTTAATCACAAGCTCAGTAAATATGATGGTGCAGAATACAAAGATATGAGGAAGTATCAATCTCTTGTGGGTAGTTTGATTTATGCTACACTAACAAGACCTGATCTTAGTTATGCAGTGGGAGTTTTGTCACAATTCATGCATTGTCCAAAGGACCCACATTGGATTGCAGGTCAGAGAGTTCTCAGATATATCAAAGGAACTATAAAGGAAGGATTATATTATCCTTTTACATCAGATTTGAAGTTGAGAGCCTACAGTGACTCAGACTGGGCAGGTAACCAAGATGACAGAAGATCAACTCATGGTTACATGATATATATTGGTGATAAGCTTGTAAGTTGGTGTTCAAAGAAACAACATACAGTAGCATTATCATCAACTGAAGCAGAGTACAAAGGACTTGTGGAAGCAGCTAAGGAAGTCATATGGATGCAGACATTGTTCAAGAGCTTAGGCATTGATCAAGGTACACCTACAATACATGGAGATAATATGAGTTCACTTTATCTTGCAGCAAATCCAGTATTTCATGCAAGGACAAAGCACATAGAGATACAGTATCATTTTCTCAGAGAAAAGGTAATGGAGAAGGAGATTGAAGTGGAGTACATTTCTACTAAAGATCAGTTAGCAGACATAATGACAAAGAGCTTGGATGGTGTGAAGACCAGCAGATTTAAAAGCATGGCAGGAGTAAAAGAAAAGAAGAAGATATGAAGAAACAAGGAATGTCAATTAGTGATTGAGGGGGAGCTGTTGGAGAAACACTCACTAATTGGACATATATTTCAAGGTCAAATCTTAGGAAGAAAACCCCATGCCTATGTGAAGGGACAAATTCACAAGTGTATCATACTTGTAAAGTTAGTTCACTTTAGTTCTAGAAGTTTTTTAAAAAATCACGGGAATGAGAAAATCTATATAAGTTAGTTAGTATTAACTGACGCGATGAGAAGAAGAAGGAGGAAGACAATGAGAAAGTGAGAAGAACTCATTTTTTGTATGACTGAGTATAGTCGGGCTTCTCTGATTGAGAAAGCATCTGTAAAACTTCTGAGTTTTTTATAGTTATGAGAAGAACTGAGTAAAGTTCTGTGTATGAGCCTCTCTCCATCATCTCCATGATTACCTACTGTGTGATGAATTCAAAAGTTCAAGTTTTCTGAGCAATTCGATGCCTGGCATCGAATCTTGGCTCAAAAGTCATTTTTTCATTCTCTGTGTGTTAACTATTGTTGAATCTTTTAAAAATATGAAGTTTTTGGAGCAACTCGATGCCTGGCATCGAGTTTGAGCATAAAGTCGATGCCTGGCATCGACTTCTAGCATACAAGTGGTCTTCTTCATGTGTGTGTAAAAGAGAGTATTTCTGGTGCAGAAAAAGGGCCTAAAAAAGCCCAAAGTCGATGCCCGGCATCGACTTGGACTGAAATTCGATGCCAGGCATCGAATTTTTTATTTTTGGACATCAGGAATACTAAAACAGGCAAAAATTTCCAGTTTTGGAAGGTCATACAGGGTCATCTTGTGAAGGCCATAACTTGAGTTCTAGAGATCCGTTTGATGCATATGATAGCTTGTTGGAAAGCTCTACTCTTCTAGTTTCATCCTATAAAGTTTCATGGAGAAATAATACTTGAGCTAGGAGAAATTAGCAAAATACTGAAGGTATGTCATTTCAGTGACTAGGAATTTCTGTAGAAGCAAAGTTCTCACTTTAAGCTATCATTTCTCAAAGTTTGGAGTGGCAATGAGTTAATGGTGACCATAGAGGTGTTCTAGTGTCACATTAATTCATTTCTTGTGGTGTTTTATACATCAACAATTATCTATGGACTTCATCACAGACCTGCCAAAGTCAAACAAGTATGATGCCATTCTTGTTATCGTGGATAGATTTACAAAGATGGCACACTTCATTCCAACTACCAAGGCAATCACAGGTGCAGCCACTGCTAGGCTTTTCCTCAGAAACATTTTTAGGCTTCATGGATTGCGTGATGATATTGTCAATGATCGAGGTCCGCAGTTCATATCCAACTTTTGGAATAGTCTTTGCAAGCTTCTTGGTGTTCAAGTTAAACTATCTATATCCAATCATCCACAGACTGATGGACAAACAGAACAGGTGAATCAAGTCCTAGAACAATATCTCCGTTGCACCATCAACTATCATCAGAATGATTGGTTTGAGCTTTTACCCTTTGTAGAGTTTGCCTATAACAATAGTGTTCATACATCTACCAAGCTGACTCCCTTCTTTGCAAATTATGGACAACATCCAAGGATGGACATACAACTCGCAAATCATGTCAAGAACCTAGCTGCCAGAGACAAGGCTCAATACCTAATGGAAACTCACAAAGAACTCAAGGAAGAGATCCATAAAGCTCAAGAACATTATAAGCACTATGCAGATCAACATCGTGTTCAAAATCCATTTTATCAAATTGGGGATAAAATATGGTTACTCAGAAACAATTCACAAACTTCAAGGCCCTGTGCAAAGTTACATCATCAAAGATTTGGTCCATTCACCATCTTGGCCAAGATCAATCCAATCACCTTCAAGCTCCAGCTACCAAGCACCATGAGAATACATCCAGTTTTCCATGTATCCATGTTGGAACCATATCATATTTCACCATTGAGGGGGGAGAGACCTAGTCCTTCACCACCTATCGAGATTAATGATCATGAAGAATTTGAAGTCGAGCATGTCCTAGATTCCAGAATATCCCGAGGAAGATTGGAATACCTTATTCATTGGAAAGGGTATGACATCAGTGATCGTACTTGGGAACCTGCAGAAAACCTTCAGAGAGCACCAATCAAGGTTCGAGAATTCCATAAGAGAAAGCAAATGAAGCCAAGACCAGATAACATGACCACTCCTCGTGGAACTCGTCGCTTGAGGGGGAGGTGATGTCATGGACAAAGGAAACCATCCTGAACCTTAGATCCCATGTGAATCCTATATCTCATGATTGGTTCAGAATTAGGAGAAACCAATGCTTCCATTGCGTCCGAAGCATGCCAAAACCCTAAGATCGAATGTCTACTTGCCTCATTCAGATATCCAGAGCTCATGTTTCGAATTGATGACATCATCGATGACATCATCAATTCATAACCGCCATTCGTGAACCGCCCTTGAAAACCTATATAAGGAGGGGTTGGCCACATTCATAATCAGTCTTGCCAATACCAGTCTTGGGAGCTCAAGGAGTCGTGACCGCCAAGTAAGTACTCTCCAAGTTCCAGTTCCTGTTCTTGTCTTGTTCCTTGTTCCAGTCCTGTTTAGTCTTGTATCCTAGACATCTTGCCTTGTCCTCTTGTAATCTCGTAGTACGAGATCTTGTCGAGTTCTTTCGTGTATCTAGTTCATCTCCCAGAAGGGAGTTCTTGTAATCTAGAGATCTTGTTTCATACTTACGATCCTACGTTGTGGAATCTCCTGTATCATATCTAGTCGAGTTGTTCATACATATCAGTCCCGGGTTGTTGGACATCTTGTATCAGTTACGTATTCTTGTATCGTTTCCCCTTCGTGGGTAATCTTGTAATCAAAAGTGTATTTCCGAAATCTTGTCTACTGTAGTCAGAGAGCAGAATCTAGTGCTCCCCTGACATTGCACCAAGTGGAATACAAGCTGAATTGTAAGCTTGATGGAACAATTGATAGGTTTTTTCACAAAAGCTCTACCTAGGAAGAAGTTAAAAGCTTTTTGCAAAGCTTTGGGATTACTTTGTTTTGTGGATTGATTTCATTCCACATAGCTTGGCAATTCCTCATTTAGAAATGAGAGCTCCTTGTTCACAACAACACTCCCAAAGAGGGCTTGTTGATCTATTTTGGTAGTGATGTGTGTGAGCGCGCTTAAGACTTCCAGAGCAACTTTTTCTCCTCTTTAAGAAGTTTTTTTCCCTTGGTTTGTATATATGTTTATAACCCTAATGGACTACTTATTTTTGTACAATCACTTAGTAATACACTTTGTGTTGTGCTCGAAGCTTCTTCTTTTTCGTCGTGTTGTATGCGTGCTTTGGTAATCCTTGAACTCCAACAAAAACAAAGTTTGAAGGTAGTTTTTCTAGTGAGTTAATGCTTCGAGTGCACTTCTTTCACTTTGCCTTTGGCACTTAATGTGTTGATAAATACTACAAAATGCTTACGCAATGATTATTTATAAGTTGAAACTTGCAAAATCAATACATGTCATCCTCTACGAGAAGTACTTCTATTTCTAGTCCAATGTCAAAGTTTGAAATCAACTCCAAATTTAACGCTCTGATAATTAGAATTCTTGCAGGTGTTTAGCCCCTTAATACATGACTTGATGAACCACTTGAGATTGTCTAAGAATTCTCTCTAGACATTGAAAGCTTGATTACACCAAGGAAATCCCTTGATATCACTCAATAACCTCAAACTCTTACTAGCCCTTCAAAAGGAAATCCCCTGATATCACTCAATAACCTCAAACTCTTACTAGCCCTTATCATATTCCAATTCGATGATACACGTGAAAAATTTGTGTTTTTTGTCCTGCAATCCTTGCTGACGTCTCATCGAAAATGGATACCTGACGTCTCATCGAAGATGGTTGAGCTAATGCCTCCCATTCATTCATCAACTGACACAGCGAAAAGAGAATTCTTCTGCACCTTTTCTGCCAACAATGCATGCATCCATTGTAGTGATGCCTGCATCACCAAGTAGGTAGTTTGCTTTCTCACACGGGCAAGTAGGTCAAACCCATCTGAGTGGGCTCCTAAGTCCTCAAGTCAATGACAAAGAGTCCATTCATCGATAAAGTTAAGACAAAGTTGGTTGTCACAAGAAACGGAGACATTCCCGAATCACACATATGATACATACATGCAAAGCCCCGCTGAAACACGCAGTCAAAGGACATGAAATTATGGCCTTCAATCAGATGCAGTCAAGGACATGGAAATGTGTCTAAATTGAGGCAAGTGACTGCATAGTTATTTCGTTAAGCCTTCCACTCCCAACTTTATATAAGAAAGCTGCATTCTGATTACATATTTATTTGACTGATGGTGCTCTTTCTAAATATTTACTATCCACTGAACCTCTTTTTATTCATACTCAAAAGGATTGCCACACGTTCCAAGTAAGCATCTACTTCGATTAGCTTCCAGATTACTGATTTCATCCAAAATGGATCTACACTAACTAGTTGGAATATGAGCCATATCACAAAAGAGTAAAACTGATGTTAAATTATAACTTAATATTACTTGTGAATGGCACCACGACTTCTTAGCTAAGTTGCCATCATCGCATTTATCTTAAGTTCCTTCGTTGAACTTTGCGTTGTTTCTAATGCTGTGACATATTTCAGATCGCTTGGTTTCAAATCATACTAAGCGTTTCTTGTTTTTTCTTGCCCAATAATAAAGTGTTCTTTATTTGAATGCTCCCACTGCCCTATCAGATATCCACCTCCATTTACCATAATCTTTTATCGTTTCAAACCTCCCCAGGCATAAAAAGTTGCGACACAATTGCAAGCTAGGTTGATTGCCACATTATCCAAGAAAGATCATCCAGGAACTCAAATATGCTGCTATTACAGGTCGCATACATTCCACTTACAATGTCAGTGAAAAGGCTCAGTGATTTGACTAGAAAGTCATGCAGAAAGCATACCATAGATTTCTGATTGAATATACAAATTCCTGTTCCATGCATTCAACAAAAAATTGAGCAAAATCAGACTCTTTTAGAGCTGATACAATTTGACATACAGCCGCATAGAAAATAGGCATCTATGTTCTTTTACCGATTTCCTCTTGTTAAGATGTACTATATTGATTGTGCAAAAAGCACGTGATGTCAATCTGAAAAGTCTCCACGCACAAGGATATTTTACAGTGAGAAAGATGCCTTTGCATCCTGTGGTGACTTATAATCAGTAGAAGTAAGATTTTTGGGTTCGATTGCTTCTATTCTGAAATGCACTAACCCATTTCTGTATTTAGTTAAAGTATGCACCAATGCATCCACAATCTGAGTTGATTCGAAAGAAGTATGAATAATCTCTTTCACGTACAAGCCACATCAACCTGTCGAAACTGAGACTGTGAGATTTCCACCTTCATTCTTCACACCAAATGAATCATTCATTGTTCTACCATCTCTCCGGAAGTGTTCATTATCAAGGCCACCTGCATCTCTCCTTGTAGAATTTACACCTTTTCTATCTACATCTGCCTCTCCCGAAGTCTCTGGTTGGATTCCCCGCATCTGCATTTGCTCCTGTACAAATTTTCAAAATGTCCAATCAGGATTAACCATCGAACGTAACTTTGTCCCCTTCCAATTCTAGATTGCAAATCAATTCGTAAGTTCATAAAGAGAGGTGCGCCCAATGGACAGCTAACTGGATTCGCCAACAATATGAGTCTATAGAGAGCATCAACTGGCACCAAATTTCATCCTCATCTCACCTAGACTAGACATGTCTACAGTAATTCATCAATGAAGGTATTAGTGGCAGCCTTCATGAAGGGCAAGGGATAACCAAGAGGCACCAATCACATACATCAGGCTCTAGGGAGAAATATGCCAGGAAAGGTGCCACAATCCCTTCCCTGCCACAACACATTGATGTATCTGCAATAATTCATCGACAGTGATCATGCCAATGAAGAATTGAAGCAAAATAGTTTGAAGGCCATCTTTTTTTTTTGAATGTACAATGAATTGGAAAGACACACACCCAACCTTGTAAGGTAGAGGCACCCTTTCATTTCGATATGCCCGAAGGCTGAACATGTCCAGTGAGTGGGACTTGAACACAGGCACCCTGCCCCAGAGCATTCAAGGCTTACCTTTTAAGTACTAATAATGACAATCATGATGATGATAACATATCTAATCACATGTCAACACTCATCCATTAAAAATACAGCACAATGCAATCAATTGTCAATACTCACCATTAAGGATCTATTCTCTGAAGATAGTTTGTTTAACTGTTCAGTAATGCGAGACAATTCACTTCGTAGAGTTGTATTCTCTGCTTCTAGAGTGTGCACTTTTGCAGCAAGTTCTTCACACTCAGCCTGTGTGAAAAAAAAGGCCATGTCGTCTGAATAAGGTCCAACAGCTTTGTTGCACACAAGTAGATGAATCACACAGCCTGTTCCAAACCTGTTTTCTCAATCTAGATCGTCGTGCAGACTCCCTATTTGACTGTTTTCTTCGCTGTCTCTTCAACTCTCTCTCCTCCTGAATGAGAGGACAGGCAATACTCTTCACGGTAGGTATACAAGTAAAATACCAGTTTCACATAAAGAGTCTCATGTTCTATTCCAAAACTATGCAAAGCGAACTGGAAAAATTGTGTGAAAAAGACATCCTTCAACCTGTAGCCGTAGATCATTGGATATGCCTTCTCGACCAGGCCCCACACCAGATGCAAGTATTGCAGATGTAGAACCAGGATTTGCACGTTTGCCCCCACTGTTGGTCAAGACTGCAGGAGCACCACCATTCCAATAATCCATCCCAATATTCAGATTCATGAGTGGTCCAGCTCCCATCACCTGCTTTCCTGCTATGGACAAAGGAACAGCCTGGACAGGAGCGGTATGATTCCCTTCCTGGCCACTACCATACGGAGCTGAATTCGCAACTGGAAATGAAAACACTGCACTCTTTTCAAGTTCATGAAATCAGCTGTATAGGCAGAACTCGTGTATGTATGAATCACCATGACTTTATCCACATATTTCACACAGATTCCATGGGCAAATAAATAAAACACACACAGTTCACACAAATCTAATCCCCCATGCCTTCTTATGAATTTTATGACTTATAAAAAGTAAAACTAGTTTTTTATATGTACCTTGATCGTCTCCTTTATTTCCAGCTTCTGACCCCTGAGAAATTACAGATTTCAACTTGGGTTCAACAAATAATATTTAAAATTTCAAGAAATATGAAAAGCCGAGGTCAAAACATATACGTTCTGAGAAGCTCCCTCACTGCCGTCAGTGGAGCCCTCACTCCCACTATCAAAACTGCAATCAGCACATTTGTTAGATAGCCATTAAGAGAAAGCTGGCATGGTGAATAATACACAAAGAAATGTACACATGAAAAGAAACAATTCTTAAAATCTGACCTCATAGAACCCTTCCCAGATTCACTGCCTTTGCCAGTAAGCATTCCTAAGCTTCCCAGGCTTCCTTTTGATCTCTTTAAAGAGTTCTTAGACTTCCCTTCACTAGACTTTCCATCCCCATCACCACTTGCAGGTGCTGTATTCTGTACAAGAAGAATAAACCATGTCACACTATGATCTACATACAGACAGGAAGCATATACTCCCCAAGTGATACATACTCCTTGGGCATCAACAACGTTTCCTAGAGGTAAAGCATATGGGCTATATGGATGGGCACCCTGCTCCAAAGAAGTAAAGATATCGTAATGTTAGGATTCCTCTCAAATATAACACAGATTTAGGGTCCAGCACAGTTTAATCCTTATGCAGAATTTATAATGCAATGAGATGGACTTACAGGAGGGATGGAAGGATGTCCGTAAATTCCACCATGTGCGTACATAGCTGCATATGGAGGTGGAGTATATGGAGCCATCAAATGCTGAGAACAAAAACTGTATGTCATTTCACAGACCAACCCACGTGATAGAAGTATATCACATTTACAGGCAGAGCACAACTGAACTGTGAATCTCTGTTACATTCAATCTCTGCTTTTGAAATTTTTTATTACTACCTGAGGACCCCATATGTAAGGATGCGGTTGTGGACCTGAACCAACGGTGGAAGGAAAGTAGCCATGAGGAGGGATTGGTGCCGTACCAGAGCCATAGTACGCCTGCAAATAAATAGATAGATATAGTAAAAGCAAAACTCATAACAGTGGACAACCAATCAACAAAAGCAGCAAGCGACAGAACAAAATTGACTAACTTCCGAATCTGACCGCAAGAAGCAGAAATCTAACTTGCGCAGGTACAGGGAATTGTACTAATAATGCAATGAAGTATCTGGAACGACAGCAAGCTCGTGTATTTTCTTATCAAAAAGCGGATCAGATGGATCCCAGTTTGTGCTTTTCAGACAGGTATGTCCGAACATGATTTAAGGAAAATGAATTTCCATACTAACATAATTCACTCGGATTCTGCACATTAGGTACTCAGTGCCAAACTAGAAAAACAGAGTCAAGTAATTATATCCGCTGATGCCAATTCACCCAAAGAGTTGTATAATTATCTCTCCAGGAGAATGATATTGCTGAAAAGAAATTACAAATATGTTCTTTGCCAAAGTTGGAAACGCCAGAAGACTTTATATGATTTTTTGGGACTCGATATCGTATGTCCCCACAAATGACAAAAAGTGCCATGTTACAAAAAATATTCCCACCAAATTGATGTGATTAATGCTAAGTTGTTCATATGTGAGTGTCTGACCTGGAATGCAGCAGCCCAATCAGAATACGCTTGAGGTGTTGAAATTGGGGGTGTCTCCTGCAAAATAAAGCTTATATGTTGAGCGTCTCCTCTAAATTATTGTGCATAGTGTGCTGTAACCATAAAATACACACAAACATGTAACTTTTCCCTCTTCATGTTTTTGTTTCAATTTATCACCATGGAACGATGGCCATGAGGAATCGGCAGCTGTACAAAACATGTTTAGATCCATAAGCAGAAAGGCATCCTAGAGAAGTACGGGAAGCTTCATAAACTGGACAAAATTGTGAGCTCCTCCTCAGTTAGTTAGATCCATCAATACAGCAAGACTCCAATGTCAAAGGATAGATTCCAGTGTCAAAGGAGGGTAACTAGCCAGCCGAAACAATCGAATATCATAAACTTTCGGTGCTGCATCACCGCTGCATTTTTATATCAAGGCAGATTAAGTAAAGAAATAGCTGGCTCGGATGTTATATGCAAGCGCCTAGCAATCGCAGCGCATTAAGGAAGTTGAGTTTAACATTTGCATTCAAAGACACAGGTAGTCCAATACACGTCTGCTACATCATTTATTTTACGCAAATCATCATACTCAGTACTACTTATGAAAGTACGCACAAAATTCTTGTAAGATCACTGTAAAAGAAATATCCCTTTCCACTAAATTCTATACCTGATGCGGTTGCTGTGGTTGTTGTTGCTGCTGCGTGGATGATGTCTTTGTAGTCTTCGTGGGAGCCCCCATCTCCCCTGTTCCCATGTCTGACATTAAATTCTTTGGGTAATTCTTTCAGTCGGAAGGCAGCCTGCACAGAGAGAGAGCTACATCTCTCTCTCTCTCTCTCTCTCTCTCTCTCTCTCTCTCTCTCTCTCTCTCTCTCTCTCTCTCTCTCTCTCTCTCTCTCTCTCTCTCTCTCTCTCTCTCTCTCTCTCTCTCTCTCTCTCTCTCTCTCTCTCTCTCTCTCTCTCTCTCTCTCTCTCTATAAGACACACACATATACATTGCGCTGCGTTTAAATCATTATAGAACAAAATTAGAAGTAAATTAGCGACAGCAAGACCTTGGTAAACCCAGACAGCAAAAGCTTTCTGCATGAATCACCTGATTAAAACCTCCGAAAAAGAGAGCAACACGAGATTCGAGTGTTCAGGCCGAGCAAAATGAAAATTAGATTGGTGCCAAAGAGAGCTGACAGGAAAATCAGGTTCCCAAATTCTAATGCCCTTTAGCGCGCGCACGCGCCAGCACGACTATTTGACGCAGACGCACAGAGAAAAGTAGAGCATCGCCGAGTGAGCGAAGGCCGAAGCGGAGAGAGAGAGAGAGAGAGAGAGAGAGAGAGAGAGAGAGAGAGAGAGAGAGAGAGAGAGAGAGAGAGAGAGAGAGAACGAGCTTGATCGGCCACCTCAGAGAATCTCTCTCATCATCATCAAGGCCGCCATGGCCGGCAGATGAAAGCAAGATGACACGCACGCAGCCACACAGATGGGGATGCAGACACGCACACAGAAAAAGAGAGTACGCACTATGCCAAGGAGGCAGACGTCCCCTTTCACAAATGAGGGGAAGAAAAAGAGAGAGGCAAAAGCATAAACTGCTCTGCCACATCGGACGGCCCGACGTGCCATGTGGCTTCTCCGAAGTTCATGCTAACATATCGTCCTCTAAGCTGCAGGCTGTTCTCACGTTTGAAGAAAACAGAATTACTTAAAAATGATGGATGCCACTTTTTGAGTTATTACTAAGGTTCGTGTCACATGGGCTGTAGAAGTTCTACAAAAGTTGAACCTTTTTTTAATGGAGGTTTGGCAAGTGCTTACTTTCCCGAGCTTTAATTTTAAAAGAACAACTATACAAGTGAATGGGCATAGTACCCACTGATTTTTCCGTATCCCGCAAAGTAGGGGTTAGACAAGGTTATAACTGTTTTAAACCGGTCAAAACCATAACATGTTCAGCTCGGGGATTGAACTCTGAACCTCCATCTCAAGAGACCAAAGAGTCAACCACTAGAATAAAAGGACGTGGATTAAAAGTTGAACTTCTTAGTGCCACCTTCAAGCCTTATTCACATCAATGAAGGTAATATAAACCCTTACATAGCCTTCAAAGATATAGTTCAATCAATCTCCCCCATTTACATACTCTTTTTTCTTAGGAAGGGGGATAACAAAAACTTTCTCATTAGAAGGCTTTTTTCCATGTGGAATCCTCTCTTTGTCACCTCTTTCCTATGAATGTGAAATATCCAATTGAAGTTTCAAGCTGATCGAGGTAAAGAATGCACTGATAGAGGTTCCACATGAGTCGTTTTTTTTTTAATGGGTAGTAAGCTTAATTTCCCTTTGTTTGAATTGATTGAAAGAACAACTATACAACTGAATGGGCATAGTACACATGGGACCCTCCATCTCACAAAGCACGGGTTAAGATTGCCCGAAGGTGATACAACGATGATGACCCAAAGGCGATAAGAGAGCTAGGTTAAACAAGCCTCATACCCATACATGTCAATCGCAGCTAGCAAAGGTTGAACCCCACCCCCCCCCCTCGTAGCCCAAGGTCCTATCATATCAGCCCTTCAAGTTAGGGGATGTTCCGTTAGATTCCAAAAAAGGGGACAAGTCCCTCTTTGCACTCCCCCCATTAAGTTTTTTCCGAGAAACCATGCAACACCATAAGGTCTTTATTTTCACCGTGAATGGCTACCTAGTAGTTCTGAAGTTCATTCATGCCCTACCTAACGTAACGGCTAGGCTAACAAAGATCATCTACAATAATCCATGGCCACACATACACTTCATCGACCTTGGAAGTTAGGATTCCAAAAATGTCCATCTCAAAATGGCTTCTCCTCATAGCTACACCGTACAACTTATAGTACCATGGATAATTAGTGGTCTCACAAGGATGAAGTATTGAGCATCTCTAATAGGGTCCCATGAGCATTATGCCTAATTATTTGTAACCTTCTCATTCCATACTCATTTCATTTCATTAGCTCAAGCATAAAGAGATTACATCATAAGAACAATGTCATGAGAAAAGGAAAGAAAGAAAGATTTTCACACAAAATTATCTAAGTATGGGCCTAACTAAAGATGTGGGAAGATTAACAAATTCTCTTTTGCAAAGAAGAAGAATCTTTAAAATGTCCATTTTGGGGGTTGAAATTGGAAAAATATTATACCAAACAAGAGGTTATCAAGAAAGCTACTATTATGGGGTCTAATAATGTAAAAGATTCTATAAGATGTCCAGTTTTGGGGATTGAACTTGGAGAAATATGTTACCAACCAAGATATTATCAAGCAACCTGCCAAAGTGTGGCCTTTCTTTCATTAATTCTTTTGATTTTAACCAATAACATTGAAAAAGTTCTCACTACCAATCTCTATATCTTATATGCTGCCATATTTGGAAGTTGTTGTAATATCATGAATGTTCACACTCACTTACAAATATGCTACCATATTTGGAAGTTGGTGCACTATGATGATGTACTCACTTACAAATATGCTACCATATTTGGAAGTTGTTGCACTATGATGATGTGCAAACTCAATCACCTATCGCACAAAGGAGAAGACTATGAAGTGTGTAATCTTTTCTTGAGTAGTAAATTGAGGAAAAGACAATGGAATGGGTGATCTGTCTTGAGTAGTAGTTTGAGGAAAAGACAATGGAATGGGTGATCTTTCTTGAGCAATAGTTTGAGTGTGAACATACATTTGGCTTCACCATATGAAATTGTCAATCGCATGTATAAAAAAGGGACCTAAAGAGATCACCTTTTGGAATCAAAGAAAATGTATAATAATAAACATCATTTTAGCACATAAATGTTTAGGTTGTACTTTCTCTCTTCTTTATCTTCTTTAAAGGCTTCAAGTTGGACTACAACACCTACAAAGTTGAAGTAAAGGTCATTTTATATGGACATTTCCCCTTGAATTGGGGAAAAGGTCATATTATATGGATATTTCCGTTGAATTGGGAAGCTCTCCAACACCCATTGATGAGGTAAAGAACATACTATATAACTATAGGTAAATGGATACTTTTGTTGAATTGGGAAGCTCTTGGCCTCCTCTTAGACGAGATTGACATAAGGCCCTAGGTAACTAGGTTTCTATCTGTGGACTAGCTACTTTGGAAGGAAGGAAGTATTCTTAAAATTTGTTGCATTTTTTGGTTCTCTACCTCTCCTATTCAAAGATTCCAACATAAAGAACATCATGGAGAATAGATGGAAGATGAAAGCTAGATATGTAAAAAGTTCGAGGAAGATACATGGGACCTCTTGAAGTTGCAATATAACCTCTTTAATGTGATGCAATACTCAACCTTCACGCGGTCTTGTTGTAGGTGTCACCTTGTTCTCTACAAAACCATGATCGATAGGTGTTATGTTTCTATGATAATTGAAAATGGGTACTTCATGTAATTATATTGAACCTCTCGCCTTATCCTTTACTTATCAAGCCTCATAGGCTTTATATTTCTAGGAGAATTGAAACTAGATATGGGAACATGTTGTATAATAAACCCTTGGGCTAGACCTTTTGATAATGGCTTTAATCTTTGAGAACCCTTGGTTTATTTGTTTGGGTTAGACCCTCAAATATTAGCTTTCAGTTATGGGCTTTAACCCTAGTGTGAATCCTTGACTTATTTATTCAATTGGAGCCTCAATTGAATAGTTTTTACCATTATGATTCATTATTCCAAGGTGTGAGAATGTTAGGCTTGGGAGAAGCTTCTCTCAAGTGTCACCTTGATATGTACATGAAGGGAATGTTGGAGTTTGAGGTGTCCGGAAGCACGCGAAAAGCATAAGGAAGAAGAAGAAGTTTGAAGCACAACACACAATATTGATTGTATTACCAAGTGAATGTACAAAGATAAGTGACCCGTTAGGGTTATAGGCATATATACAAGTCAAGGAAAAAGCCTCCTAAAGAGGGAAAAAAGTGTCACGACAGTCCTAATGTGTTCACACACATCACTACCAAAATATATCAACAAATCCCCCTTGGGAGTGATGCAGTGAACAAGGAGCTGGCACTCATGTATAAGGAAGTGTCAAGCTATGTGGAAAGAGATCAATCCACAAAAGGAAGTAAGCCCAAAGCTTTGCAGAAAGCTTCAAACTTCTCTTGAGGCAGAGCCTTTGTGAAAAGATCTGCAATGTTATCCTATGTGGGCACATATGCCAAAGTGATCTCTCCAGCAAAGAACCTTTCCCTAACATAATGATAATGCACCTAATGTGCTTTGTGTGAGCATGAAACAAAGGGTTCCTAAATCCTCGCAAGTGCCAATGCGCTCTGACTAGCACTAAAGATGGTGATGGCAGAAGGCTGACCAATACCCAAATCATCCAAAAGGCCTGTGAGCCACACACCCTCAACATTCGTTGTGAAAGCTATCCTATTCTGAGCTTCACAACTAGAAGTGGACACAATAGGTTGCTTCTTTCTCAACCAAGATATGCATGAGCTACTAAGCATGAAGCAAAAACCACTAGTGGACACACGAGTGTCATAGTGACCAGCCCAGTCAGAGTCAAAAAAACATGTAAATCTGGTGGTACCTTGGGATAAAACAATAAAAGTAGTCAGGTGGGTACCACTCAAGTAGCGAAAGATGTGCTTAACCACCTACCAATGCTTGAGGCTTGGGCAATGCATAAACCTACTCATCTGAGAGATAGCAAATTTAATATCAAGCCGATTTATGCACAAGTAATTCAAGCATCCAATAGCTTGTAAATAGAGAACAACATCAAATGCATCTACAACATCATGAAGACTCAATTGTAAACCTGTTTCCATAGGAGTGGCAATAGGTTTGCAGTCTTCAAGACCAAAACATTGCAATAATGTTTCAATATATTTTGTTTCACACAAAGTTATTCCTCCATCAAGTTGCATAGACTAAATGCCCAAATAATGATGCAAATGCCCCAAATCTAACATCTCAAAAGAGGCATGTAAATCAGCCTTAAAGTCAGCAATATGCTTCTCATTAGGACCAATGAGCAACATGTGATCAACATAGACAACAATGATCAAAAGCACATCATTTGCATGCTTAATATATAAGGTGCTCTCAGTTGGAATATTCTCAAAACCATGTGCAATCAAGTAGGCATGTGTCTTTTCATACCAAGCACCTAGTGCTTGCTTCAAACCATATAATGCCTTTTTTAGTTTCAAGAAAATTTTCTTATCCATTTCAACATTAACGAAGATTGACTTGTGAAATTTGTTGATGACACATGTACAATTCATGATATGTCAAAGGGCGATGTTATTATTGCTTATGGAATTTTCTATCGTGGGCTATATAAGCTCATAGATTATGCAAAATCTGTGAAGTTCAGAACTCTCATGCTATATCAGATGCAAAGCTTTGGCATGCATGCTTTGGTCATCTGAATTATGCTAGTTTGCTATGCTTGTAGAAATTTGATATGGTGTCCTCTCTGCCCAAACTTGAGGCACCTTGTAAACATGTTTGTGAAGGTTGTACTTTGGGAAAAATGTTGCATTCCTCCTTCCAAAAAGATGGTTTAGTTCGAGCTACTAAAAATTTACAACTTGTTCATAGTGATGTCTGTGGTCCTATGCAAACACCCGCTTTTGGGAACTACCTTTACTTCGTGACTTCTGTTGATGATTTTTCTAGGCATGCATGGATATATCCAAGAAATCAAAGTCCCAAATGTTTATGTGCTTCAAATAGTTTTTGGTTCTGACTGAAAATCTATCAACATGTAAAATGTGCACCCTCTATTTTGATTGAGGGGGGGAATACATGTCTTTTGATTTTAATGCATTTATGGTTGAACATGGGATAAAACATCAGTGTAAAGTTTCATGTACACCTTGACAAAATGGAGTTGCTGAAAGAAAGACCAGGTCTCTCATGGAGATGGCGAGGTGTATGGTCAAAAGTTAGACTTTACCACATAGCTTCTAGCTTGAGGCTGTTATGTGTGCAACATATGTACTTAACAGGTGTCCCACCAAAGCACTGTAGTCTATCACTCCATATGAGGCTTGGCGTGTTTGCAAGCCATCTGTTGCTCATCTTTGTGTCTTTGGTTGTCTGACATATGCATTAGTGCCTAAACAACAACACAAAAAATTGGGTGATAAAGCAGGAAAATGTATTTTTGTTGGGTACAGTTCTGAAAGCAAAGGCTATCATCTGTATCATCCATAGACTAAACACATTTTGGTTAGCCGTGATGTTTTTTTTTTGTTGAAGATGCAATTCAGCCATTACTTTCATGTATTAAGAAGAGATCAATTAGCTCTGAATATGTGTACAACACTTCATTGCCTCTTTTTATAGTTGGATCGTCAAGTGCTAGTCAAAATGAGGCAATTTCTAAGCCTTTATAAGTTTCACATGATGATGCAGATCATTCCATTTCTGATGCAAAATTACATGATGCACTTGTTGATGAGAGGGCTGATATAGAGGAGGCAAAAAATATGCCTACATGGCTAGTGTAGACTTTGTGAGATAGCAAATTAGATGCACCTCTATCATATTTTACTCGTTCAGGCTCTCATAATGCTTCTTTTGCATCAGATTGCTATGCTATGGCTACCTTTAGTCTCTATGATGAGATTGAGCCTATTTCTTTTGATGAAGCACAAAATTTAGAAAAATGAATGGTTGCTATGCAATCAGAATATGACGCTATCATGAAGAATGGTACTTGGTCTTTATGTGATTTTTCCTCCAGGCAAAAAGGCCATCGGCACTAAATGGGTATACAAGTTGAAGCATAAACCTCATGGAATAATTGGTAGGTATAAGGCTAGGCTTGTTGCAAAAGGTTATGCTCAAGAAAAAGGCATTGATTTTGATGAGACCTTTGCACCCACATGTCACATGACTACCATTCATAGCATTTGTGCACTTGCAGCCCATCATGGTTGGAATGTACAATAGTTGGCATTTTGAAATGATGACTTACATGAAGAAGTGTATGTTTTTTAGCCCCATGTTTTTGTGCAGAAAAGACATGAAAACAAAGCGTGTAGGTTGAAAAAGGAATTTTATGGTTTGAAGCAATTGTTAAGTGTGCAAATGAGGTGCTTTTGATCATTGTTGTCTATGTAGATGACATGCTACTCATTGGTCCTAATGAGAAGCATATTTTTTATTTTTAGGCTGATTTGTATGCCTTATTTGAGATTTCAGATTTGGGGTGTTTGCATCATTATTTGGGCATTTAGTCTATGCAAGTTGATGGTGGAATAGCTCCGTGTCAAACAAAACATATTTACACATTATTGCAGTATTGTGGCCTTGAAGATTGCAAACCTATTGCCACTCCTATGGAAATAGGTTTACGGTTGATTCTTCATGATGTTGGAGATGCATTTGATGTTGTTCTATATTAGCAAGCGGTTGGATGCTTGAATTACTTATGCATAACTCAAACTGATATTTAGTTTGTTGTCTCATAGATGAGCATGTTTATGCATTGCCCAAGTGTCAAGCATTGGCAAGCGCTTAAGCACATCTTTCGCTACTTGAGTGTCACCCGACTACTTGGATTGTTTTATCCCAAGGGGGAATCACTACCGCTAGATTTACATGGTTTTTCTGACTTTGATTGGGCTTGTTGTTATAACACTCATGTGTCCACTAGTGGTTTTTGTTTCATCCTTGGTAGCTCATGCATATCTTGGTTGAGAAAGAAACATCCTGCTATGGCCACTTCTAGTTGTGAAGCTCTGTAAAGGGCAAGTTTCACAATGACTATTGAGTGTGTGTAGCTCAGACGCCTTTTGGTTGATTTGGGTGCTGGTCAATCTTTTGCCACCACCATCTTCACTGATAGTCAAAGCGCGTTGGCAGTTGCAAGGAACCCTGTGCTCCATGCTCACACAAAGCACATTGAGGTGCATTATCATTATGTCAGGGAGAGGTTCTTTGCTAGAGAGATCAGTTTGGCATATTTGTCCACACAGGATAACATTTTAGATCTTTTCACAAAGGCTCTACCTCGAAAGAAGTTTAAATCTTTTCACAAAGCTTTGGGCTTACTTCATTTTGTGGATTGACCTCTTTCCACATACCTTGGCACTTCCTTATACATGAGTGCCAGTTCCTTGTTCAACACATCACTCCAAGGGGGGATTTGTTGATATATTTTAACAACAATGATCAGAAGCACATCATTAGCATGCTTAACATATAAGGTGCTTTCAGTTGGACTGTTCTCAAAACCATGTGCAATCAGATAGGCATGTATCTTCTCATACCAAGCACGTGCTGCTTGCTTTAAACCATATAATGCCTTCTTTAACTTGCACACCTGGTTTTCATGCCCTTTCTGCACAAAGCCATGGGGCTGAAAAAACATACACTTCTTCATGCAAGGCACCATTCAAAAATGTTGTTTTAATGTCCAACTGATGTACATTCCAACCATGATGAGTTGCAAGTGCACAAATGCTTCGAACAGTAGTCATACGGCATGTGGGTGCAAAGGTCTCATCAAAATCAATGCCTCTTTCCTGTGCATAACCCTTTGCAACAAGCCTAGCCTTATACCTGTCAACTGTACCATCCGGTTTACGCTTCAGCTTGTACACCCACTTAGTGCCAATGGCCTTCTTGCCTGGAGGCAAGTCACATAAAGACCAAGTACCATTCTTCATTATAGCATCATATTCAGATTGCATAGCAGCCATCCAATTTTCTGAATTTTGTGCTTCATCAAATGAAACAGGCTCATTCTCATCACAGAGACTAGATGCAGCCATAGCATAGCAGTCTGATGCAAAAGAGGCACTATGAGAGCCTGAACGAGTATGATATGACAGAGGTGCATCTAATTTGCTGTCACACAAAGTCTGCACCAACCATTTTGGCATAGTTTTTGCTTGCTCAATATCAGCTCTCTCATCAACTAGTGCATCATGTAAATTTGCATCAGAAATGGAATGATCTGCAAAGGCTGAGAAGTTGCCTCATTGGAACTAGCACTAGTCACGAAGTAAAGATAATTCCCAAAAGAAGGTGTCTACATAGGACCACAGACATCACTATGTACGAGCTGCAGTTTCTGAGTAGCTCGAACTGGACCATCTTTCGGAAAGGACGAACACTGCATTTTGCCCAAAATACAGCCTTCACAAACATGTTTTCCAGGTGCCTCAAGTTTGGGCAAAGAGGACACCATTCATATTTCTGCAGGCATAGCAAACTAGCAAAATTCAGATGACCAAAGCGTGCTTGCCAAAGCTTTGCATCTGACATAGCTTGAGAATCATATACTGCACATGCCAAATCATTTACAGATCTTTCATAGTCTATGAGCTTATACAGCCCACGACATAAAGTGCCAGAAGCAATAATCACATCGCCATTTGAGAGATCATGTACTATACACCTGTCATCAACAAATTTCACAACAAGCCAATCTTGGCTAATGCAGAAACTGATAACAGCTTCTTCTTGATCCCTGGCACAAACAAAGCATGTGACAAAGTGAAAGAACTACCATCAGCAGTAGTCAAAATTATCTTACCAACTCCCATAACAGGATAAGAGGAGTTGTTGGCACATGTAACAGTATTCCCTGTAGGGGCAGGCTCAAGTGAAGAGAAGAAACTACGCTACGAGGTAATATGTTTGGTCGCCCCACTGTCAAAGTACCAAACATCTGAGTCTAGTGCAGACATGCACTGCTCATGAGAAGATGGGTCAAAACTGCAAACAGTAGTAAATGCCCATTCTTCTTCCTACACAAGATTAGCAGACTCCGTTTTTTGTGTAGAGGATTGTGCAACAACCATTCCGGCCTCTTTCTTCTTTGCCTCTTTCGCAGTAAATTTTGGACAGTTCTTTATGATATGATCATTCCCTTTACAGTACTTACAAAACAATTTCTGCTTTTCTGATTTTTTTCTCATCTTTGTCTTGGTTCTTTGAATGTGCAACATTTGCAGATTTCTGCTTACTAGTAGAAGAGCTCCATTTTCCTTTGCCCTTCTGACTAGCCAGGAAAGCTTGATCTGCAACACGCATAATGGACCTGTTCTGCCTGGACTGATCTTCCTGCAACAGAACAGAGACTAACTCCTCAAATGACAAGGCATATGGATTGCCTTTCATCATCAACCGAAGAGTAGAAGCAAAAGTCTGATATGAATCAGGAAGACCATTTAGAACGGTTTGCAGAAGTGAGCTATCTGGTATAACCTCATCAGCAGAAATCAACTGTTCCTTCAAGTCTTTGATCTTTGTTAGGAAATTGTCCATAGAATCACCTTCATTCATGTGCTCACTCTCCAATTGTTTTCGGATGTAAGCAACACGAGCCTCATTCCTAGCTTGGTACAATGTGGTAAGTGTATCCTAAGCATCCTTAGCTGTTCTGTAAGAGCGAATATGAGGAATAATGGCACGTTTGACAGACAAAGCTATTAATGCATGTGCTTGGGCATCTCTGCCATCCCAACGAATCTGCTCTGCAGTAGGTGCAGCAAAAACCACAACACGAACAGGAATATGTAGAATATCATCATCTTCGACACCTTTTGCATCAGCTTCAGTACCTACAGTTGTAACAGTTGCAGGTGTGATAGGATGTTTTTCGACACCTTGCACAATGTTCCACAGTCCTTTTGCAACCAACACATGTCACATCATATAAGCCCATAACGGGTAGTTGGTACCATCCAACTTATCCTCAACAGCCAACATACGGAATACATCACTGCTTTCAGCCATGGCCGGTGACTAAAATACCTTGATGCAAAAAATTGACTATATCTCAAAAAGTTGAACAGAACTGCCCAGACGAATTTTGCTAGACCTATAGCAGACTTCAAGACGCTTATACTAGCGAACAGAAAATGGTATATACCTTTGGCACAAAAAGATGTTATAGCCTGCACAAGCGCTGCGATCGTGCTTTTGGAGGCTGAAATGAGCTCATATCTCGATTTCAGCACCACAGAGCGAAGCCGTTTTGATCTCTGAAACACCTTGAGTATGCTCACCAAATTTCGTGCGAATCTGAGACTGCAAACGAAGGAGTGTCGATAGCACCCTAGATGAAGTGACGACCTACTCTGATACCAATTGTTGGAGTTAGATGTCTACGGAAGCACGCGAACAGCACAAGGAAGAAGAAGAAGCTTGGAGCACAACACACAATACTAAATGTATTACTAGAGAATGTACAAAGATAAGTGGCCCATTAGGGCAATAGGCGTATATACAAGACGGGGGAAAAAAAACCTCCTAAAGAGGGAAAAAAGTGCCCCGGCAGTCCTAGTGTGTTCACACACATCACTACGTAAATATATCAACAAAGAAGTGTCCAATGGCCATTTGGCATTTCACATGACGATAACAATCTCCCACTAAAGGCCAATATGGCCAAAGTAACTATGGGAGAAAAAATAAAGAATGATAAAGAATGTTGGAGAAACAATCACTAATTGGACATATATTTGAAGGTTAAAGATTTAGAAGAAAACCACATGCCTATGTGAAGGGACAAATTCACAAGTGTATTATATTTGTAAAGTTAGTTCACTTTAGTTCTTTAAGTTTTTTAAAATCACGAGAATGAGAAAATCTATATAAGTTAGTTTGTATCAATTGACGCGATGAGAGAAGAAGTGGAAGAGAGTGATAGTTCAATGATTATCTTTGGCATGCCGATATTAAGAGAGAAATAACCTACAGGTATACACCACAACAAAATGGTGTAGCAGAAAGAAGAAACAGGACTTTGGTTGAGTTTGCTAGAGCTATGCTGAAGGAGAAGAATTGTCCAAATTATCTTTGGGCTAAGGCTGTAAATATAGCTACATATCTTGTGAATAGATTACCATGTGCAGTTCTCAATGGAATGACTCCATATGAAGCTTGGTGGGGTAAGAAACCAACACTAGATCATTGTAAAGTGTTTGGATCAATTGCATATGCTTATGTGCCATCACAACTTAGGCATAAACTTGAACCAAAGGCAGAAAAATATGTGTTCATTGATTATGATGAAAAGCAGATGGGTTACAGATTGTGGAATCCTCTAACCAAACAATTTCTTGTTTCTAGAGATGTTACATTTGATGAAGAGAAAAATTGGTATGCAGATCAAAGTCATACAAAAGAAGAATTTGAAGAAGAGGTAAGAAGATGTGAGAAAGGAAAATCAATTGTGTAGGTGAATAGAGATGAAGACATATGCAAGCAAGTACATCCAGAAGTGGATTAACAAGAAGGAATGAAGAAGCTCCTATATTTGATGAAGAGGTGTATCCAGAATGTGAACCAAGAAGGTCAAGCAGGACTAGAAGACAACCAGAAAGGTATTCTTATGATACTTCTTACATAACTTAGAAGAACTATGCATATATGGTCAAAGATGATGAAGAACCTCAGAACTATGATGAAGCTAAAGGAAAGAAGCAATGGGAAGAAGCAATGAAGGAAGAGTTCAATGCACTAGAGGAGAGCAAGACATGGGAACTTGTTCCTAAACCAAATGGTAAGAAAGTAATTGGAAATAAATGGGTTTATAAAGTGAAGAAGCTTGCAGATGGAAGTATAGCCAGATACAAAGCTAGACTGGTGGTGAAAGGCTCACCTCGCCATCTCCATAAGTGACATGTTCTTCCATTCAGCAACTCCATTCCATTGAGGTGTATACGACACTGTACAGTGATGTTTGATCCCACATTCAGCCAGAAATGCATTAAAGTCAGAAGACATATATTTACTCCCTCGATTAGAATGATGAGTGCCCATTTTACATGCTAATAGGTTTTCAACAAAAACCAAAAAAATTTTGAAGCACATGAACACTTTGGACTTTTCTTTCAATGGATATACCCGTGCATGCTTTGAAAAATCATCAATGAAAGTCACAAAGTAAAGATAGTTTCCAAAAGAGGGTGTCTGCATAGGACCATAGACATCACTGTGAACAAGGTGCAATTTCTAAGTAGCTCGAATTGAACCATCCTTTGGAAAGGAGCAACGATCCATTTTGCCCAAAATACAACCTTCACATACAGGTATTCCGGGTGCCTTAAGTTTGGGCAAAGAGGACACCATTTCAGATTTCTACAGGTGTGACAAACTAGCAAAATTCAGATAACCAAAGCGTGCATGCCAAAGCTTTGCATCTGACATAGCTTGAGAATCATGTACTGCACATGTTGAATCATTCATAGATTTTTCATCGTCTATGAGCTTATAGAGCCCACAACATAAAATGCCAAAAGCAATAATAATGTTGCCATCTTAGATCATGAATTGTACATCTATCATCAACAAATTTCACAACCAAGCCAATCTTGGCTAATGCCAAAACTGATAACATATTTTTCTTGATCCCTGGCACAGATAAAGCATCTAACAATGTAAAAGAACTACCATCAACAATAGTCAGAATGATCTTAACAACTCCCATAGGAGAGACCCTCCCCCCACTTTCGAATGTGTACAATCTCCTCTAATGATGAGAGTGGGTAGATTAACTCCCCCAACTACCCCTGGGCCGAACAGGTCCTTATTTTCTTTTCAACAACCTTTCATTAAGAGTGAGTGGGGCTTTAAAAAGCTTGCCAACCATTACCAGGCTCAAGTAGCACATATCACAAATCTAGGAGGTATCCAAGTTTCCATGTCATTTCATGTGAAGGGAGACAACTTGTACGAATTTGATGCTCAACAAAAATCTTCACTTCTTTTTGTGGTTTTCATGAAAATGAAGAGAGAGAGGGGAGGAGAGAGGGTACTACCCATCCCCCTTTTCAAGGCCATCACCAAAAACAAGAAATGGAAGAGAGATGGAGGGTGATGCCTGAGTGACTGCGTGGGAGTGTGTATTTGTGAGAGAGAAAGAGAGAAGGGGGTAAGGGGGTGCTCTTGTGCAACATTCAAAATGAACTAAAACTACCCTACGACAAATTGCAAAACAATGTCTTACCACATGATCTTGAGCTCTCCAAGTGATGAGAGGTTATTCTCCCCACCAACGGTGCCAAATTTGTTGTTGTAGTATGCCCTTGGGAAGCTTAGACCCATACCACTTTGCATGGAAGCAAGAGGACGACTCAAAAAGGACTCTCCTTTCATCCAACCCAACCTCCAACATGTTCAAGCCATTGGCCATCAGCGCGCAACTATGTCACATGCTTGAAAACATGGAGAGAAGGGTGTCAAAAATCCTTGTCACATATGTAAAATACAAGAAAATGCAACATTCTACTTACACACATAGGAAGTACAAGCATGCACACACACCTCACTCTCTCACACTCTAAGACTAAATACACATACACAAAGCCTAAGAGAAAAGAGATTTCTTCCATTCATTTCAAAATAGATACATGAAACATGTCGAACCAAGAGCTCCCCTCTTTACAAAAATGAGGCTCTATATATAGGCTAAGCACATTTCCCCATGTGCTCCTTTTGACTAGTAATAATGGGAATATCTCTAACTAACATATCTCTAGGAGATTCCAAAATCTCTTTTGTAACAAACAAATCCCAACAAAGGGCATGCGTCAGATTTTCATGTGTAATCTTCTATATATGTGCAAAAAGGTGGATTTAATTTGAAGATGCTTCCAAACCATAGCATAAGGGAAGTATTAAAAAGTCCTTAGGAGAGTGTTCCCATGGGCACATCTCCATTATACAAAAAAGGGTCTTTTTGAGTAATAAAGGGGTGCCTATGCACAACAAAAAATATGACCAACCCCCAATAAGCCAACATGAACCTTTTCCCTATGCATGGACACTTTTTACTCGAGTGCTGACTCGAGGTCTTCTCCCATGTTACCATATACATGATACACTCATACGTGATGGTACTTTGTACTTAGAGATATTATTTAGTTCTTACTTTAGTTCTATTCATCATCAATAGAGAGAGCTATTCACACCATTCTTCTTCTCCATGTGTCTTGCTTCATTTGTGCCCCTTGTGTGTGCTTCTTGTGTGTCTCTCACACTTCTACACATACCCATCATAAATTATATGCAATAATTCTTATAGTGCTTAGAAATAGGTTTTCAAAAATTTTAGGAGTACAAAGTATGTGCAATAACTATTCAAGTTGTTGGTAATTTATGTAGAGTCCATGAATAATATCTTGCCATTTTGTGATGAAATGATGGCAAAATTGTTGTAGAGCCTTTCAGATAACCAGTTGCACTTCTCTATTAAGCCTTATGTATTTCTTATTTTGGAGACATTGTCCTTGCAATTGGAGAAAAATATATGTGATGAGTTGAATCATGAGGAGAGTTCATGCAAGGGTGCAACTCAAAGAAAAGAGGATAAAAAAGTAGCCGATTGAAGTTCATTGTGATGTACAGATGAGAAGATGCAACCAAAATGAAGGTATCTTGTAGTTGAAGAAGAGGGAGGAGACTTGGATCCTTGTCAAATAGAAAAGAAGGTTGTTGGACTGGACCCTTAGGAAAGCATTTGTAGAGAGAGACATGCTATTAATTTTGCTTCAAAGATCTACTATAATTATGATGAGGAATTCATAAAGATCATCTTGTTGATTTGGAATTGCTATACCTCAAAGTGCGACATTGTGTTTGTCTCATGAATGTAAAGAGACAACACCCACTCTCAGGCATAGAGTTCAATGAAGCAAACATATATTGATCTTGTACTGTAGCAGCAATCAAAGTGGTCATCCAAGCATGAAAAGAAGTAGAGATGAGGCTAACTTCTCCCAAAAGGGAAAAAGAAAAAAGCTAAAGGATGGAGTTTTCAAATGCTCTGCTATCAACATTTAGATGATCTTTGAAGTGGAGCAGTTATAATGAGTTGAAAAATGTGATGCTAAAAATTTGATAATGGATCTCTTCCATTTGAGAACGTTTTTGAATGATGGAGGGCTGCTATAAGAAAGATCTTGTATGCACACCACATAGTATTGAGCTACTCCTTGTTGTCGATGGGGTTGGATATTATATTTGTGAGGATACAAACCTAGAATGTTGCTCAATAAGGCCACTATTTGAATCTACAGAAGGTCATATATGTGTGGGGACTTCAATGAAAAGAAAGCATTGAGCATAGAATATTGGAGGAGATTTTCTTTTAGCCATGTGATGTGGAAAAAGATGGCATTCTTGTTGCATTGTTTTATTTTATTGAAGTGCAACTACATCAGCCCTTGGTGATCTTGCTAGTCGATTGTTTGTTTCCCTACTAGCCAATAACCATTGGAGCATCACTATTTGTAGCTCAATCACATGCACTAGAAGCTCTAGTTTCATCCCAAATGTATTCCAAGAAATCATCTCAAGGAGAATTAATTTTTCAACCAAAGAGTGATATATATCCAACCTGCTTGGAGTTCACATTAAGCCACTCTATGAGGTACTAGCCAAGAAGCAGAGACTGCCAATAGATTAGAAGTTGAAGGAAGGGAGAGTCATTAAAATGATGTAGATTGGTTCTCATCTAGAAAGGGTGGAACCCCCTTCATTCACGAGGCTTCTATGTGATTCTTAACTTCCTTTTTCTCATGCATTAGATAAAGGGTGAAGGACAATTGTCAATGTACCAAATGAAAAGGTTAGTTCTTTTTGGCTTGTATATTCATTACTATTTACTACCAACACACAAAAAGAGTGCCTATTGCTTTGTTATGTGACACAAAGTGTGTGTGTGAGAGAGAACTATTGTGCAAATATGTAATTTGAGAGATAGTGGTCATGCTCCATGCGTATATGCTAAAGATGTTTGAGACAAAGAATAGAATTTATGCACTGTGGTATGCTTCTTTCATGGAGAATCTTTTTGAAAAGTAAATATAATTATATTTCTTCATACAAACCCATCCGTTCAAAAGGAATTTCAATTATTGGGACATACTCTTTTGGATTAGCTTGGATTAATTTGAAAGTATAATGAAAGATGGGCATAGCACCCATGGGACCCCCAAATCCTATAAAAATCTCATTTCTTGATGCCACCTCCAAGCCTCATTCACATCAATGAAGGTAATATAAGCCCCTACATGGTCTTCAAATATAAAGTTGAATCAATCTCCACCATTTACATACTCTTTTTTCTTAGAAAGTGGGAGATAACAAAAACTTTCTCATTAGAAGGTTTTTTTCCATGTGGACTCCTCTCTTTGTCATGTTTTCCTATGGGTCTGATACTGTGGCCTATGAATCAATGATGGGTCCTTGCTCTTACTCATAATCCTCTGACTCTTGAATCGAGAAGTCTACTTCATGATCTCTTATAGATAAATGACCTCCACCGTCTTCCTATTTGGGTAGAAGTCATGTGCACTTGGGTGTGTCCTCCATTAATCTTGTTGAACTTGTAATGTTCGTAACCTATTTATCTAGGCTTGTTGTGCCCCTAATTTTTGTTGAAGATAAATGTTCTAGCTCATTTTCACATGATCTATGCTTGGATAAATTTACCAAATGTAAAGGTAAAGGAAAAACTAAGTCTAAGGATGAAAAAATCTAGTCAAGATTCATGACGAATAAAAGATACAAGATTTGCCTTGTATTAAATGGCATGTAGTGGGCAATCAAATGAAATTGGTGAGTTAATAAGAAGGCACAAGCTTCTTCACATGCTAATTTCCTATAAAAGTGGAGTGGGAACATGTTCTCAATAAGGAGAGAAAGAGATAAGAGCCCATAGTAGTCATATTTGATCTTAGATGCCATTTCTTCATTTTGTCTTCCCATAGAATCTATTTAGCCACATGTCACTTTGTACACACTCATGTTGTGAGTTTTCTATCTCAAAAATCTCCTTCAAAACTTCTATATTCTGTGAGTTATTAGTTTGAAAGTGAAGTCCAATTCTTCAGCGTACTTGTGTGGATAGGTAGTCTATTTAGTTTAGTTGAGTTTCCCAACCAAAACTTATCCAAATTATGTGATCTATAGCTTTTTGGAAATTTTTCTTGTGCAATTTCTCTATCTCAAATATCTCCTTGGAAGGATCTATATTCTGTGAGTTATCAGTATAAGAGAATATAGATCCTTCAACATACATGTGTGGAGAGGTAGTTTATTTTCGTCAGTTGAGTTTCATGAAAAAAATTGTCCAAATTAAGTAATTTATAGCTCCTTGGAAAGATATAATTGGCCACTTTAATTAACTAAAGCCATATGTCCATTTGAGTTTTGATTTGAGAGAAATAAGCAATCCAAGGTGTAGCTATTTGTTCAAGTGTTGGACCTACAAGGGCTCACTATACACTTCTTGTTGTGGATAGGAGAACTCATTCTCCATAGTTGGTATCAAAGAAAAATTGGTTCAAAAACTTCATCAACATGTTAGAGCTGAAACAAAGCAAAAGAGGAGATACAAAGTAAGGGGGAGATTCACAAACGCAAGAGCAAAGGACTATATAACTACTCAAGGTAACTCTCAAAGTTTTTGATAGTCATTAGTGGCTAAGTCGGGTCAACAAGTAGACAGATTTGATAAGGATAACTATATTGTGTGGAAGTTTAGAATGACCAACTACCTAATGGGAAAAGGCTTGTGGGGTATCGTGAGTGGAGATGATGCTCAACCTCAAATCAATCAAGCTATTGCCACCAAGGTCCAAAGGAGGCAAGCAAAAGAATGGGAAGAGAGGAATAGGAGAGTCATGTTCCTAATTTCACAAGTCATTACTAATGCCATGGTAGCACATATGTAGCATCTAGGAATAGCTAAGGATGCTTGGGAAGCTCTTGAAAGGATGTATTCAACAAATACAAGAGTTAAGGAAACTTCAACTCAATAATGAGTTGAACACAATCAAGAAAAGTTCAAGTCAATCCATGACTAAATATACTTTGAAGATTAAGGAGCTAACTAATGCTTTAGCCTCTATTGACACAATAGTTGAAGAAAAAGATCTTGTGTGGTGTACTTTCAATGTATTGAGAGAAGATGAAAGATGGAAGCCTTTTCATAACTTGAAATATGAATATCCAGGTTTTGAACAACTAATCCCTCATCTTTTCATAGAAGAGTTTATATTTTGGTGGCTCCAATGGAAAGGAAAACCACAACCAAATGTTATATGTAGGTCGACGTAAAGGAAGGAACTCAAGAGGAGGCTCAAGAGAAAAAGGAAGAGGTCACAACAACTCCAACTAGAAGCAAAACAATTTTGAAGAAAACAAGGATGGATCCAATGCCAACACACAAGGAAGAGGTTGAGGCTCCTACAATTCTCATAAAGGTATAACATGCTATCATTTTGGTAAAGTAGGACACTATGCTAGTGATTGTTGACTGAAAAATGGAAGACCAAATGGAGGCAATCAAAGGAGTCAAAGCAACTATGCAAGCACCTCAAGTGAAGAAAGCAAGGACACATTACTTGCAATGAGACATGAGTATAGAATCTCTTATGAAGATGATAAAAAATGGTACATTGATTCAGGTTGTAGTAACCATTTTTCATGCCAAGGAAGTTTTTTCACTAATCTACAGGTACCAAGTGGAAACGGATATATTGAAACATGTGATGATACTCAACACATGATTGAACATATTGGAGATATAAAGCTTGGAGATACAAGTAGAGCAAAGGTACTATCTAATGTTCTCCATGTTCCTACAATTTCAAAGAACTTGATTTCTGTAGGACAAATGGTAGAGAAGGTTTATCATGTCAGAGAAGCAATTACGTGGCCCCAAATGTCTTGGACTTGATACATACAAATGTATGGGGACCTACCCAAGAGGATTCAATGGTTGGTAATAGGTTTTTTGTCACCTTCATTGTCACTCAAGAAATGTATGGTTGTTTTGTATGAAGCAAAAATCAGATGTGCTCTCTATATTCAAGAAATTTAAAACTCAAGTTGAAAAAGAAACAGGAAGGTCTATCAAAACCTTAAGGTTCAATGTTGAAGGGGAATACTTCTCCAAAGAATTCTCAGATTTTCTACATGAGAATGGGATCAAAGATGATTTACTTGTAGGAATACACCTCAACAAAATGGATTAGCTGAGAGGAAAAATAAGCAAATCACCGAAGTTGCAAGATGCATGCTTAACGTGATGATGGTACCATTTTACTATTGGGCTGAAGCTACCACAACCACAATTTACTTGATGAATAGGTGCACAACATTGGGAATACATCACATGACACCAAAGGAGGTATATTCCGATAAGAAACCTAGTCTCACACACCTCAAAGTTTTTGGTTGTGTTTGTTTTATTCACATTCCACAAGAAGTTAGAACAAAGATGGAACCAAGGTCAGAAAAATGGATTTTCATCAGCTACTCGATGGAGCAAAAAGGATATAGGTTTTACAACCCTACAAAAAAGGAAGTAAGAGTATCACGAGATGTGGTCTTTGATGAACTTAGACCATGATATGAAGATAAAGTAAAGGAAAAGGTTCTTGAAGAAGATTGTATCAAAGAGAAGTTCAACAGTTGAGCACAAGGATTTCAAGTCAAGAGGCATCTACACAAAATAAGAATGTTGAACATGAGGGGGACACTTGGAAGTCATTCTTTGTCTCCAAATTCAGCTTATAGTAGAGCTTAAGAAGAAAGTGCTGCTCCAAATAGTGAGAGATACTAGTGAAGAAGAATATGAAGAGATAATCACTTTGAAGGTAAAGTTGAATGGGTTAAAGAAGAAACTCTCTAAAGGTAATGAAAGAAGATCTTCAAGGACAAGGTATCCAAATCAAAGGTTGATTTATGATAGTTTCATGGAAAATCATTTTGCATACATGATGTAGGTCATCAAAGACAAATAGCTTGAGACATATGAAGAAGCTTGCACACAAAAGGAATGGAAGCAATCTATGAAAGAGGAGATCAAAGCTCTCAAACATAATCACACATGGGAGCTGGTGCCAAAGAAATAAGTTATGAAGATTTTTCCAAACAAATGGGTGTTTGAAGTAAAGAGGAATGCTGATGGTTCACTAGCTAGATGTAAAGCTACATTGGTTGCCGAAGTATTTAAACAAACAAAAGGCATAGATTATGATGAAGTCTTCAACTCAATTGCAAAGACGGGAACAATAAGAACGTTAATAACAGTTAGTGCTTCAAGGAGATGGCCATTATACCAACTCGACATCAAAAATGATTTTCTCAATGGAGAACTACAAGAAGAGGTATACGTGAGTCAACCAGTTGGATTTGAAGATGAAAACCATCCAAATTTTGTTTGCAAATTGAAGAAGGCACTTTATGGCTTGAAGCAAGCACCACGAGCTTGGAATCAGAGATTGATAGAGTACCTAACTAAGAGTGGATACAACCCAAGTAGTGCATATCCTTCATTGTACATGAACAAGAAAGAGAATAGAGAGCTATATATCCGCATATATGTTGATGATCTCATCATAGCATGGAATGATGTTACAGAGATTAAAGATAGAAAAGAAATCTTGGTAAGGAGTTTAAAATTTCAAATCTTTGGGAGCTATAATATTTTTAAGGAATTGAAGCTACTTATAAGAAAGGTGGCATCTCCTTGATGCAAAGGTACTTGTTGGATGTTCTTTTCAAATTTGGAATGAGTGAATGCAAACCACTCACTTAGCCCATGGACACAAATACAAAGATTTTCTCAAATGATGGAGAACTATTGGAAGATGTAATGACATACATAGTCATTGTAGGATCATTAATCTATGCAAACATTACAATACTTGATCTATCTTATGTTGTTGGTGTACTTTCTCAGTTTATGCAAGCTCTGACAAGTGAAGATTTAAATTCAGGCAAGAGAGTTTTGAGATGCATAAAGCATAAAGTTAATCATGATTTGTTTTAAGAGTTTGGTGAAGAATTTCAGGTGAAAGGATTTGGTGAAGTTTGAGAGTGAAGTCCAATTCTTTAGCATACATATGTGGATAGGTAGTTTATTTTTGTCAGTTGAATTTCTTGACCAAAACGTATCCAAATTAAGTGATTTATAGCTTCTTGGAAAGCTATATTTGTTTACATTGATGGACTAAAGCCACATATCCATTTGAGCTTTGAGTTTATAGCATCAAGCAATCTAAGGTGTAGTTATTTTTCCAAGTGCTAGACATACAAGGGCTCACTACACGCTTCTTGTTGTGGATAGCAGAAATCATTTTCCACAATTGTACTTTAAAATAACTCTTCTCTACTTGTTACTCTAGTACCATAGAATTGTCATTGGAAGGAAGACATAAGAAGGCCTTTTCTTTGAAAAGCCTTTCCCTAAGATCATCTGTTTCCTTTTAATCTTTCTTAAAATCTAAAGTTTCAAGTTGATTGAGGTAAAGAATGCATTGATAGAGGCTCCATATGAGTCTAAATTTAGGTAATCAATTAGAAGAGTTCATTGCTAGTAATTAAAAGAGTATATGAGACACAAAAGATTATATCAAACACACATGCTAGTTATGTGGCCAACCTTTGGGTGACTTTGTTAAACTATGGGTCAATTAAAAAATGTGCACATGATTATCTAAAGTATGATAGGGCTTTGGGATCACATCTGTCAAGGCCATGTTTTTATAGATGTTATTGTGATGGATGGAGGTGTCAAAATAGTCATAAAACATAATAAATCATAGTTTCCAACAACACTCCTATAGCCCAAGGTCCTACCATATTAGCCCTTCAAGCTAGGGTATGTTCCCATCCATTCCACAAAAGGGGACAAGACCCTCTTTGCACTCCCCCCATTAAGGTTTTTTGGGGGGAACTATGCAACACCATGAGGTCTTTATTTTCATCTTGAATACTTTCCTAGTACCTCTAAATATTATTCATGCCCTACCTAAACTAATGGCTAGGCTCATAAAGATCATCTACAATAATCCATTTTCACACATAAACCTCATCTACCTTGGAAGTACGGATTCCAAAAATGTCCAAAATCTCAAAATGGCTTCTCCTCATAACTATGCCTTAGAACTTAAACTACCATGCATAACTAGTGGTCTCACAAGGATGGAGTCAATGAGAGTACACCATAAGACCAATGTCATGAATAAAAGGAAATAAAAGTTTTTCACAAAAAATTATCTAAGTATGGGCCTAAGTGAAGATGTGGGAAGAGAAAAAAGTTTACTTTGTAAAGAAAAGATATCCTTAAAATTTCTATTTTTGGGTTGAACTTGGAAAAAGAGCCTACCAACCAAGAGATTATCAAGAAAGCTACCCAAATGTGGCTTTTCTTTCCTTATAAAGTCTCCTTTGAACAATTAACAAGGCATCTCAAAGGTTTCCTTTGTGGTTTTAAACATGGAAGGAGGCCTAATTGAACAAGATCTCTAGTGGAATGCATCTCGGCCATTTGTGCTTGGAAGCAGTAATTGACATGTGGTTTTCAATTTTCCCTGACTTCTCTGTTTGATGCTTGACCATTGAGTTGAAATGTTGGATCCAAGATGAAGGTTGTTCCATGTAAATGAGTATGCATTTACATCCATCTTTTCTCTACTAACAATACAATCTATGTTTTTTCTCGTAATGAAAAATGATTAAATTCTTTCACTGTTTGAATTAATTTTGACATAATCCAATACATTTTTCCTATCACAAACTTATCCGTATCAAAAATTCATAAAAGTTCCACAAAAGCTTTAGTGATACCAATACTTTTTTCAAGATTACTCCAAATTTTTTTTGAGTGTACTAGAGGCATACACTTCGAAGGTGCAACTTGTTAAGAAGGATACTTCTCTAGCCATGCCTCCCATCTTCAATCCACAATCATTTCTACAAGTATTGGCTTGACTTCCAATAATCCACTGAGCACAATATAGGATGTTGCAAATCATGTAGCACAAAACATATGAAGTGCTTTATTGGGAGATTTCAAACGAAAGAGGAAATATTAAAATTGATGCTCAATGATAAATTTGACCACATGATTTGTGTCTAATAAACTTTTTTTAATGAAAGATAATCTACCTATATCCTTCAATAATAGATTTAGTGTATGAGCTGTGCATGGAACCCAAGTAATGCCTTCATACTTGTTTTGTATTGCAATTCTGACACTTCCAAAAATTAGATGCATCATCACTCACTATCTCAGTCACATTCTTCAGACCACCCACATGAGATATAGCATGTTCATATATCTTTACAAGAAAAGCCGAACTTTTCACTTTAAGAGAAGTATCAACTGCTTCCAAAAACATACTTCCCTTTGGACATATAACAATGACATTGATCAATGGCTTCTTCTGACAACTTGTCCATCCATCTAGTGCTATTGTGCACCCATACATGGGTACATAATCAAGCAGTGTTCATTTTTAAATAGCTTTAGTACTTTTCTTTACTTTATCTACATACTCTATTCACATTTTATTGTAATCTAGCATGGTGAATCCTTTTCATTTAGTTGAAATCAAAGCATCTTTGAAAATAGGATTAAGAATAACATCAAAAGGAATCTCACATGATAAAAATGCTTGAGTCCATTTAAGATGAAGCTTAGGACAATCTTGCTTTTCAAAAGCTATAGGTATTGTGTTCTATGATTTAGTAGGAACAAAGCATGGTGAGACATTATTAGATCCACCATTTTTACTACATTCATCGGGTCCACTCTTTCTTGATGTAGCTCGAGAAAATGGAGTACATGTATCTTGATTAATCTTGAAAAATAGTTTGTGATACTTGAGTAGAAATATAACGAGGATCCTCTGTTGTCATTGATACATCTACTCGTTCTTGCTCTACACCTAGACTACTTCAAAAGTACTATGAAGTACTCATGCTTTTAAATATTTTTTATGTGATACCTTGAGATTTACATTTGTTTGAACAACTTTCAAAGTGTACCCATATATCATTATCTAGATTAGAACATCTTGCCACTTATTACCTTTACTAAAAAGTTGCTCTTTTATCCGAGTTGCATTGCCTACATAACAATGTCCACAACATTAGCATTTTGGAGACTATTTTACCCTCTTGATGAATAATCACATATGACCATTCTTTTCCCTTTCCCATAATGCTTGCTTTATGAAGAATTGATATCTAAAAAAAGACAACATAAATCAATATAAAATATGATATGCATTCCATTGAATATATATCTTAAAATATATGCAAACTACTCTGAATCTCTCTTTAAGTTTTTAAATCTATTAATCTATGTATTTATCAATCTATATATTTGTTTATATTTCTACTTCTTCATATAAACAGATAGATTTTAACTCAGGATGGAATGATGTGGTAATATATTTCTTCATACTTCTACTTTTCATATATTTCTACTTTTCATGTGCTACACAGGATGGAATGATGTGGTGAGTCGTTGTCCTTATCATGATTTTACTAAGATTTGTCGTCATTTGAATGTTGCAGGCAAGTAAGAAGTCTGATGGTGGCCCTTGGGCTACTACCATGACTTTTGGAAGTTGATACCATGCTCAAACTGCTTCCTTGAATATTTACTTGTAGTGGAAACTTGGATAAAAGCATCATATGATTAACGATTAAAAGTCTTGAATTAAGGATTGGTGGATTAGAGCTAACAATTGCTTCTTGAATTTTGTATGAAGGGCACGGGTACAAGTTGATTGGTTGGGTCAACTCACTTAAAGATAGGAGATTTTGTAACACACCTTTGTGGTGCCTTTCCCTATGTTTTACAATTCACTACTGTTGTGCTAGGTGGGCGTTCTTTTAAGAAGCAGGCACCACACTCCCTTGTGGTCCTTGAAGGTTGTGGACTGTGGGTTTTCTAGTTGGCCTAATGTGGGGGATTCCGCCCATGGACCTAGTCATTTCTAAGAAATTGTGACCTTCATGTTTTTATTCTGTTATGACACGGTGGAATCTTGTGGATGCTCCATGCTTTTCTTGCTGATTGTTTCGAGTGCCACATGTGCTTTCTAATAATTCTTGGCGTTGGAGGTTTTGCAGCCCCACCAAGGAGTGATGCACATGCTAGATTTGAAGACTGCTGACCCTTTAACCACCTCATATCTATGCATTTATAATATATATTATCTTTTTGCTTGATGGAAAGCTTGCAAGTTTGAAAGAAAGAGGATGGTGCTTCTTGGTCTTGTGAAACTTCTATTGCATGCTTGTCATAATCATTGAAAATGGATAGATTGCTTATATGCTTGTATGATACAAGAGTCACAATGGTATGAATATTGCTTGAGGTTCTATATCCTTTGACCCACTATCAGGAACCAAGTCCAAGACTACACAACTCTTGCTACATGCTATTGCATCACTCTGTTTCTACTCTTTATTTCTAGTAAAATTCCTGGGTTGGGTGCATAATGCTTCAAACTGTTCTTCATGATGTAAGCACGTATTCTTTAAAGGATATTTGCAGGTGACCATGCACATAGGAGGTTGAAATTTTTGATTCAGACCTGAACTAAATTAAGTGTGAAGTCACTGAATGAGTGATCGTTTTTTTGCTAGGGAAGTAACTCTCTAGTTTCACATTGCTCATTTAAGGCTTATTTTTTCATAATGCATTGCAGGTCAACACACTCAGAACTTCAACATTGATCCTTCTTACCTCCTATAGATGATTTGCTACTGTGATTGTAGAATGATAGAAGTCATCTTGTTGCACTATTGTCTATTCATTTTATGAGCACACACCACTCATGTTAAAATTGCAAGCTTGTTGTCTAGGAGCATAGTATAATTGATGGCAAGACCATGGGCTACATTCATCTCATGCTTTACATTGCAAAATATCACACTCTCATTTGAAAATAACAGAGTATGGAATCATTGAGACATAAGGGATAGGCACTCTTGGTCTTGATTGGGCTCCTTGTTTTTTGGGGCTCTCGTTTTTCTTTTCTTTGCAGGAGCAAGAAGATTTTCATGCAGACTTCTCTCTAGTAGAGCAAGTGTTGCAGCAATGGATGCTCCCTGACATGGAAACTAAAAATGGAATTAACATTTTATGGTTGCTTCTTTTCAAATTCAGTCTACTTGTTATGTATGTTTAAATTTCAGGTATTGGAGCTTCTTGAGGTGTTGCACCTTGGATGGAGGCTGGGCTGACTACCCCCCAAGGGGATTGTGTCTCTCAGCATTCCTGGGATGAAGATTTGAAGGCGGACGACTTGCTGATTCAAAAGATTTGCAGCCTTGCAAAATTCATACTTGAGCTGCTGAGTATTTGAAGAGTTGAAGACTCCGAACTTGGACCAGTTCGGCACTGTATGCTTCTCCTTTCTTATCTTTGTCGAGGACGACAAAGTCTAGGAGGAGGAGGGTGTTGTTATAAGGGTTGCCCACAATTTCCTCATGCAATGGCACCCTCTAGCCCTCATAAAAATACCTTTTTTTGTATTTAGGAGATGCCATATGAACACTCTCCTAAGCCCCTTTTTTTGATATTTCCTTTAGACTATGGTATTGAAGCCTTATCAATAAAGCCCCTTCTTGCACACATCCATATTCCCCACGTAGAAAACTCCCACGCCTATATTTGTCTTGAAGTGGGTGTATCAGAACCACAAGGAACATCTACAACCACTGGCACTGCATACACCGTTCATGATACTGAGGAAACCCATACATCAAGTGCACCTCCGTCACCCCCTTTGCCACCCCTACCTCCAGCTCCACCACATTCTCCTCCCACTCCCAGTGTAACCACTACTGTCACCGCCTCCAAGTCCACTACCCATACCAAAGCACAGACCGTCAGTCAACCCACACAACCCACGCACCCTATCTCCACCTCTCTTGTCTATACGACCACGGACACAGCAATTCTAACCGCAGCCACGGAAAACCCCGTTCCCCCGATCACATTTCCTGGCGGTTCATATTCACAATTGCACACACCACTGTACACTTTCACCACTATCACCGCACCCACAATTCCAATGTTCACAATCACTCCCACTACTGCATCCACTTTTGATTTTATGGACATATCACCCACCTCCGCACCTCGCCCTCCCCCCATACACCCACCATCTCCCATTCCCCCACCTCCCACTTCACCCTTTTCCAGCACCACATCCACACTCCCCTTCCCCTTCCCCTTCCCTTCTGCATTCAACACCCTTCCCGCATCCACCCCTATTAATAATGTATTTAATAATATGTATCAGTGTATGTCGCAACTACAACAGCACTACCAGCATTTGGATAACCAACATACGAGACTCTTTTGAAGCCATGAAGAACACAAGTACGATTCATTGATCTAAAAAGGGAAAAGCGGCTACTACAACAATAGTATGTCACTTTATAGGAACAACATGAGCAGTTAGTAGCCAATCCACCCCAATCAGACGCAGAAGAAAAACAACAAATGGATGATCTGCTACACTCCCAGATAACAGAGAATCTCAAGCTTCGATGCAACCTGGCCCTCTTACGCAAACACATGTCTACTGCACTCGAGGAGAATAAACGACTACAGAAACAGAACAAAGAAAACTTGAAGCAGCCATGGAGGGTTCCCCACAGGAAATCGACCCAGATAAATTCAAGGCCATACCCTCAGCGAATATGCAAATTGTGTTGGAAACCCATGCCGACCTCCTGGAAGCCCATGCAGCATTAGAAAGAGAAAGAGATGACCTATTAAAGTAGCTGGCAACCCAACATGAGTCACCAAGCAAAGTCACAACCGCAGTGGACACGTCTGAAGAAGTTGAAAAACTCAGAGCAGAACTAGAAGAATTACGAAGTAAAGTCATGCAATACGAGCGTCAACCTTCTCCCCTTGTAGAGCCCGAGCCTGAAGACTTAGTGCCAATTGAAATAGAGGAAACCTTCGAAGACCCATACGTTCCCATGCCTACACCAGGGGGCAAGCAAACAGAAGAGGACATGGACACCATCGAGATCGAGGCTCCAGAATGGATGCAGAGGTTAGAGAAAGTGGCCACAACCCATGATGACAGAGTGGCAGTTCAGATAGCTTCTATGTCACGTTTGGAAGAGGTAGTCATAAAATCGGATTACTTTAGAAACCTCTCCCATCATAGGTGGATCGGCACATTCGACAATTTGTATGTTCCTTTTTGTGTCTTACTGGCGGATTACAATGCTGAAATCAAGCACCACACCTCAAAAGAACCAACCTCGGCTACACAGTTTGCACCGGACGACATCCCAGCAAGTGCCAAGCAGGGAAATATACACCAACCTATGTGGAGGATTTGTCTGCTTGAAACCTACCCTGAGATGGTAAGGACATGGAATAACATGCCTTTTTATATCAAATACAACCCATGCTACTGCCCTGTATTTCGAAGAAGGTCGTGGCCGGAATACACAAAAACGGTGCTGACAACCAAAGGATGTGAGAAATGGCTCAGTTATGTCTACTTAGCACCACCTAAAGGCCAACCTACCATAGGATATATGATTTCGACGATTCGCCATTGGGGGGTCAGGTTCAAAAATGTACCAGATGTCATGGCCCAAATGTGCCTTAAAATTTTTGAACTCATGTTGGTCACCTTCAGGACCTTCAAGAATGTCAAGGAACCTCATCTGTCAGCTCTTGGATTTAATGAAGGTAATCAGGACCTTGTCTACGACATGAGCGTCACACCATCTATTAATGTTGTATATGCATGGCATGCGCGTATAAAGTATCTACCAGCCTGCTTCAAACAGACGTTTGAAGAAATGTTTGTCACGGGATTCTGGGAATATCATTCAGAGATATTCATTCCCATACCATCACATTTATTGCAGTTGTTTGCAGTGGAACAAACTCTCCATTCAGAAAAGTTACGTATACCACATCCAGAGGTTCCCGGGCCAGTAGATTGGGATGCTCTACTCACGGACTTGGCCAAAGGGTTGAGACTTGCAGAACATCACTTAGCACAAGACGTTGTAGAATACTACATCCAACGACCCACCCAACAAGGGTCTGTCAGGGACGACAGACGCGAGAGAGGGGGGGTGTTGGAACTGAAGGACTCACAAGGCAAGGAAGCTTACAAAAGGAGTTAGAGAGAAGAGAAAGCACAAGCAGACAGGGTAGTCAACGACGATCTGGCAAGTAGGCCAATATTTTTTCAAGACACTAAAGCATATCAAAGAGGTGGACACACAAGGAGAAGGAGCAAGTAGGGAGCTCGAAGATATGTATGTCAAATCATTAGAAGAAATCCCTACAACAATAGTGATTTTCATCACTAAAAGCCATTGTAGATACCATTTCATATTTTTGTAGCTCCATTTTGTGCAAGCCAAGGAGTCCTTGAGCTTGAGGAGCATTCAAAGTAGCTACCTACCAATTTTCATAATTTTTAGACTTCGTTTGAGTCTTCAAATAGGCCCTAGAACCTAATTTTTAACTAGGCCGGACACTAGGTCTGGACACGGCCAAAACCTAGTAAAAAACTATAAATAGAGCTAGAGAGCTCATTTTTGGGTTAGCTTGTAATTGATTTGAACTTGTATGAGCTTTTTGAAAGTAATCTAAAGAACTCCATTGCCTCTCACTCTTTGTCTTGCCTTGTGTGCGCGTATGTGTGTATGTGTGTGCATGTTAGTGTGCTTCGCACTCACACACTTGTGCCTTCACTTGCTCGAGGTCATCATACCATCCTCATGTCTCCCCAGATTGACATTAAAGGAGGTGCTACTCATCACTGAGCTACAGTGCACCATGAGTTGAGTCTTTCTAGCTCCTCTCTTGTGGGTTGTCCTTTGCTTCTGAAAATGGGCATCTCCTCATCTCCTGATATGTATCCATAGAGAATCCTTCCTTGTAAGTATGTACTCATCCTCAAGGACCATGCTTGGTAGTTGTTCCTTTCCAATTTATCAATACTTTGCAACTAGCTTGTGACCAAAAACTTGTTATTTTGGACACTTGCTGGGATTTTACTTAGTGCTTACAGTACAGTAGAAATTAGGAAAATTCCTTTTGGGGGAATCAGATTGGCTTAGAGAGCCAATAATTCCAAGTGAAATCACTTAAAATGATGCACTATGTACCGAGCAATAAGTTTAACTACCAATAGCTTACCCCCAATTTTTTAGGAGCTATGCAGAGAATGACTAGTGAGCACATGAGGCACTTTTCTCCAAATTGGCTAAAGCAAATTATTTGAAACTTTGGTAGCTTGTAGTAGATGTTGAGTTGGTTCCAACAAGATATAGAACATGAAAAATGATCGAGATATCACTGAGATATGAGCACTCAAAGGGCACATTACTGAGTAGTTATAGCAGAGAAATCAACAAAGGTACTCATGATGTATATATATTATGGAACATGATTTTACAAAATCATTGGCAAAGAAATGATGCCAAATGATAGTGAGATGATGTTGATATATTTAGGTAGTGATGTGTGTGAACACACTAGGACCGCCGGGGCACTTTTTTCCCTCTTTAGGAGGTTTTTTTCCCTCGGTTTGTATATACGCCTATTGCCCTAATGGGCTACTTATCTTTGTACATTCTCTAGTAATACATTCAGTATTGTGTGTTGTGCTCCAAGCTTCTTCTTCTTCCTTGTGCTGTTTGCGTGCTTCCACAGAAGTCTAACTCCAACAATTGGTATCAGAGCAGGTCGTCGCTTCATCTAGGGCGCCGTTGACACTCCTCCGTTCGCAGTCTCAGAATCGTACAAATTCTGGTGAGCATACTCAGAGTGTTTCCGAGATTAAAACATTTTCGCTCTGTGGTGCCAAAATCGCGATCGTTTCAGCCTTCGAACGCACTATCACAGTGCTTGTGCAGGCTATTTCGTCTTTTTGTGCCAAAGGTATATACCAATTTCTGTTCGCTAGTTTAAGCGTCTCCAAGTCTGCTACAGGTCTAGCAGAACTCGCATGGGCATTTCTGTCCAACTTTTTGAGATACAGTCAATTTTCTGCATCAAGGTATTTTAGTCACCGGCCATGGCTGAAAGCAGTGATGTATTCCGTATGTTGGCTGTTGAGGATAAGTTGGATGGTACTAACTACCCATTATGGGCTTATATGATGCGACATGTATTGGTTGCAAAAGGATTGTGGAACATTGTGCAGGGTGTTGAAAGATGTCCTGTTACACCTGTAACAACAGGTACTATGAATACAGGTGGTGGAGCTGATGAAGATGGTGTCGAAGATGACATTGTGAAGATTCTTGTTCGTGCTGCTGTTTTTGCTGCACCTACTGCAAAGCAGATTCGTTGAGATGGCAGAGATGCCAAGGCACATGCATTGATAGCTTTGTCTGTCAAACATGCCATTATTCCTCACATTCGCTCTTGCAGAACAGCTAGGGATGCTTGGGATACACTTACCACATTGTACCAAGCTAGGAATGAGGCTCGTGTTGCTTACCTCCGAAAACAGTTGGACAGTGAGCACATGAATGAAGGTGATTCTATGGACAATTTCCTAATGAAGATCAAAGATTTGAAGGAACAATTGATTTTTGTTGATGAGGTTATACCAGATAGCTCACTTGTGCAGACCGTACTAAATGCTCTTCTTGATTCATATCAGAGTTTTGCTTCTACTCTTCGGTTGATGATGAAAGGCAATCCGAATGCCTTATCATTTGAGGAGTTACTTTTTGTTCTGTTGCAGGAAGATCAGTCCAGACAGAACAGATCCATTATGCGTGTTGCAGATGAAGCTTTCCTGGCTAGTCAGAAGGGCAAAGGAAAATGGAGCTTGTCTACTAATAAGCAGAAATCTACAAATGCTGCACATTCAAAGAACCAGGATAAAGATGAGAAGAAATCAGAAAAGCAGAAATTGTTTTGCAAGTACTATAAAGGGAATGATCATATCATAAAGAAGTGTCCAAAACTGGCTGCAAAAGAGGCATAGAAAAAGGAGGCTGCAATGGTTGTTGCAGAAGCCTCTACACCAAAAACAGAGTCTGCTAATCTTGTGTAGGAAGAAGAATGGGCGTTTACTACTGTTTGCAGTTTTGACCCATCTTCTCATGAGCAGTGCATGTCTGTAGTGGACTCAGATGTTTGGTACTTTGACAGTGGGGCGACCAAACATATTACCTCGCAACACAGTTTCTTCTCTTCACTCGAGCCTGCCCCTACAGGGAATACTGTCGTGGAGTTTAGTTAGATTTCCTTGCATGTTATTAAAGAAAGAGCATATTCATATTTATGTAGGAAAGGAGTTGATCTAAAATAAGCTAAAGATGAAAGATGTCTCTTGAAAATCCTAAATCTTTGTTTATAATCGTATTTAAGGTAGATTGCTTTATGAAAAAGGTACAAATTTTTCTTCAAGATGAGAGGAACTGATGCTTAAAACGACTCAATACACCCACTTCCACTTCATATTGATGCTTGTTTGTTTTATTTCTTGTTGTCAAT
The DNA here is from genome assembly GCA_020310875.1 of Ceratopteris richardii. Taxonomy (NCBI): domain Eukaryota; kingdom Viridiplantae; phylum Streptophyta; class Polypodiopsida; order Polypodiales; family Pteridaceae; genus Ceratopteris; species Ceratopteris richardii. Next base: position 118,515,611 of record CM035416.1, on the reverse strand, counting down.
GTTGCTTGTTCATTTGCATATATGTTGCCTATTTGTTCATGCATATTCATGTTGCGTGTTTCAATTCTTTCTCTCATGCAAATTTTTCTTCATGTCCCATTGCCTACTCATTCATGCATATGATCAATTTTTCCTTCCATGTTTCTTATGTTGCCTATAAAAGAATTTGATGCCTGTAACATCTTGTTTTTCACAGATACTAGAGTGGCACTTCCGGAGGAATCACAGGTTTAGTGGGGGTGAATGTCGTCGAGATTTTCTCTCCTCTCTCACTCATGAAGGCCTACAGGAAACACATTCGGTGAAGGTAGCCAGAATTGCTCGAGAAGTCCAAGATGCATCAAGGATTTCAAAGGGAGTTCACATGCAAACTTTGAAAGAAATCCAGCAAATCAAGGGTAGCGGTCAAAGCTGGTCAAACTTTGGAAATTAGGGTAAAAATTTCAATGTCTCCAAATCACATGAAAGTTCATATACTTGTAAATCCTATCAAAAGCAGTCTATAGTCTGAATTTCACATGCGAGTGGATTTTCTAGCACATTGATATGCCATGTGCATTTTGTAAAAAATGTAATTTTTTCACTTAGACCCTACAAAATCTTGTATATGAATTTTTGTTAGCCATATGGTTTGGCATGTATAAATATCATACGAGCCTACATATTTGTACAAAGTTTCAAGGCTATCAGAGCTTCCTAGAGACCTTAATGCCACCTTGCAAGCTTCCAAATGTAGTCAAACTTGTACAAGGGAGATTCAAATGGGAGTTTTTTCTGCATATTCCTAAAGGAGGCCTTTCAAAACATAGCCCTACAAACTTTTATCTTCATCAAAGGATATTTGAAGGTCAAAGAGCACAAAATCCAATTTTCAAGGTCATTGCAGTTTCCTAGAATAAGAAAATTGAAGGCTTGAAGGGCTGCCACATGGCAAACAATGATTGAACCATGTTGTACGGTCAAGATGAGCTCATATTCAAGGGTGAAGATGCACTAAAGCATAAAGCAAGAAGGATCCACGAGTTTTTTCACCGAATAAGCCTTTTTTTATGATCAAAGATCAATAATGCAAAGTTTCTCCAAAAATAGTGACTTATCTTATCCAAATTGATGTCAGCACTGATCCGACGGTCCAGATCAGCCCCAGAACCAATGGTGGAGAATGAAGGCACCTATTTTCCTCCCCTTTGCCCTAGATATCATATAAAGAAACAATCCTAACCATCCATTTGATAAATCCAATGGTTGTAATCAAAAGAAGCTGATCTTAGGGTTGAGAGTTGATTTCTCTAGATCCAAGGGACCAAATTCATTCAAAAAACTATATAAAACCCCCTCCAAACTCCCAGAGCATGATTGTTAGGCATCCATAGGGCTCTTGCTAGCTTAAGGTTTCCTTGAGATGATCACCCTCGGTTGAGCGAGTGAGGATCCAAGGTGGGCTACTATGAGTATAGTACCTAGTTCCAAATGTAAGTTAGAACTCCAATCTAGGATAGGCTCTTGATACCAGCATCTCTATCCTGACTCACCCTCGATGGAGCGTATGAGTGAGTTAGAGCTGGTTTTAATGAGTCTTAGACTTCTTTAGTTAGAGGTTACGAGCCTAGACATACATAGGGTCAATGAAGTGGAACTCATCTTCTTACGTGTGACATTTGGTTGAATTGTCATGGTTTGAGGGTCGGAACCACCTTTGATCAGTAGACTGCTTAGCTTGACGTATCACGACGATCTTATACATGTATCTTAATTCAAATCCTTTTAATTCATGTCACTTGTCACTTGTCACTTGTCTCTTGTCTCTTTTCTCTTAATCTCTTAAGTATTTTTACATATCTTCTATTTTTTTCTATGTGTGAGAAGGCTCCGCAGTATTGTGTTGAACTAGTGAGGATGTTTCATTGAGCGTGTGATTAAACTCTATCATCATAATTCACTTGCATGCATATAATCCATACATACCCATACATATTGATTAGTTTCTGAAAGTGTATAAGAAGCTCCAATATTGGACCATTCTTCCTTTCGAAACTGATTTATGTGTAAGGATTCCATCTATTCTCATCATGCATACATATCATCCAAATAAGACTATGCATATGGATTAGAATTAGAAAGTGTTTAAGAAGCTCCTTCCAAATTTGATTCGTGTGTATGGTTCTCTTTCATTCTTATCATTCATGTTCATAAATCTAACTTGCACTCCTACATTCCCATTCCGATAATCATTTCAACATCTCTCTCTTCTCCATACTCAACATTAATGTCACTTTCACGTCCTTAAACCTTCCAACATTCATTAGCTTCATACATCCTATGTGTGCCACGACTGGGCCTGATCGACCCTGATTGCGATCACCTCCACAACGCGATATGATACTATGTGCTCAGGCGATACGATACCACGTGAAAGCACGATATGATACTGCTGCAGTGCATGATACGATACTGAGAATCCTAACGATATGATACGAGTGCAAGTCACGATATACCAAGAATACTCACGATACGATACCGGTGCACGATCACGATAAGATACCGCAACAATGCACAATATGATACTTGCGATCTACGCGATATGATACTCTCGTTACACATGATACGATACCTCGAGAGACAATGATACGATACTGGATATGTACCCAATACGATACCGCTTGGTCGACGATAGGATACAGTGATTGGGGCGATATGATACCAAGTGGACTGCGATACGATACCATTGGTAGATCGCAATCGCGATACCAACTTGACGATACGATACCAAAAATGGTATCGCAATACCTCAAGTGGTATGCGACAATATGATACTTCAGCGAGTATCGTGATATAAGGGAGTTTTGGTATCGAGATACCAAAACTCAACCAATCGCGATACTACATCGAAGATAGCTCCAAATACAAAAATCTTTTCACCCCCCAGGTTCTCTCTCACTCCTCTTCACTCCTAACCCTCTATCTCACTCAAGAAAGCTCTAAAATCTTTCTATCCCACCCCGCGATACCGCATGCGCCTTTAATCACATGTTACTGCATTTTTATAGTGTTTTGGATATTAAGGTCTTGAGGTAGCTTACCTTGGAGATGTGTTGCTTAGAACTAGAGCTCACTAGGATGCTTTGAGGGCTTGTATAGCGCGATACCACTCAGGTGATATTGGTCGTTGTCTGCAGGCGATACCACTCTTTGAGCAAGTGTCAAATGAACTACTTGGTTTTTATAGTTTCTGATGATTAAGGCCTATCCTACATTAACTTGGTAATTTTTTTTGAGATTTTTCTTGGTACTTTTCCACTTACTCCTACTCCACTTCTCTTCTTGACCTAACCCTAACTCTTTCTTCTATCCCTCTCTCCTAACCCTAAACCTAAAAACTCATTACACACATGTAAGGAATTGAACTCACAACCTCTTGGTTAGGAATGTGATGGGCTAACCACTTGCCCCAAAAGCCATGGTTGAGGATTACTTCCTAATCCTCTCTCTTAGGGTGTGGTTCAACCATCTCCTACCTATCACTTTGTTACATTCTTCCCCCCTTGGTCAATCATTGTCCTCAATGATCTGCTCTTGTATCCCTCTAGCCTCAGTGATCAGCCCCTTGAACTCACACTTCCAAGCTAGCTCATTGGAAAGTTTGTTCCGAGAGCTTTCCAATGGTATATCACATGCCTCAATCTAACCTACGGATTGAGAGATACACCCCAATCACTGTAAGGTCCATCCTTCAAACCGACGCGCCCAAGCCTACTTCCTATGCTCTGATACCAATGTAAGGAATTGAACTCACAACCTCTTGGTTAGGAATGTGATGGGCTAACCACTTGCCCCAAAAGCCATGGTTGAGGATTACTTCCTAATCCTCTCTCTTAGGGTGTGGTTCAACCATCTCCTACCTATCACTTTGTTACAACACACCTCTAGGATGTGAAGTAACAAGTGCTGAAGTGTCTGACTACTTGCCACTGAACAAATTCACTTCTACAAGTACGATTTCTTCACTCCAGAGCTATAACCATCATGAAGGCACTTGGTTGGCATGTTCCCCGGCAACGGCGCCAAAAACATGTGTACCTAAGTCACGAAGTCTTAGGGACTTGTGTCAAAGAGACTAAATCTCATTTGCCATACAAGTGCATATAGTGGAGGATTGACACATGCTTAATTATCAATCCGAAGAACTGACCTAACTAAGTGTATGAGAACTTGTGTGCACATGATGGATAATGAAATGGTTCAACTAAAAGGCATGAGAAAAGACTAAACTACCTCTCCAACTCACTTAATCTCTGAAAGTGTCTACGGCGATACCACCTACAATAGTAAATACAAATTTGAATGTTTCTCCCAGCTCTGAACTCCAAATATGGGCAATAGTAGGCCGATTTTGAAGCTCTCGACGAGACACATCTATTGGTGATACTCGAATCTGACAACCGCTCTTCAAGATATGACCAAAATAGTGAATGGTGGGAAACACACACACTCACTTCACAACTCGTACTTGCTCACACACACACACACACTATAGTAGCTCAAAAGTGATGGGGAGGGGTAGACAACAGTGCTACACACACATTCCAAGCTTCACACACACACAAGATCATAGAGAAGAAGAAAATCTACAGGAAAGAAGCAAATTCTTAATTATGAAGCTCTCCTTCTTCATAATGGCAAAAAGTTCTTAAAAAGAGTCACAAAGTGACTTATATACATGTGCCCTAAAAATGTTCCTTTCACACAAGTGACCGACACTTTATTGGCTACTCTCTTATTTCCTACTATTTTACCAGAAATATATTACAATGATTTGGGATTATGCATCTAGAGGACTCCTCTAATGCATTTACATAGCTTTGAGGGAATTTCCTAGGATTTTGAAGAAGAAAAATATGCCCATTAATTTGAAAATTTTGGGGCTCCCCTTTTGTGCGTCGTTGCTCTGCAACAGTTACCCTTCTCAAAGAAAGGCTACATGCATGAAGATTACTTGGAACTTGTCCACACAGAGGTGTGGGGACCAACCAAGGACCCTTCTATTTCAGGCTCAAGGTATTATGTGTCTTTTATTGATGATTTCAGTAGGTGGACTATCTTATACTTTATGAAACATAAAGATGAAGTATTCAGTTGCTTTAAGAAGTATCTTGCACTTGTGGAAAATCAAACAGGAAGAAGTCTAAAGAGATTAAGGTCAGATGGAGGAGGTGAGTACTTCTCCAATGATACATTCTTGCACGATAGAGGAATCAAAAGGTGGATTACACCTTGAGCAAAATGGGGTAGCAGAGAGGAGAAATAATTTGATTGTGGAAACAGCTAGATCAATGCTTAATGAAAAAAGGTTACCTAACTATTTGTGGGCAGAGAGTGTATCTACTACCACTTACCTCATTAACATGTTGCCATCCAAATCACTTGATGGGATGACCCCATATGAAGCATGGCATGGTAGAAGGCCATCACTTGATCATTGCAGAATCTTTGGATGTGTTGCTTATGTGCATCTTCCATCTCAAATGAGAGGTAAGCTAGACCCTAAGGTAGAGAAGTGCATCTTCATAGGGTATGATTTAAATCAGAAAGGATACAGGTTTTATAATCCATCCAACAAGGGCTTTATGGTCAGTAGAGATGTTATGTTTGATGAGAATGATTCTTGGTTTGAAAGTGAATACAGGAAGGTTAAGTTTCCATATGACTTGGAAGAGGAGTTTCAAAGCCTCACCAAGGAGGAGCCAAGCCCAATTGAAGACATCAAATCAGATGATGAGGACATCATCAACCTAGAAGAATTCAAAGCATGGAAATCAAAGGGCAAGGCCAAGATGAAGATGTTGGAAGACTTACCTGAATCATCCAACCAAGCTCTAAGGAGATCACAAAGGGAGAGCAAGAAGCCAATTAGATATGGGTATGACACTTCATTAGTTACTAAGCATTCCATTTATCTTGCTAAGCATTTATCACTTGAAGAGCTTGGGAGCTAGTGCCAAAGAAGGAATCAAGGAAGGTAATTGGTTCTAGATGGTTTTACCAAATCAAGAGAAACTCATATGGATCCATGAACAGGTATAAAGCTAGACTTGTGGCTAAGGGTTTTGCACAAACCCAAGGAATTGATTATGAACAGACTTTCTCACCTATGGCCAAAATGCCAACCATCAGAGTATTGGTAAGTGTGGCTGCATCAAGGAATTGGAATATGTACCAATTGGATGTAAAAAATGCTTTCCTTAATGGCTGGATTTCAAAGGAGGTTTACATGGCTCAACCTCCTGGTTATGAAGACCCAAGCAAGGTAAATTATGTGTGCAAACTGAACAAAGCTCTTTATGGATTGAAGCAGGCACCTAGGGCATGGAACCATAGGTTGACTACATACCTTCAAGATCAAGGATTCATGATGAGCAAAGCAGATACTTCTCTATTTGTCAAGAGGAGCAACTCAGAATTGATATATTTATGTGTGTATGTTAATGACATCATCCTTACAGGTAGTGATGCCACTGGCATCAAACAAATTAAGAACCTAATGATGCAGGAGTTCAAAATCAGTGACCTAGGGTTACTAAAGTATTTACTTAGGCTTGAATTGGTCTATACAAATTTTGGAATTTACATTACTCAAAGGAAGTATGTGCAGGACATGTTGAAGAAGTTCCACTTGGAGAATGCCAAGATAGCTAGCACCCCTATGGAGGTAAATCATAAATTAAGTGCTCATGAAGGTGATTTGCTTGAAGACATTGCAAGATATCAAAGCATAGTTGGAAGTCTAAACTATGCAACCTTGACAAGGATTGATATAGCTTATGGAGTAAGTGTTTTAAGTTCGCTCATGCATAAAGCTAGAGCACCTCACTTGGAAGCTGCAAAAAGGATTTTGAAATATCTTAAGGGTACTCAAAATCAAGGTTTATACTTTCCATATACTTCAGATTTGGACATCAAACTTTATTCAGATGCAGATTGGGTGGGTTGTAAAGATGGCAGGAGTATCGCAGGTTATATTTCCTTTGTAGGTGATAAGTCCATTTCATGGTCTTCCAAGAAGCAACCTACTATTGCTTTATTTTTAATAGTGGCTAAATACAGTGGATTAGCCAAGGCTACTCAATAAGCCATATGGATTAGATTGTTTTATTCTTATTTGGGACTACACTCTAACTCACCTATGATCTTTGACGACAATACAAGCTCTTTGCATCTTGCAGCAAATCCTATATATCATGCAAGAACCAAGCATATAGAAGTACACTATCACTATGTTAGAGAGAAGCTATTGAGCAAGGAGATTCAATTGGCATATGTATCCACAAATATGCAATGTGCTGATTTATTTACCAAAGCACTTGATGGTACTAAACTCTGTAGGTTTAAAGCTATGATTGGATTACAAGACGTTCAAGAGGACTCATGAAGATGACCAAGCCAAGATGTTTGGCTTGAGGGGGAGCTATTGGTGCAAATCCAAGCCTTCACATTTGGCTAGATCTTTAAGAAGATTTTGATGGTTCATATGAACCATACCTTGTACTAGCTTAATGATTTACCATTGTAAAAGGTTTTACCTTTGGAGAATATTGTAAAAGGCTACAAACTCGTGGAGTTTGATAGAATGGAAGTAACGACTTTAGATTGAGAGAATATCTCCTAGATTAAGGGGATCACTTTTTAGTGAGAGCCAAATTTGAAGAAAGCACATAAAAAAGCCAAAAAGCACACTCCCTTTGTTAGCTTTCATTGATCATTAGTAGGAATTGAGTAGCTCACCCCACTATCATTTGGCATAATTTCTTTGCCAATGATTTTGTAAAATCATGTTCCATAATACATATACATCATTGGGTATCTCTGTTATTTCTCTGCTATAACCACTCAGTACTATGACCTTTGAATGTCCATATCTCACTAATCTCTCCATCATTTTTCAAGTTCTATAGCTTGTTGGAACCATCTCAAAGTCTACTACTAGTGTCAAAGTTTCAAATAATTTGCTGCAACCAATTGGGAGAAAACTGCCTCGAAGTGCTCACTAGTCATTCTTTGAATAACTCCTAAAAAATCGGGGGTAAGTTATTAGTTGTTAATTTGCTTGCTCAGTACATAGTGCATCATTTTAAGTGATTTCACTTGGAATCATTAGCTCTCTAAGCTAATTTGATTCCCCCAATACAAATTTTCCTAATTGCAATTGTACTATGAGCACTGAGTAAAATACCCAGCAAGTGTCAAGACCAAAATAGCAAGTTTTTGGTCACAAGCCAGTTGCAAAGTAATTAGTTTTGATCTAATTGTTTGAAGCATCATCTCTAAAGTACATAGGCACTTATTGAGTGTCATTAGAAAGCTAAAGGGACTACAACACAACTCTAAAGTGAAAGAGGGTAGGTACAAAGCAGGGGTTAGCAGTACCAACTCATTCTCTTGTGGTATCCAACCATCTCTTCCAACAGAAAATAGTATGGCTTGGGAGGTAGGTGCTCTGAAACTAAAGAATGTTGTGGATGTGATGCTCTCTGTAGTGGTTGTGGTGGTATTGGTGTATGGCAGGGAATTGGGAGGGGTGTGAAAGATAGGTTTGGTGGGTTTCATGGTTGCAGTTGTTTCCATGGTTGTCTGTACATTAGTACTGATAGGAGGAGATAGAGGGTGCTGAGGGGAGATTGGTGAAGTTTGAACAAAAGTCTCAACCATCGAGTCAATTGTAGTTGTTGAGGTGGCCTCTTGAATTGTAGTCACTTTGCACCCCAATATGGGGATCCTTATGTTCTTACCAAGGCATGGTCGTGTCTCGACATGTCATCGGCCATAGCGAGGCATTGGTTTTTGCAGCATGGTGTAGGCAACTTCTTTAACTCCTAAGGTCTCTATCAAAAGTTGGAGGGCCTCAATGACTTGGGAGTCCACTCCTTCTCCACTGAGGATCTGATCAATCAATGCTTTGCATGTGCTAAATGAGATGTGGTGGTGCTCTTATACACTCACTATGATGTCATATAATCTTTGCAATTGTGTCATATAGATTAGGGAACCTTCATTTTCTCTACTGTCTTATTGGTCGTCATGCTCTTCATTGTCATGCTCCTCTTCCTTTTCTTTTTCTTCATCATCTTCACATGCTTGTCCTTGATGTTCTTCTTCATATTTGTTGTTGATGGCGACCCTCCCCTTCTTCTTCACACTCCAAGTTCACATGGAGAATTCGTTCAAATTCTTCATTACTTAACTCTCCGAGATAGATTCCTCCAAGAAATTCTAGGTCAAACGGTGTTAGGGGAAAAATCAAGCTAGGTCCATTTTTACTTCTTTTTGGAATTCTGAGCTTGAATGGCCATACCACTCTTTTTGGTGTAGGAGTTACGTCCGGAGTCAATGTGGCTCCTTTGGCTTGAGTGCATGGTATGGATCCCCTCATCCTCTTTGATGGTGGTGCAGAGGATTTCTTGCTCTTAAACTATTTGACTCTACTCCAAGATAGTGCCCATTGAATGGGTATTTCATAAGCTAGACATCTATAGATGATCCTTGAAAGAGCAAAACATCCATGCAACACTACCTTCCATGGCCATTGCTTGTGAGCTTGGTGGATATGATCAATAATCCAATGCAGTAGGTCGATGGTCATGTTTTGTGTATCTACTAATACAGAGGCATTGTGAATCTATCCTACCCCGGGAAAGCGAAATTCTGCATGCACATCTGCAAGTGGACCACAATGTTGGGTTTCATGGCCACCATATCCTTAAGTCCTATAAGATTCTTATTCTTCATGTTGTCAAGAACTAGACCTTCCTTCTTAGCGGGGATCTGTGTACCCCACATACCTAAGACTTCACATACCAAGTTGTTGGTCAAACAAAACCATTTTAACTCATTGCCACACACTAAAGATGGGATCACAAAAGTGTTGGATGCTCAAAGGTCCTTCTTGGGCGTTAGAGAGTTGACGAGATAGTAGCAATGCATAAAGTTGGGCTTTGGTAGTTTGGCATTGAAATATTATGCCAAACCCACTTTTTGCCATACCAAACATAGCTCCACTCAGTTTTGCAGATATTCAAATTCTCTTGTGAAAAAGCAATACTTCCCCATACATTGTTGTATTCAATCTTTGCTTCCCGAATAAAAGATCCTTCCTCAAGGGGTCTTGCCACTTCACTAAACCAATGCAAATTCTTGTTGACCTGAGTTGTATGGCCCATTGGTGGATCTTGAATGGGGATGATCTATAACTCCCTCATATCTTCTGGTCGGCTCATAGGCTTGTATAAGATAGGAAAGCTCTCTATATCTATGGTTTGTTGACTAGTGCCTGCTTGTGAATGGATTCCTGCTGCTTTATCCATACTACTAATAGTGGTTGGTGCTCCTGAATCTACTTGAAGAAGAAGTCCATATTAGTATTGCATTGGAAAGGAGATCGTACCTTGTCCCCTTTACAATACCAACATGATATTCATCTTCGTTAGGGGGTTAGTAAAAGTGATATGTCGTGTGAATGTGAGTGAATGTTAGGAGGTTAGTAAATTTCCTAGATGCATATTCGAGATTGCAATATGCTCAAAATGCATCTATCCTTTTGTAAGGGTGTTTACACTATTAGGTCAGGGGGTTTATTACAAGGTTTCACTTTTTGCATTTTCCTGGATTATAGATTTTTCCTTTGATGACAGTTAAGTATTTTAAGGGTAACTCTACTTGGATACAAAACTTTTTAGGTACCCATGTCCAAGTAACTCTAGGTTTAGTTTTATGTGCTGATGTGGTGATAACATGTCTTAGCCTCGATGTTGGTGGGGTGAGTTGTTTGGTTCTATGAAGCCAAAGAAAAGTTGTTTGTTTCCTAGCTAAATTTAACTTTATTTCTCGTATTTTGAAAAGATTCTCTACCTCTCACCCATAAATGTGTGCAACTTGGAGCAAAATTTCCTATCCCGAGTGGGATCACCAAATGACATAGTGCTTTCAAGTACTCACGATTCTATCTTTTGAGCCCAATTATCAGGTTGTGTTAGGTTCTAACTGATCCTGTTGCCCTTTCTATTCCAATTTTGCGATACAATTTATTCTAGGCATTGTTCCAATGTGTTTACTATCTGACCCTCTCTCTTTCTTTAATTACTCTCTTCCTCTCCTTTTCTCTACATTGAATTCTCTCACTCACCTCTCCTCCTCTCTACCTCTTCTCACTTAACCCTTAGCTTCACTCTCGTCTGTTTACACACACTCTCCTTAGTTTCTCTTTTCCTCCCACTCTCTCTTCTTTACACACAAAATTCAGCCTACACATGCATACACTTCCATTCACTCAACCACCTCAGTTCCACCACATCTTCGCATATTTTAACTACTCAAATAACAACATACAGAGACATACCATAGTGCACATAAACTCACTTTTTGTCTCCAAAGAAAATTATAACACCTATGGCCACTATTCCAAAGAAGATAGAACCTCAGCTCATATTCACATAGCTATAAATGCAATCTTGTGCTATACATGTGAAGATAGACATCTCATCAAGATGGGGACACCTTTGGATAAAACACACAACTCTCATACAGAATTCCTCAAGAGTTCAACTTCACAATGATCAATATGCATTGCTTTTCATATAAACTCATGATCAGTGTACTTCATTAACACACCATCCTAAAGTTTTATCCCTACAAATACAAGATTGCATCACATATATCATATACCTTCTCATAGATGCATCCAACCAATCACTTCAACAATAACAAAATATTTGTGTGCAACCAAAAGCTTTTCACCAAAGTGAATAATACAAATCCTCATCCCCAAATTTTTCAACCATGCTTAGGACGTGCAAGAGGTATTACTTGTCTAGCTATAAGATGTAATGATTCAAGACACATACCCATTGCAATCTTCTCTTCCTTGAATGCTCTCGAAGGTCAATGCCTTCCTCAGACAAGTAACACCTGACTTGGGTGGGTCCCTTTCCAAATAGCTCTCTGTCCCTGTAAATGCTCAATGGAGACTATTTTCTACAAAACATTTTGAGAACATTTCCCACAAAGGTACATCGTCCTCATCCTTTCCTAAGAAAGGCCTTCTGTTGTTCCTCCAAGATTAACCCAAATGAGTTCAACAAATTTCCCCCAATCCAAGCATCTTTTCCACACTTGCTCTCATCATGCCACCTCAACTATGAAGAAAGGGGGATCACAAGTGATCATTTGCAAAAACAATATTATGAACAAATAGACATAAATAGACAAGCATCAAAAGAGAAAGAATGGATCAACGTTAAAGGCTGTAGCATCAAGCATAAGCTTCAAATCTATTGCAGAAATTCTTTGAACTCATAATTGCAGTCAAGCAATATGTATTTGTCAGCTTGGTGAAGAATCGACTTCACGACTATTTTCAAATTGAGTTCTCTATGCAAATTCCTCTTGTGGCCCTCTAAATGTATCACAACACAACATGTTGATTTCGTCCTTTTTTATTGGTCATTCTTGGGAAATGAGCGCTTATTCATAAAATGGAGATGATCATGCTTTCTGTTTAGCTCAAAATAGTTTTTGACCCGCAATTGTTATCTTCCATGCACACTACCACTACTCCATATAGTTTCTTTGGATCCTCTAATCCCACTCTATCTCCTTTCATGTAATCACCTTCTTTCTAAGAGACTCCAAGAAATCCCCCTTCCAAGTCCTCAAAGAAGCTTCTAGAAAAAAATTATAGTTTGGACTAAAAGTAGAATCGATGTCCATCGGGTGAGACATGCCAGCTCCTCCTCTCTTTCATCATTAGATGAAGAAGAATCCCATGACGGTTGCTCAAAAATTCAGATGTTATTTCTCTGAATTGAACCAAGAGCTTCTATTGTGCAAAGCCCCAAAGAGAACAGAGTAATGAGTCCTTTTTGCATATGGTATGCCATCTGTACTATGATATGTTGTATCTCTACTAATAAGTGAACAAATCCTAGGCATAGCTGCTTGCTAGTACTCCTATTCCTCTACACCAAGATTCCCCTTTCAATTGAAATGATGCTCCTCGTTCACTACCTCCAAAGTACATGAGCTCCATATCATCAATTGGCATCTGTAATATTCTCTATTATGCTCCAGTTGTACCTTCAGCATCCACCCTTCAAGAAAAATGCTTCTTTGCCTTCTAGCTACACCTTCTTCTTTGCATTTTCTAGCTCTTGTCTTTGTGCACAACACTTTCTTCAAAATTCTTTTATCATTATTCTCTTTTGAAGGTGTATGTAAACAATTGATGAACTTCAAGTGTTGCAAATTTTATAGCAAGGCCATAAATTTGAAGGTTCAAAATGAGCGATTTCATATAAAATATCCAAGGATAAAATACATAAAATTTTCACGAATGGATAAAGTTTCTCTTATATTTCATCTCCTCCCAGGACCATTTGAAATACAAATTCCACATTTTGTTGGAGATTGAAACCAAACTAGTAGATGTCCTTAGATAGATGGACTTAAAAGGAGATCCATGATAAACTCAAGGTTGACACACTTATTATTCTTTGATAAATAGAATGATGTTTGTTGGTCCACCAAGAAATAGAAGAAACTTCTAGAGCATTGAGTCCTTAGACACGACACACCCTTCTCTTCTATCCTAGTTGGAATTCTAACCTCCTCTGATAGATGTGCATCTCCTAATAGAGTGAAAATCTTCTCCTTCTACTCCTAGTCCAACATTTCCCTCTCCTATTTCTCTTCACTATATGAAAAATGGCAGAGAATGAAAAAAAACAAAGTCCTTCGATTGCTATACCGTTCACCCCCCCATTTAATGCTTCTCTAGCATGGGATAGACCTTCAACAATTTCCAAAGATTCATTTCTTTATCCATCAGGATGCTCACACCCTTGAACAAGTAAAAGACCATTAGAGCTCACCAAAGGTTGTCACAAGAATGATTCAAGGCTTGCTTCTAACTCATAGAGGACTTCAATGATGGAAGCATTTTTCCTTTAAGAGGATATTGATCAGATCTCCTCCCACTCCTTGTTGTTGGTATTCTAAGCTCTAATACCAATGTTGGTATTCTAAGCTCTGATACCAAATGTTGATATTCTAAGATCTGATACCAAATGTTGGTATTCTAAGCTCTCATACCAAATGTTGGAAGTGGGGCGGGCCACAATAACAATAAATCACAGGTTTATAGGATCTTCCAACACATGAACCTTAGCATACACACCTTAAGACTAAAAAAGATGATGAGTGAGAGATAGAGAGAGAATAGACACTGTATTTCAAAGTGTACGGTAAGCAAGGGTGCTCACCTACACTATCTTATATTCCAATCTCAAATTACAATGTGTGAATATGATACAAACTAGCGATATCTGAATCTGGGTAGAAATAAGAACTAGATACAAGATGTGCGCCTAAGAGGTATCAAGAGTGTGTGTATGAGAATATGGAGAATATGAATATTTTAGAACTATTTTACAGCAAACCCAAATTTTGATTGACCTAAATCAGAAAGTAGTGAATGACCAAGTGGGAATGGAAAATGTTACTCAGAGTAACTCAGCAATTGATGTTGATGGTAAGCTAACAAGAACTCCTCCAGTATCTCCAGAAGAAGAGCACACCTCCTCCAAGAGTGTAGAAACTCTCCCTCCAAGAGGGCCTCCTAGATCTCCTCCTTAGCCTTGAGCACTTGAGAGAGCTCCTTGACAAGATGATCACCTTGAGTGATGATTAATAAGCCCAAGACCATGTTCTTATATAACTTGTTCTATCCATGAAAAGCACAAAGAAAAATCACACGATCGCCATCGAGATCTCATGCTAAAATTATTGATTGCAAAAATGAAAAACAATGGCACTGTCACCTATGAGCTTTTTGAAAATAGAACTTCATCACACTGTGTGTTTGAGATAGGAACGGGTTGGCACTTTGGGAATCTATCACCTTATCCCTTTCCATAACCGATGTGTAACCCGTGTAGCTGAGTGTTGTGCTATGGTTTATGGAATGATTTCTTGCAAACTAATGCAGGTCTCTAGACACCTACATGCTTCAGATGATGCATACATTTCTTGGTGAGATATTATTATAGGTGATGTTGGGTTATAGTGTGTGGATTTATACAAGGTTCAGTTGTGAATGATTTATTACAAGGATGGTGTTTATTCGGGGTGGGAGTAATGTTAGATAATGGGATCAAAAAGACGGCTAGATACGTTTCGGTATCCACTTCCTAAGAGTTTGTGTGCGGGTGATAGGCTTCTAATGAGGGACAAAAGATGAGATCGGATTTGGTGGGGTTGAAGGGTAAAGAGATTTCTGAGGGTTATATATTACATGGCTTGAGGGTTGAGCTATAATACACTGTTTGGGTACCCAAATCTGCGTGGGTGTGGGTCGGTTTGTAAGGTACTTCTTGGCTATCCAAATTTGACGAGTGTTCGTACTCGTAGAAGAAGGTCGAGTAGACTTTGAATACTGACTCTGATTTGTCTTTAACTTCTTCGTATCAATGTCTACATTGTTGAAATCAGTCGGTGCTTTCTGTCCTTTTGGCACCCATATATGTCTCGTGCCGCTTGCTTTGTGATACTGAGATTGCTGCTTTCTTTGTGTCGTCTGATATTGTCGTCGGCCTGCATTCCTTTGCCATGGTTGACTCCTTTGTGGTTGAGGTAGAGAGGTGCAATGGACACTCTGCTTTGGAAAAGAAGGGAGGTCCAACACTTGCGAAACCTGCCCATTAGGAAGTGCTCCATTTTGTACTTTTAATCTAGGCCAGTCTGCAGTAAGTGTGGACGGATGGGCACTGCAGTTGATAGTGTCCATTTGTCCGCTGATGTAACCCTCCTGACTGCTGATGGTGTCCATTTGACCAGGCGGTTGGGTGGTTGACCCTTCTAATTTGCAGGAAGCCCAAGGGAAAATCTCCTGACGTCCTTCTGATTGACAATTGTCCATAGCCAAGCCCGCATGGGTTGGTGTAGACGTAACGTGATTTATCTGACCAAAGATCTTCCGGTCTTCCGTTGCATGCATTTCATAGGGTCTAGGGTTACAAATCTCAGTCGGAATGCCGTTAGGGAAGTCAAGCGGTATCACTCGCTTCTGATATAAGGTTCCAATCTGCAAGGAGCCTTGTCTAAGATTTAGGTCCAGTGAGTGATCGTATAGCCAATCTTGGCCAAGGATTAGGGGTTCTATCAGGTCCTCGTCATGGCACACTAGTAGCTTCACTGTCAAGGTCACATCGTGTATGAGGATAGGAAGGTCCACCTCACCCATGCAAGGGGTTTCCATTCCTCCTAGCCCTATGAGGTATGCATCAATTGGCCACATTTCTATTCCTGAGTCCTTATAGTGGGACCATCTAATTGCACTAGTTGTAGCACCCGAATCAATTAAAGCCCCGAGCTCTTGGCAAGGGTTGCCATGCTCTCTGTCCACTATGCTAGGGTGTGTACTTGACTTTGCTTGACACATGGCCATGGGGTATCTGGGTGATGTTTCTAGATGGTTATAATGTTCTCTCCCTAGTC
Organism: Ceratopteris richardii; assembly: GCA_020310875.1. Taxonomy (NCBI): domain Eukaryota; kingdom Viridiplantae; phylum Streptophyta; class Polypodiopsida; order Polypodiales; family Pteridaceae; genus Ceratopteris; species Ceratopteris richardii. Next base: position 118,499,072 of record CM035416.1, on the reverse strand, counting down.
CTTGTCTTCTTAACTTCATGCCCTTAATGTGTTCTATAGCTTCTGCCTGAGCTTCAGCACGTATTCTATTTTCTTCCTCCTTACGCTTCTTTTCCAACGTGAGTCGTCTAAGCATATCCTCGGTAAGAGGTTCTTGGTATAACTTGACTCTACAGCCACTAATGTAATTAGGCATTATGTCTCCTTCTAAGGTGGCTAACTGTACTGCTCCACTTGTCGAGAGTCTGTTAATGATCATAGGTCCATAACCTCGCTTTTCTAATTTTCGTGCGTGTTGCTTCAGCGTATATACTAGGACTAAATCTCCTTCTTTTAATCCGTTATCTTTCACATGTGCATCAAAATATACTTTCTGTCGCTTCTTTGCTACGTATATTCCTGCTGCTTCTTTCAGCCTGGTTTCTCCTAATCGTTCCAAGTCCATTATTCTTGCTGACAATTCATGGCTGGTCCACTGATGTTCTTGTGCAACCTTAAGGGTCGGTATCAAGAAGTCCAAAGGAAGCACAACATTCTGACCAAAAACCATCTGAAAGGGAGTTGCATTGAGTACGGTCTTGTAGGCCACTCGATATGCCCAAACAACATGGTGTAACTGTTTGTCCCAATCTGAACGTTTGTTGTTCACGAGTTTCGTCAGTACGTTACAAAGGATCTTGTTAGTGCTTTCAGCCTGACCATTAGCCTGAGGATGATATGGTGCCGATTTCTTGTGAATCACCATAAAATCTTGTAACAAATATTCAATGACTTGGTTTAGAAAGTGAGTTCCTCGATCGCTCACTAACTCTATAGGCAATCCATATCTTGTAAAGACATTTTCAAATAAGAATTTTGCAGTCGTGTGTGCATCATTCTTTTTCATGGCTTTTGCCTCTACCCATTTGGTAAGATAATCTGTTGCGACAATAATGTATTCAGCATGTGTACCTTTTGTAGGGGGGTTAATGGGTCCTACAAAATCTATGCCCCACTTAGAAAATGCACGTCCGGCCATCATGGGTTTCAATGGCATTTCATCTCTGCGAGTAGGAAACTGAGTTCTTTGGCACACATCACATCTCTTAACATAGGTATGTGCATCCATGTGAAGAGTGGGCCACCATAATCTTGCAAAGAGGATGGCTTTGATTATCCTATCGAGTCCAAAATGACCTCCTGCAACACCTTGGTGTGTAGTCTCTAGAATGCTCAGATAATCGCTTTCATGAACACACTGTCTTAGGTATCTGTCTCATCCTCGTTTTTATAGATTGTCGCCAATAAGTGAATAGTCCTGAGCTTCCTGCTCTAGACTTTGTTGTCGTGCTAAGGTCATTCCTTGAGGGAATGTTTTTGTCCTCAAGTACGTCACTAAGGGTTCACTCCATTCTGGTGTGAGAGACACGTGATATAATGTAGCATGTTCTACTAGTGGTCTTTCACAACAGACATGGCATTCTTTACACAACTTGTAGACATCTGCTTCCATAGAAGGCCAATATACTCCTAGTCTATGCAAGGTCTGCAATGTATGATGTTTTGAGTGATGTTGCTTCATTGCACCTACATGTGCTAATTGCAACCAATTCGCATGTTCTGATTCATCTACACAACAAGCAAGAATCTTTTGATTATCCTGTTTATATATGCGTCCTGCTATTATTTGATATCTCTAAGACTTGGTAATCTCTCCTTCCCTGATCCTTATCCTAGGATTCTTGGGTCCATATATGAGAATAGGGACAATAGGCTTAGCCCATTCTGGTGCTATCTCAACGTTAAACAAATATGCATCTGGTAATTCATCCAGTATTCCTTGAGGAGCTTCTCCTGTGGTTAATCTTGAGAGGTGGTCAGCTCTGAGATGGGTCTTTCCTTTCCTGACTACTACTTCAAAATCATACTCCATGAGTAATAGAAACCAATGTATTAATCGTCCTGTGTTACATGGTTTGTTGACTAAGTACAATAGGGCTTGATGATCTGTAAAGAACTTAAACTTGTTTGCCAACAAATAATTCCTGAATTTCTTTACTACGTAGATCATTCCTAATCCTTCTCGTTCCATAGTGGTGTAATTTCTTTCTACTGCGTTCAACTGTCTGCTCACGTAAGCTATGGGAAGATCTATATTTCCTTCATTCGTGGGTTGTGCTAACACACATCCTATGGCATAATTGGATGCATCCACATGTACATGGAATGGTTTGCTCCAATCCGGGGTTGTCAATATAGGTGCTGAGCACAAACGTCGTTTAAGTTCATTGAATGAATTCTCACACTCGTCTGTCCATTCAAAATTGGTCAAAAGAGAGTACAGAGGCTTGGCTATGATTGCATACATGTGTATGAATCGTCTATAATAACCACAATGGCCCATAAATGCCTATACCTCTTTCACGTTAGTTGGTCTAGGTAGCTCGGCAATTACTTTCACCTTTTCTTCGTCTGTCGAAATTCCATTCTTTGACACAATGTGTCCTAAAATTTTTCCTTGTCTGACCATGAAAACACATTTTTCTGGGTTCAAACAAACCTAATATTCTCGACATTTGTCAAACACTTGCCTTAACTCTGGGATATGAGTTTGTCTTATATTCGAGTGTGCACATAGGTCATCGACATAAACTTCCAAATTCTTACGTAAGAATTCCTTGAAAACATGACACATGAGTTGCTGGAAAGTAGCGGGTGCATTTGTTAAGCCAAATGGCATCACACGAAATGCAAATATGCCCCATTCAGTGGCAAAAGCCATCTTGTGTTGATCTTCTGGAGCAATGGCTACTTGATTATAGCCTGAGAAACCATCAAGGAAGCTGTAAACTTCCTTGCTCGCAACTCTTTCCAATAGGTGTTCCGTGATAGGAAGAGGATAACTGTCTCTAATTGTGGCGGCATTAACTTTTTTAAGGTTAATACACACACGCAATTTTCCATTCTTCTTGGGCACAACCACAATGGGGGAATACCCATTCGGTATGCTCAATTTCGTAAATAAATCCTGCTTCTATCAAACGATCTATTTCTTCTTTAATCTTCACAGCATAGTTATCATTGTACGTGTATGGTTTCTGTTTCGTAGGTTTTGCATCTGGAGTCATAGGGATTCTATGAGAACATATATCCGGGTCTACTCCTTTCAAATCTTTGTAACTCCAGGCGAACACATCTCTATATTCGCCCAATAGGGCAACTAATTCCTCTTCTTCTTCTGTCGTCAAATCATGCCCTATGTATGTACATTTTTCTTCTTCTCCTTCTATGGAAACTATTATTTTCTTGGTTTTCTCTCAATTATCATATACTTCTCCAATGTCAGCTTTTCTGTTAGGCATTCGTACCATGATTCGTCTATCTTCTATTTCATATTTCTTGAAGTTATTAGGAACTTCAAATAGAGACTCTTCTTCCTCTGGCATGGTTTCTTTCATCTTTCTTTTCTTGCCTTCACTCTTAGTGGTCACTCGAGTGGCTAACCTCACCTCATTCATAATTTCTTCGTGTGTCTGAGGGTAAGTTTCTACTTTGTAAAAATATTCTTCTTCTGATGCAAAGGGTGGGTCCATAATAATTGATTCTAAATCGAAATCACTCGCATCCTCAAATGCATCAGTGCTAGGTTCACATTCTTCAATAATCGAGTCACATATGATTGGCTCTATCGTGAAAACTGAAATTTCATAGCCATCCTCATCGCAATGGGGTGTCCATTGTTCTTCATTGATGACTACGTCCATGGTTGCTAGGATTTCTGCCCAACCATGGGGTTCGAATTCTTCATCTGGAAATACTACAGGTGCGTACGCTGGGTCTTGAAGAGTTCGTGGATGTTGTTCTGCACCTAAGGTCCTTGCTTCTAACCGTTCTTCCTCTTGTTTTGCCACTTTACACATCCATAGATGAGTGTCCTCGTGCAACCATGAGGGGTCCGACTCTAATGAGTGTACCGATTCCGTTTCTTCTTGCGTCTTATGGATGGTGTTCCATTGTATTGGGGGTACATCTCTATGGGAATAGTCTTTAAGATTGACTTTAGTATCTTGTACAATTTGCAACTGACGCATGAATGGTCGTCCTAAGATCATCTCATAAGCGTGATTTTTCGCAAAGTCACAAATGGCAAAAGTATGCTCAAATTCCACACCACAAGTGGTGAGAGAAATGCCTTCTAGTAAGCCTAATACTTTTTCTATGTGTCCGTCAGCCATTTGTAGCTTCATCCTGGTAGGTCTTAATGCTGGCTTACCCCAACGTTTCCATAAAGCGGTGGTAGCAATGGCTACTCCGGCTCCTGAATCTAAGATGGCTTTCGTGGTGTAGCCCTGATGGGTTATTGGAAGATAAGTGTTACCTTCCTCTCCTTCGCTTACATCTCCAATCTTTTCTACAGGTATCTCTGGTACCTTCTTGTGTGTTCCTATCTGTGAGGGAGTAGTAGCAAGCTCATGGAATTGATTTGCTACATGCTTCCACAGTTCTGGTTTAACCTTCAATAATTCCTCAAGCGTGAGGTGACACTAAACTTTAGCGTTCTTTATCACTTCCGTGTTTCTAGATTCTTCATTCCTCACTATTATCGTGGGTGCTCTCATGCTAATAGACTTGTCTTCCCAAGGTCCTATGAACTGAGGTAATTCTTGTAAAGAATTGGATTCAAATCCTGTGTGTTCACTGTTCTTCCTCTACATCATCATAAATAGAGGGGATATCTTGGGGAAATTGCTCCTGCAAGTCATCTATTTCTTGAATAGGAGGATGGGTTCCTTGTTCTTTTCTCCACTTCTCTTCTTGGATTTCTCTCAGAAATTCATGTGAGTACCTATGTATGGAAGACAGGTTGTCTTGACTTTCTGTGTTGGGTACTTGAGACAGGGATGGTGCATTCCTTTCCTGTGTCTCTGAGGCAATAGGGTTCCTATGCTGATTCTTTCTCTCCTTGTTATCGATCAAGTATTCTAGCCTCTCCATCAGTTCTTGAAAGTGTAATTCAGGTTTTGCCATGTTATTCCAATTTAGATATCTAGAGGCTTCAAACATAGCTTGCGCTAGCTCTACCATCTTCATGCAAAGCTTAGTCCTCTCAATTTCTAGATCTGCTCGTGGGTAGTTCTTACTCATTTCAGCTACTTGAGGTCCTTCCTTTATTCTAGCCTGATATGCACGAAACATCATGTCTAGGTTTTCTGGTATGGGTTCCGCTAAAACTGATCCTGATTTCTGAGCTAGGTTCTCTTGATTCAATTCCTGTGAGGTCAATTCTAGAATTTTGGTTCTAGATTCTTTTAAACTTCCTTCCAGCTCGGTTATCCTTTTACTCCATTTTCTCTTAATCCTTTCTCTAGAATCTTTCCAAGCTTTTGTCTTTTTACTGCTCGATTCTCCAACTTCACTAGTTCTGGCTATTTTCTCCTGATTAAGCTGTTGGTTCTATAAGAGCTCCTGGGCTCTTGTTATAGCTTGGATAGGCACGTATGTAGGGTTGGATCCATCTGCATTGTGCACAATACCTATCACGTTGATCGGTGTCACATTTGAAGCATTAGCAGGGTTCTTAGGGCAATCTTTTATGATGTGCTCTTTACCACAATCGGCACAAAAGCCTTATATGTTATAGTACTGCGACTGTCCTGCTATCGGAGGATGTGGACAATCCTTTATGAAATGATCTCCTTGGCACCTAAAGCATGGTCCTCTAGGGACCTGTGGTCTTTGTTGTCTTAATTGGGGCCGCGGATTCGGGTTTGTGTACATCACATTAGCATAGTCAGGCTCCCAACTAGGTTCCACTGGTGGACTATCATATTGATATGTTTCCACATGTTTTGGTGACTTCGTGTAATAAGCGGGTGGACTATCTACATGAGTAGAGTCAAAACTACTAGATTTTGGATCACTGTCAGTAATTAGGGGTGAAATGGGAACTAAAGCTCTATTGAGGTTCTCTTCTGCAGCAGCATATTTCACTGAGATGACATTCGCGGGTGGGGGTGGCTGCTGAGCTAAGACAGGTTGAGGCCTTTTTTGAGCCTGATATGGATAATTTTGAGGAGTCCTATAGTAATGAGGCTGAGTATTGTATTGGCCTTGATACCTACCTGGTTGTTGGTATGCTTGCAGGTAGTTTTGTCTCACTGTTTGTTTGTTGTATGGGCAGTCCTGAGCCGTGTGATTTGTGTATCTTCTCTCAATAGTGCAATATTGGCCACTAGGGTTGGCTTGTGGTTGTGTTGCATTTGGACACACATTTGCCAAATGGTTTCCACCACAAGTGTAACAACGTATGTTAGTTGTTAACTTGGGCATCTGTTTACTAGAAACTCCTAGTTTGTGGGCCACTTTTTCTGCTAGGTCTTCTATCGAGTTAGACAATTTTGTGGATGCTAGAGATGAACAATCCGAGTCCTTATAGACCTTTGAGAGTTCCAAATCATCTCCTAAGTTGTCCTCAATGTCTATGCATATTCTTACACACTGCTCTAGCGTTCTGGGTTCCTTCAAGTACACATAGGAGCGTAGTTTAGAGCTCAACATGCCGTCTAAAAACAACGACACTTGCTTGGCCTGTGAAGGTAACTCTTGTACTGGACATCTTTCAGCATATTGTCTAAACCTGCGTCCTGCCAGTCTAACAGTTTCCTGAGAGGTCTGTTTGAAACTATGAATCAATGAAGACATGTCATGCCTGATTCCACTTTTAGAGAATTCAGTGATGAATGACTCTAAAAAGTGATGGATGTATGTATATTTCCTTTGTTGCAATGGTTGGAACCAAGTTAAAGCGGTGTTCTTTAACGTTAGTCCAAAAGCGTTATATTGCGTGAACATGTCTTCTACCTGCTCTGCTTGTAGCACTTGCTTAAATTCCGCTATATGGTCATAGGGATCTCCTGTCCCATCAAAGTAGTTTTTCATGGACTTCACTAACTGAGTGGGTCTTAATATTCTTGCGTGTTCATGTGGTCTAGGTAGAGGAAAATCATCTCTACCACCTGGCATTCTTTGTCTTTCCACTTTGTCCGTGTCTATGGTGGTTCTATCCCTCCCTATGGGATGATTGAAACTTACTTCTGGTCTTTCTTTGTTCTTTTCTCTCTGCACGCCCTAGGCTGAGGATGTTCCAGCCCCTTGATGACTCGCATTTATGTTTGCTCGAGATGGAGGGAATACTAAATCACCTCTCCATGTGTAGGTATTTCTAGCATGGTCAGGTACCACAAAGACTCTTTCTGAAGTCTCATCCAGGTATACAACCTTTCCAGGTGTATCCGGGTCCTTAAATTTGTAGATTACAATGGAGCCTACCTCACTTGGTTGTTCCATTCTGTACCTCCAAAATGCTTCGTCAGTTTCTTTATTCACAAACAACTCTATGCTTCTGTTGTCTTGAGGGATCCATTCTGGAACTAGTACTCGTGTCAGTACAGATTTCCCTCTAGGTGTTCTAGGTTCTTCCAATGGTTCTTTTCCTTGAGATCTCGCTTCCGTCTCTAACTGAATTACACCAAACTCATTGGTATTGTTTGGCTGCGTACTTAAGATGTACATTGTTCCTTCCTTGTCTATGTACGTGTCTCTCTCAAATTTCACCATTGGACGTTCCAATCCAATGGGTTGATCAGGATTGTGCATTTGCACCACTTGTCTTCGCAAACCATCCTCATAGATGCAAGCACCTAAGCGGTTGGTTCGGAGAAATTCTAATTGGGTCCTATAGGGTCCTTCAGGTTTTTCTAAATATGCTACATTTGACCCTCCTTCTGGTCTTTCTGTGCTAAATGCAATTTCCGATTCACTCGTATCTGAGCTCTCGTAGGGGTAATTACTATTCAATTGTTGAGCCCACGATCATGCAGTGGTTCCTACACTAGCTTCTGATGATCTAAGGCTTCGTCGGTCAGACTTACCTATATGTTTTCTCGATCTAAGGTTCATGAATTTACTTCCTTGCACACTCAGTACACGCTCAGATCGTCAATGATTCTTTGTTCTTACTTTCTTGATTCTTTTTAAATCCCTTTAGATTCTTGTCCAATTGTATGCGTCAGGAATCGACTTTCTGTGGTAATTTTGAGTTCTCATTCCGTCAGACTTAAGTTCTTTCCCGTTAGGTTTTTGTATCACAGACCTTTACTTTAGTCTTAGACTTGATAAATTTAAGTCTCTTATACTTGATGTGTTCCTATCATCGTTAATCCACAAAGCTACCGTTTAGCCTAAGCTAAGAATTGACTGAGGGGGTTGAGTAATCTTCCAACCTCGAGTCAGCTTTGTTGGTTGCTCTGATGCCCAAGAAGCCGCGCTTCCCAAGCTTTATGCCCTTCGCCTTGCCTTGAATGCCCTTGATTGCCTTGCTAGACCTACCAAAATTCAATGTTTAGACCAATTCACAATGGATGATCAAGCACCTGAATATATACACCCTTAAGGACCTTTCCCTTTTGCCCAAAATTTCAATGCTTGCCCCCTGGCTTTCTAGTCCCAACTATGTCAACCTCAAATTACCTTATCTAAAAACCAACGTATTCTTTATGAAAAAAAAAACAGTTGAGCTCACGTAGTACTAGTAAAGAGCTTTCTAACGAGCTATAAAACTCAAAAAACGGACTTCAGATGAAAAAGATATGACCGTTGAGGCCCTGGGGGGTAAAAAACTGACAAACAGGTATTTTTTTTTCTCAAATATGAGCTAAGGGGTCTCCTATGAGTGCAATGATCCAAAAATTTTCAAAAAATAGCCCCAAAATTGGCCAAAAATTGAAACCCTAAAATTTGCATTTGGGATGAGCAATCGCGATGGTCTGAGATAATCGCGATGGTCTGGGATCGTCGCGATGGTCCAGGTGAACCGTCGCGATGGCGTGGCACAATCGCGATGGTCCGAACGAGCGAACAATCGCGATGGTCAGAAAGTGGATGATCGCGATGGCGTGAATGTGAACTGTCGTGATGGTCTGAAATGAACGATCGCGATGGCCCAAAAATGAACAGTTGTGATGGCGTCAGTCAACGGTCAACGTGAACCGTCGCGATGGTCCGAAGTGAACTGTCGCGATTGTCACAGATGCGATGGCGTGAGCCAATCGCGATGGTGCAAATGTTGAGGTGTCGCGATGGTCTGAGGGTGTCGTGACGATGGTTCGAGGGAGCGAACTGTCGTGATGGTCTAGCTTGCCACGTGGCAGTGTCGACGTGATGGCATGAGCCAATCGCGATGGCGTGGGGTTGACGGGATCGTCGTGATGGTCCAAGTGAACTGTCGCGATGGCTCAAGTGAGCTGTCGCGATGGTGCAAGACGTCGCGATGGTCCGGCCGAGCCGTCGCGATGGCGTGAGCCAATCGCGATGGTGTGACACAATCGCGATGGTCTGAGCCAATCTCGATGGTCCACCAAAGTGCAAATTTTTGCAATGCAAGTATGGATTCCTACACATGCAAGGGTCGCCTACACGTTTATGAACTCGCTTACCAAAAATACCGAAGTTGGTAGACCATCACGATGGTCTGGCCCACTCGGCAGATCTCTGACAGAAAGTGAAATTTTTACCTTTTCCAAGCTTTCCTGATGCATTGGAGCTCTGTACCTATAGGAAAACTCAAAAACACACAAGTACACACAAGCACAAAAGCTCTCTCTCTCTCACACATGCACAAATGAGGGGAAATGAGGAGAATGGGTGGATATGCTGAATTTTCTGATTTTTTTGGAGATGAAGATGATGATGCGGTGATGAAGATGGAGTGTGGGGGAGGTAAAAAACACTAAAAACTAAGTAAAAACAACAACAAAAACTGAAATTTTTACCTTCCAACACCACTTCTTGCTATACTCTTACCATCACACATTCGTCCTAGACTCGATCCCCGGCAACGGCACCAAATTTGGTGTTGCTCTAGCACAATGGTGAGAACCACGTTAAGAAGCTCCACCTCCTTAATGTCAATCCGCGGAAGAGATAGGAGTGATATGAAGATCGTGAATGTGAGATGAAGTGAGAGTGAAGGTGAGAAACATAGAGATGGACACACACATACACACACACTACGAAGAGACAAGCAAGACACAATGGAAGGTGAGAAATCAACTCTATTGCTCAAGATCTCAATTACAAGATCAAATTAGCTCTAAGCTTACACTAACCAACCTCAAAAATGAGCTCTCTAGCTCTTTTTATAGATTCTAGACTAGTTTTGACCGATTTCACATCTAGTGACCGGCATAGTTAAAAAATAGGTCCTAGATGCTATTTGAAAGGGTAAACGGTGTCTAAAAATAACCAAAATTGGTACGCTCATTTCTACCTAAGCTCCTCAAGCTCGAGGACTCCTCGGCTTGCACAAAATGGAGCTATAAATTACAAAAAGGGTTTTTCAATGTTACATATATTACAAAAGTGATGAAAATCACTATTGGAGGTTTTGAAGAATATTTATAAAACATAAATCTTTGAAAAATTGATTTGACTGACTCCCTACTCTATCTTTACATGCTTCCACGTCTTCTGTGCCTCTGGCTACTGCCGACAATCTTATTTGTGCTCTCAGCTTGTCCATTAGCTTGTGGATGATAGGGGCTAGACTTCTTGTGTATTATCAAGAACTCTTGGAGAAGGTTTTCAATAACTTTGTTCAAGAAGTGTGTACCTCTATGACTTAGTAACTCTATTGGTAACCCGTATTTGGTGAACACATTCTCAAATAATAACTTCACCGTAGTATGAGCACCATTTTCTGTTGTGGCTTTGACTTCTACCCACTTTGTAAGGTAATATATGGCTACAATAATGTACTCTGCATGGGATTTTCTAGATGGGGGGTTAATAGGACCTACAAAGCCTATGCCCCACTTCAAAAATGCAAGTCCTTCCATCATTGGTCTGAAAGGCATCTTGTCCTTTCTAATCGGATATTGTGCACATGGCATATGTCACATTTCATCACATAGGTATGTACATCCATATGAAGAGTTGGCCACCACAATCCTGAGAGTAGAATGGTTTTAATTACTCAATCAGGCCAAAGTGTCCACCTGCAACACCGCTATGTGCAATTTCTAAGACTTTCAAATAGTCTAATTCATGAGCACATAGTCTTTAGTAACCATCTTTGCCTCTTTGGTATAGGTTGTCTCCTACTAAGGCGTAGTCTTGAGCCCCTTGCTCCATGCTTCATTTTCTTGCTAGACTAGCCTGGCTAGGTAGTGTTCCCGATCTCATAAATTCTACCAATGGCATGATCCAATTTTGAATTAATGACATGTGATAAAGGGTAGCATGCTCCACTCGGGGTCTCTTCTGGCACACTAGACAATTCTTAATCCACTCATGTATTTCTCTATCCATACTAGGCCAATACACTCTTAAACATTTCAGATTCTGCAATGTTCTTTGTTTAGAATAGTGATTTCCTAGCAATCCTTCATGGGCTTGTTGCAACCAACTACTATGTTCATCATCCTTGACACAAGAGCTAATACACCCTCTATATCTTGTTTATACATACTTCCTGCCAATGTGTGATATTTTTACAATTTCTTCTTTGTTTGTTTTCACATTTTGATATGCGGGTCTCAAGGTTAGGAGTGGTACCAACTTATTTGCCCATTTAGGAAAAACTTCTAAATTGAACAGATAAGCATTGAGCAATTCATCAGACACTCCTTGTGGTGACTCTCTTGAAGTGATGCAAGAAAGATGATCTGCCCTAAGGTGGGTTCTACCTTTCCTAACAACCACTTCAAAGTCATATTCCATTAGTAAGAGGAACCATCTTACTAAGTGTCCTCTATTGCAAGGTTTATTGACCAAATATAATAAAGCTTGATGATCAGTGAAAAACTTGAACTTGTTGGCCAATAGATAGTCTCTAAACTTCTTCACAACATATACCATGCCTAAGCCTTCTCACTCGGTTGTAGTATAGTTTTGTATAGCTGTGTTCAAGTGTCTACTAGCATATGCTATAGGTAGATCTAGATTTCCTTCATCTGTGGGTTGTGACAGCACACATTGTGTCACATAATTGGATGCATCTACATGGACATGGAATGGTTTATTCCAATCTAGAGTGGTCAGTATTGGTGTTGTGCACAAACGTCTCTGCAGCTCATTAAAGGAATTTTCACATTTGTCGTTCCACTTAAAGTTTGTCAACAAAGCATAAAGAGGTTTAGTTGTGATAGCATACATGTGGATAAACCTATGGTAATATCCACAATGGCCTATAAAGGCTTATGAAGGCTTGTGCACGGCCTTTTAAAGCCCTATGCATGCTTACTAGAAAATGCATTAGAAGAAGTATGGTGCAAAAATTGGGGGTCTTGAGCTAAGTGCTCAAGGGTATGCCGATGAAGAGGTTTCCTAATCTATCATGGTTATGGTGCTGCCAAAGTAGAGATACTTACCATGGTGAAGGGTCGATTGATGTGTATCTCTTCGTGTTGTACACCCGGCATTTGTGATGGAACATTGTTGATGAATGTCCATGTTGATGGGCCACTGATGATTTTTTTTTTTGAGTGCCTGGTCCTGTCTCCTCTTTTCAAAGCAACATTCGCCAAATACTGAGAATTGAATTTCTCTATATTCCTTGAGAAACAAAATTAGGTAACTACACCAAGCTTAGTTTCACATATTCTCTTTAGCTCACCATAAGCAGGAGTCTTCTCACTCAGTATACAAACAAGGATTTTTAGGGTACCAAACTACCCCTTGTAGATATCTCCTTGGATAGTATAGTAGTTAAGAATCACTCAAGTTGCGGACCTTCAAGCTCTTCCCTCCTACCATGGTAAGGGGAAACAATAGTTGTGGATGCCATGTTCATGCCAAGTTCTTGACATCTACCAGATAAGTCAGCAATAATATCATCTGCGAGCCGAGACACACTTCTATCAAAACTGATAAATGCCCAATAATCAATGGTTCCACCTTCAACTAAGCATGACTCATTCATGTTCCATGAGCCAAACCTAGGGACAAGCTCTCTCTCTCTCTCTCTTGTATTCTCTTTTTTCTTTTTTTTTTTAGAGGAACAATGTCACCAAACAAGAAGACAAATGTTAGTATCAGAAAAAATAATTGACATATGTCAATGTGCTCTTGTGCATGGGACTCTCAAATGTGTCTATGCACGGCCATGTAATGTGGCCCTATATTAATGCATACTTTGGAAGTGCATGACCTGAATGGTGCAAAAGACAGGGTTGTGCAAGAAGCACATGGTTGTCGCTCGTCGAGGCTTTCGATGTTATTTGCGGATGTTGATGCCATCTTTCTTGGAGGTATCCATTGTATCTCGAGATGACAACTGATCCTTCCTCCTTATAGGGATCCATTTGAGAATGATCTTCAACTGTTTAGTGATCTCCTTTGGCTGCTCCATGTTTGGATGGTTTCTTGAGGCTTTAATCCTTTGTGCTTGGCTCTTTGGTTCTGTGGGGCCTACCGGTGCTTTTGGTTTCCATACCCATACCATTGTTATTGGTCTTCTGACTATTGCCAAAGAGGTGAGTCTATCCTCCTACGGTCTTTGTGCTCAGTTCTTTCCCTTTTCTCTCCTTGGCTTCTTGGTTGAGACCTTTTTCATGGTGGAGAGCATAGGCCTAGGTGCATGTAAGAGTCCTTTTGGAACCCACATGTGTAATCGCCCTTGTTGAGTTCCAACTAATTTCGTAGGCACCCAAATTTGTCACAGAACTTCTTGTTGAGCTGGTCGTGGTTGCTTGGTTTTGGTCTTCACATTGTTGGCTTGCATGGGTGGGAATTGTGTTGGCGAGGCTGGTGGTTGCTCTCCTTTGCGTACCCAGATTTGCTTCATGCCAGGCACTCCTTTCTTCTAGAAATCCTGTTGTCTATTTGATATAGCAGTTGTCATGTACTATTTCTCTTGCTAGTGTGGTTGAACTACTACAGATGGTTGAGACTTCGTACAAGAAGGGAGTCTCAACGGGTCTCTGACTCTTTTGTTGGAGGCAGCATCCTTCTGCACCATAGAGTTTTGGACACATACAACTTCTTCTTCTCTAAGATTAGTCCTAAGAGAATGTGTGACACCATGATCTGTGAGCATGCAGTTTTCTAACTCTAGTGTAATGCATTGTTCATGTACCCAAACTTGAAGAAGTCGGCTTTTGAGGTTTAAGTTGACTGCATTGTCAAAAATCCAATCTTGACCCAAGACAAGTGGTTCAATAAGGTCTTCATCTTGACACACTAGCATTTTGACTCCCATTGGGACATCTTGAAGAGAGATGGGGAGTTCCACCTCACCCACACAAGGGGTTTCCACCCCTCCCAATCCTATGAGATAGGCTTCTATAGGATTGATGTTCAACTGCAAGTCTTGGCAATAGGAAAGTCTAACTGCACTAGTTGTTGCACCTGAGTCAATCAATGCTTTCACAGTCCTTGCACCCTTTCCTTGTCCTATCTCTATGGTCACAAAGGGGCGTCGATCGATTATTTGAGAAGTAATTAAGCCCAATTTTTGGCACATGTCCATGTGATATTTTGGGGCTTTCGGGTTGACATCTAGGCCTAGTCACCTTAACTTATTTTGCCTTATGCACTCTCTAGACTCTACCTGTGCTTCTTCTCTAACCCTTAACTCCTCTTCTTTTCGCTTCTTAGCAGTGTTGAGTCTCCTTGGCATATCCTCTATAAGAGGTTCTTGGTATAACTTGACTCAACAACCACTTATATAGTTTGGCAAGATATCACCTTCTAAAGTGGCCAATTGAACAGCATCGCTAGTGGAAATTCTATTAATGATCATGGGTCCATATCCTCGCTTTTCCAATTTACGAGCATGTTGCTTTAGTGTATACACCAGCACTAAGTCTCCTTCTTTCAATCCTTTATCCTTGATGTGTGCATCAAAGTAAGCCTTTTGTCTTTTCTTTGTAGCATAGATGTTTGCTGCGGTTCGTAGCCTCGTCTCACCTAAGCATTCTAGATCAAATATCCTAGAGGACAACTCATGTCCATTCCACTCATGCTCTTGTGCTACTTTTAATGCTGGGATTAAGAAATCTAATGATAGCACAACATTCTGTCCAAAGACCATCTGAAATGGGGTGGCATTGCTAGCACACATCCTATTGCATGATTGGATGCATCTACATGAACATGGAATGGTTTATTCCAATCAAGAGTGGTCAGTATTGGTGTTGTGCACGAGCGCCTCTTCAACTCATTGAAGGAATTTTTGCATTCATCATTCCACTCAAATTTTGTCAACAAGGCATAAAGAGGTTTAGCTATGATCACATACATGTGGATAAACCTACGATAATATCCACAATGGCCCATAAAGGCTTGTACCTCTTTAACATTCCTTGGTCTTGGAAGCTCTGCGATGGCTCTTACTTTGTCCTCATCTGTTGATATTCCATTCTTAGAAACAATGTGACCTAAGATTTTACCTTGTCATACCATGAATACACAGTTTTCTAGGTTCAAACACACTCGATATTCTCTACACTTGTTGAAGATCTGTCTGAGCTCAGGGATGTGATATCTTCTTTCTTGGGAATGAGCACATAAGTCATCCACATATACTTCCAAGCTCTTTCACAAGAACTCTTTGAAGACATGACACATGAGCCTTTGGAATGTTGGAGGTGCATTGATGAGCCCAAATGGCATCACACGAAATGCAAAGATTCCCCACTCTGTAGCAAATGCTGTTTTGTGTTGATCTTTTGGGGCAATGACTACCTGGTTGTAACAAGAAAATCCATCAAGGAAGCTATAAACGTCCTTGCCTGCAACACCCTACGATAGATGTTCAGTGATTGGAAGCGGATAACTATCTTGAATCATAGCAGCATTAGCTTTTTTAAGGTTAATGCACACTCGCAACTTCCCATTCTTCCTGGGCACCACTACAATAGGGGACACCCATTGAGTATGCTCAATCTCATAGACAAATCCAGCTTCAATCAACCTATCAATTTCCTCTTTTATCTTTGCAGCATAAGTGTCATTATATATGTAGGGCTTTTGTTTGGTGGGCTTGGCATCGGTGGTCATGGGAATCGTATGAGAGCATATTCTTGGATTTACCCCCTTCAAGTCTCTACAATTCCATGCAAACACATCCCTATATTCCCTTAATAGAGCTACAAGCTCCATTTCTTCTTTTGCACTTAGGTCATCTCCTATGTATGTACATCGTTCTTTGTTCTCTTCAATGGTTACCACAAATTTTTTGGTCTTTTCTTTATTATAGTATGCTTCTCCTGTAATGGCCTCTCTCTTAGGCATTCGTACCAAAATGTTCTGGTCGTCAACTTCATATTTCTTGAAATTTTCTGGTACCTCGAACAATGATTCCTCCTATTCTTGTTTCACTGCTTTTCTTTTCTTTTTCTTTTGACCACCTTCACTTCCATTCTTTGAATTTACAGTTTTGATGCTTGTGAGGGGTTCTTCTTCTTTTTGGTTAAGCACTCCTACATCTTCTAGATAGTGCTGCTCTGAGTCAAAGTAGGTATCCATCATAATGGACTCTATATCATCATCATTCTCCTCTTCTTCTATGACATCACTAGGATCACATTCTTCTAACAGTGGCTGACACATGAACACTGAGATATCATAACCCTCCTCATCACAATGAGGTGTCCAATGTTCTTCATTGACAGCAATGTCCATGGTGGCTAAGATTTCTGGCCATCCATGAAGCTCAAATTCCTCATCTGGAAAGATCATCAGTGTGTAGGTTGGGTCTCTAATTGGTCTATCTCCTGGTGAAGTTACTTCTTCTCTCACCTTTAAGCATTTTTCCTCTTCCTTTGTGACCTTGCACATCCACAAATGAGTATCTTCATGCAACAAGGATGGATCAGGTGAGCTTCCAAAATGCACAGAGATAGAATCTTCTTTTGCTTTGTGGATAGGATTCCATTGTAGGGGTGGTACATCTTTGAATGTGTAATCCTTCAAGTTGACCTTGGTTGTAACCCCTAAGTGTTATAAGTACAAGGAGTTGGTTCCCCAATCCTATACTATTTGTAGTTGTCATAGGAAAGGTCTTCCTAGGATCATCTCATAGACATTATTTTTCTCAAAGTCACATATAGCAAATGTATGTTCAAGCTCTACACCACAAGTGGTTAGGGTTATCCCTTCTAGCAATCCTAGAGCTCTTTCAAAATGACCATCTACCATTTGAAGCTTCATTCTCGTTGGTCTTAATGTGGGTTTGCCCCATTGCTTCCACAAGGAGGTGGTCACAATCTACGATCGCTTTGGTTGTGTAACCTTGGTAGGTGATTGGAAGATAAGTATTACCTTCTTCACCTTCACTCATGTTCCCTATTTTATCGAGAGGTATCTCTGGTAATTTCTGCTTAGAGCCTCCTTTTCGCATATTGGATTCAAGTTCCGGAAGCTGATCCTTCACATGATTCCATAGCTCAGGTTTTGCTTAGTATTCTTCACGACATCGGTGTTCCTTGGAACCACTAAGTCTTTGTTTCTTACCAGTATTGTGGGAGCTATGATTTGGAGAGACTCAGATTCCCATGCGTTTGTGAATTGTGGCAACTCTTGTAAAGAATTAGATTCCAAATCTAATCTCTCGTGTTCTTGTTGCTCTACTTGGTCTCCATAAATAGATGGAATGTCTTGGGGAAATTGATCATGAAGATCATCAATCTCAAGAATAGAAGGGGGGTTACCCTTCTCCTTGGCTCTACTTGGTCTCCATAAATAGATGGAATGTCTTGGGGAAATTGATCATGAAGATCATCAATCTCAAGAATAGAAGGGGGGTTACCCTTCTCCTTGGCCCATTTCTCTTCTTGTATTTCCCGCAAGAACTCTTGAGAGTACGCTTGAATTGAAAGAGGTGTTCCAACATCCGTGGAATTAGGAACATAAGCTTTCATTGGTGGAGAGCTTTCTCTCTCAACAACTAGTTGAGCCTCTGGAGGTAAACAAACAAACTTGTGGTTTGTTTACCAACTGCTCTAATCTTTCTAGTAAGCATTGGAAAAGCAAATCCGGTTTGACAGATTTTGTCTAATTGAACTTTTGACTAGTCTCAAGCATATCTTGAGCTAGTTCTACCATTTTCATGCACATTTTTGTCCATTCAACCTCTAAATCTACTCGAGGGTAACTCTGGTCTAGGTTTGTAGCTGTAGGCCCTTCTTGAAGTCAAGCCTAGTAGGCCTTGAACATCGTCCAAGCCTTCTGGGGTTGGATCTGCAAGAACAGACCCTGGTTGCAGTTTATTTACAATGGGTGTGGGGTGGGATGAGGTGGGGTGGATGGAGTTTCGGCATACAAGGGGTTTTGTGATGCAATATCTTCTATTTTTGTTTTTGCATCTTTCAAGCTTTCTTCTAGTTTGGATAACTTTTTATTCCACTTGCGATTGGCTTTCTCCCTGGTATCCTTCCATGTTCTTGTTTTTCTCTTATTGGGATCTCCTCATTCACTTGACTCGGATTGCTCTATCGGTTTATCTTGTTTTAATGCTTGTGCCCTAGTAACTGCTTGTATAGGAGCCACCTTACTACTACTTGCACTTGAATCCAGCCTACCACATTTATGGGTGTGACCTTGGGCGCACTCGAGGGGTTTCTTGGAAAATCTATGGGGAGATGGTCTTTACCACACTCAGGACAAAAGGCTTGTATTGCGATGTTCTGTCCTTGTCCCAGAGTTGGTGAGTGGGGACATTCACGAATGAAATGGTCGCCGTGACACCTAAAACATGATCCTCTAGGGGCTTGTGGTCTCATTTGTCTCAATTGGGGCCTAGGGTTAGAATTTTAGTACATGACATTGGAGTATTCTGGCACCCAATTTTGTTCCATAGGTGGTACCTCATATTGATATGGATAAGTCTCACTATGCTCAGGTGACTCTGTGTAATAAGCATGTGGACTACCTTCATGGGAGTAGTCTGAACTATGAGCATGAGAGTCATTCTCTGAGATCAGTGGTGTCATTGGCACCAATGCTCTATTAAGGTTCCCTTCTCCCACTGCATTTTTAACTGGAATTACATTGGTAGGCGCTGGTGGTTGGTTTCCTAGTACTGGTTGTGGCCTATATGGTGCCTGATATTGTTGTTGTGGTCTATAATATGGCTATTGGTATTGCTTCTGATACCTACCTTGTTGGCAAGGTTGCTGGTAATTCTGTCTAATAGCCTGTCTATTGTATGGAGAATCTTGAGCCATGTGGTTCATGTATTTTCTCTCAATAGTGCCATATGGAGCATTCCTTTCTCTCATATTCTGGTTGTGCAATGGGCATACATTAGCCATGTGGTCACCTCCGCAAGTATAACACCGACTCAATGAGGTGACTCTTGGTATTTGTCTATTTTGAACTCCTAGCTTCTTGGCAACTTGCTCTGCTATCTCTTCCAGCTCAGTGGAGGCTCTGGAGGTATGACTAGTAGAAGTGTCAGAGTCTTTATAGAGTTTGGATAGTCCTAACTCCTCACCCAAGTTGTCTTCTATGTCAATGCAAGTCCGCACACACTCTTCTATGCTTCTAGGCTCTTTCAAGTACACATATGATCTTAACTTGGTGCTTAGTAAGCCATCTAAAAACAAAGCCACTTGTTTGGCTGGTGTGGGTAACTTTGGAGTAGGGCATCTTTGTAGGTACTGTCTGAACCTTCTACCTACTAGTCGCATTGTTTCTTGGGGTGTCTGCTTGAAGTTGTGGATCAAAGATGATGTGTTATGCTTGATACCACTCTTGGAAAATTCTACAATGAATTTGTCTAGCAGTTGACCTATATCGCAATAGTTGCAACTACTCAGTGGTTGAAACCAAGCTAAGACAGTGCCCTTAAGAGTCAAACCAAATGCCTCATACTGGGAGAACAAATCCTCAACCTGTTCAACTCTTAACACTTGTTTGAACTCGGCCACATGATCATAAGGATCTCCTGTCCCGTCAAAATAATTCTTCATTGCCTTGATCACTTGAGTGGGTCTAAGGGTTCTTGGGTGCTCTCAGGGTCTAGGCAATGGAAAATCATGTTCATTTCTTCGATGCCTATGTACTTGATGTCTCTCTCTTTCAGGTCTTTCATTTTCAAATCCTGATCTATTTATGCCCATAGTGTGTGCAAAACTTACCTCAGGTCTCTCTCTACTTCTTTCTCTCTGGGCTTCATGAGCTTGGGATGATCCTAATCCTTGGAGGCCATGGGAAACTTTGGATCTTAGTGGAGGGAAAATCAATTCACTCTTCCAAGTATATGCATGTCTATCATGTTCTGTTACCAAGACCATTTTCTCTGATGTGTTATCCAGGTAGACAACTTTGTCTGGTGTCTCTGGATCCTTGAACTCGTAGATGATGACTATGCCCAATTGGCTAGGTTGATCTAGCTTGAATCTCCAAAGTCTTCCTCTGTTTCTCTATTCAAGAATAGCTCTATGCTTTTGTTGTCTTGAGGGATCCCATCTAGAGTTATCACTCTGGTCAAAACTGACTTGTCTCTAGGAGTCTTGGGTTCTCGTCCTACATCTCCTTGTTCTAGGTCTCCTATCTCACTCTCAGGAATGAAGTTTCCAAACTCATCTATCCTATCAGGTAGGTTTGTGACCACATATATCATTCCTTCCTTATCAATCTATGAACCTTCTTCAAACTTGACTACTGGGTGTTCAAGTCCAAAGGGTTGATCTGGATTTTTGAGTTGGACCACTGATCGCCTTAGGCTGTCCTCATAGATGCGAGCACCTAATCGGTTGGTCCGAATATATTCCAACTATGTCTTATATGGACCTTCTGGTGTTTGTAGATAGGCAGTTCTTGAGCCACCTGTAGGTTTCCCCATGCTAAAAGACATTTCTGAGTCACTTCTGTCAGAGCTTAGTACGTAAGGATAACCACTTAGTTGTTGTGCCCAAGACTTAGTTGTATGGTTGACACTAGCCTCAGAAGATCTATTGCTTTGTCTATCCTTGCCTAAGTTTCTACCAGATCTCAGGTTCATAAGCTTTGTCTTCTAGTTCCAAAGTTCTCCGGTGTATTGCTCAAAATCCTTTGGAGGCCCCTTGGGTTCATAATCCCACTTCAGGGTCAACTTCAAATTATCCTATCTGAAAAAACAAGCTATAGAGCTCAAAAAATGGACTTTTACTAAAAAAGTTATGTCAAATCAGGCTCCTGGGGGTCAAACCAAGCAAACAGGACCTTTTGGAACAATCACGATTTTGTGTGAAAATCGCGATTTTGGGAGGTCTAAAAATCGTGATGCTGAGCTCTTATGAAAATCGCAATTTTGACTAATCCCCTAAAATGCGATTTTGATTGAAAATCGTGAAAAATGCGATTTTGAATGAAAATCGTGAAAAACGCGATTTTGGGTGAGAATCGTGAAAAACGCGATTTTGGGTGAGAATCGTGAAAAATGCGATTTTGAGTGAGAATCGTGAAAAATGCGATTTTGAGTGAGAATTGTGAAAAACGCGATTTTGAGAATGATCACAAAATCGTGTTTTTGACATGAAAATCGCGATTTTGAATGAAAATCGTGTTTGGTCAAAATCCTGTTTTTGGCTTGAAAATTGCGATTTTGGGAATGACCAAAAAATTGCTATTTTGATTGAAAATCGTGTTCTTGAAAATCATGTTCTGAAAATCGTGATTTTTGTACCTTAGTGAAAATCGTGTTTTCTAAAAATCGTGAAAATCACGATTTTGGATGAAAATCGTGTTTTTGAAAATCGCGATTTTGGAGCCACAGAGAAGCGTGTTTTCACATAATCGTGTTTTTGGCTGAAAATCTTGATTTGTGAAAATCGCGATTTTGAGCCCATTGAAAATCGTGTCTTCTCAGAATCGTGTTTTTGAAAAATTTAGAGAATCACGATTTTGAGCACAACCAAAGAATCATGATTCTGAGAATGACCCCAGAATCGTGTTCTTTTCAAAAAGCTTTTAGGCGGGAAATAGAATTTTTTTTTTGAATTTCATGAAAATCACGATTTTTAATCAGAATCGTGTTTTTTGGCAGAAAGTTCAAATTTCTGAGCGTCGAGCAATGGCAAGCTCCGTATGTGCAGAAAATCATGAAAAAACACAGGCGCTTGCTCTCCCTTACACCTCCTAACTCCTTCTCATACAATAATGCATGAAAAATGGTGTGAAAATGGTGAAAATGCACTAAAAAACAACAAATTTCTATGAAGATGAAAATGGAAGAAGATGGAGATGGTGATGATGATGAAGATGCAGAAGAAGAATAAAAAAATGAACAGAAATGAGAGTATTTTTACCTTCCAACGTCGCAAATCTACGATCTTACCATCACAATGCTCGTCCTCGAAGCTCTCTCCCGGACAACGGTGCCAAAATTTGGTGTAGCTCAAGCGTAAGCACCACCTTCTTTACTTGTCAATCCAGAGATACATGAGGACTGGTATGAAGACCACAAGCGAGTGAAGGCACATGTGTGTGAGTGAAAGTACACAAGCATGCACACACATACACACACATGCACACAAGGCAAGATCAAAGAGAGGAACAATGGAAAGCTTTGATTACATAGGAACTCTCTTACAAAAGCTCTATTCTCTAACAAGCTAACCTCAAAAATGAGTTCTCTAGCTCTTTTTATAGTTTTTGGATTAGTTTGGTCCCTATCCAGACCTAGTGTCTGGCCTAGTTAAAAATTAGGTTCCAGGGCTTATTTGAGGGCTCAAATGAAGTCTAAAAATTATGAAAATTGGTAGGATGATACTTCTAATACTCCTCAAGCTCAAGCACTCCTCAGCTTGAACAAAATGGAGTTACAAAAATAGAAAATGGTATTTACAATGGTTTTTAGTAATGAAAATCATTGTTTTTGTAGGGGAATCTTCTGAAAATTTGACATGTACTTATTGGAGCTCCCTACCTGCTCCTCCTTCTTGTATGTCCACTTCTTTGATGTGCTTCCATGCTTTGTGCTTGACCTTGAGTTCCAACAACCATGAAGACACACTTTTCTAGGTTCAGACAAACTTAATATTCTCTACACTTGTTGAAGATTTGTCTGAGCTCAAGGATGTGGAGTCTTCTTTCTTGAGAATGAGCACATAAATCTTCCACATATACTTCTAAGCTCTTTCGCAAGAACTCTTTCAAGACATGACACATGAGTGTTTGGAATGTTGCACGTGCATTGGTAAGCCCAAATGGCATCACATGAAATGCAAAGATTCCCCACTCTCTAGGAAAGGCCATTTTGTATTGATCTTCAGGAGCAATGGCTACTTGGTTGTAGCATGAAAATCCATCAAGGAACCTATAAACTTCCTTGTCTGCAACATGCTCCAATAAATGTTCGGTGATTGGAAGTGGATAGCTATCTCTTATCGTAGCGGCATTAACCTTTTTAAGGTTAATACACACGGACAAGTTTCCATTCTTCTTGGGAACCACTGCAATGGGGGACACCCATTCAATATGCTCAATTTCATAGATAAATCTTGCATTAATAAACCTGTCAATTTCTTCCTTTAATTTTGCAGCGTAAGTATCATTATATGTGTAGGGCTTCTGTTTGGTGGGCTTGGCATCAGCCATCATGGGGATCATATGAGAGCATATTTTTGGATCTACTCCCTTCAAGTCTCTATACTGCCATGCAAACACATCCCTATATTCCCTTAATAAAGCTACAAGCTCGTTTTCTTCTTCTGCACTTAGGTTTTCTCCTATGTACGTACATCGCTCTTCATTCCCTTCAATGGTTACTACAATTTTTTTGGTCTTTTCTTTATTTTCATATGCTTCTCCTATGATGGCCTCTCTCTTAGGCATTCGTACCAAAATTTTTCGTTCTTCAACTTCATATTTCTTGAAATTCTCTCGTACTTCAAATATTGATTCCTCCTCTTCTTGTTTCACTACTTTTCTTTTATTTTTCTTTTGACCACGTTCACTTCCATCCTTTGAATTTATAGTTTTGATGCTTGTGCGAGGTTCTCCTTCTTTTTGGTTATGTACTCCTACATTTTTGAGATAGTACTCCTCTGAGTCAAAGGAAGTATCCATCACATTGGACTCTAGATCATCATCGTCCTCTTATTCTATGGCATCACTAGGGTCACATTCTTCTAGCAAAGGCTCACACATGAACACAGAGACATCATAGCCCTCCTCATCACAATGAGGTGTCCACTGTTCTTCATTGACCGCTATGTCCATAGTGGCTAAGATTTCTACCCAACCATGAGGCTCAAATTCCTCACCTGAAAAGATCACCATTGTGTAGGTTAGGTCTTTAACTGGTCTGTCTCCTTGAGAAGTTACTTCCTCTCTCGCTTTTAGGAATCTTTCCTCTTCCTCTGCAACCTTGCACATTTACAAATGAGTATCTTCATGCATCCAGGATGGATTAGAAGAACTTTCAAAATGCACCGAGATTGAATCTTCTAGATCCTTATGGATAGGATTCCATTATAGGAGTGGTACATCTCTGAAGGTATAATCTTTTAGATTGACCTTGGTGGTGACCCCTAAGTGTTGCAAGTATAAGGAGTTGGTTCCCCAATCTTATTATCAGTTGTCGTAGGAAGGGTCTTCCTAGGATAATCTCATAGACTTTATTTTTGCTAAAGACACATATAGCAAAGGTGTGTTCAAACTCTACACCACAAGTGGTTGGGGTTATCCCTTCTAGCAATCCTAGAGGTCTTTCAACATGACCATCAGCCATTTGAAGCTTCATTCTAGTTGGTCTTAATGCAAGTTTGCCCCATTTCTTCCACAAGGAGGTGGTTGCAATCGCAACACCAGCACCTGAATCTAAGATTGCTTTGGTTGTGTAACCTTGGTAGGTGACTGGAAGATAATTATTACCTTCTTCACCTTCACTCATGTCTCCTATTTTGTCGAGGTATCTATGGGACTTTCTTCTTAGAGCCTACTTTTAACACATTGGAATCAAGTTCTGGAACTTGATTTTCCACATGATTCCATAACTCAAGTTTTATTTGAGAAGCTCTTCTAAAGTGAGATGACACTGAACCTTAGCGTTCTTCACAACTTCAGTGTTCCTTGGAACCACTAAGTCTTCATTTCTTACCAATATTATAGGAGATCTGATATGAAGAGATTCAGATTCCCATGGGCTTGTGAATTGTGGAAACTCTTGTAAAGAATTAGATTCAAAATCTAATCTTTCATCTTCTTGTTGCTCTACCTTGTCTCCATAAATAGATGGAATGTCCTGGGGAATTGAAGATCATCAATTTCAAGAATAGGAGGGGGATTATCCTTCTCCTTGGCGTATTTCTCTTCTTTATTTCCCGTAAGAACTCTTGAGAATACTGCTAAATTGAAAGAGGTGTTTCATCATCCATGGAATCAGGAACATAAACTTTCATTGGTGGTGAGATTTATCTTTCAACAACTGGTTGAGCCTATGGAGGTAAAGAAACTTGTGGTTTGTTTACCAACTCTTATAATCTTTCTAATAAGCCCTAAAAGTGCAAATCTGATTTGATAGAATTTGTTTGATTGAAATGTTGATTGCTCTCAAACATAGCTTCAGCTAATTCTACAATTTTTATGCACGTTTTTGTCCATTCAATCTCTAAATCTACTCTAGGGTAGCTCTTCTCTAGGTTTGCAGTTGTTGGCCCTTCTTGAAGTCGAGTCTGATAGGCCTTAAACATCATGTCCAAGTCTATTGGGGTTGGATCTACAAGAACAGAACCTGGTTGTGATCTATTTACAATGACTAGTAGGGTGGCATGAGATGGTGGGGATGGAGTTTTGACATGTGATGGATTTTGAGAGGCAATATCTTCTATTTTTGTTTTTGCATCTTTCACGCTTTCTTCTAGTTGAGATAACTTTTTGTTCCACTTACGATTGGCCTTTTCTCTGGTATCCTTCCAAGTTCTTATTTTCCTCTTACTACGCTCTCCTGATTTTCTTGACTATGATTGATCTGCTGGTTTTGCTTGTTGTATAGCTTGTGCCCTAGTAATTGCCTATAAAGGAGCCACATTACTGCTACTTGAACTTGAATCCACCACTAAGCCTACCACATTAATGGGTGTAATCTTGAGTGCACTAGAGGGGTTCTTTGGACAATCTCTTGGGAGATGTTCTTTGCAGCACTCAGGACAAAAGCCTTGTATTGTGATGTTTTTTTCCTTGTCCCAGAGTCGTGAGTGGGTACATTCACGAGTGAAAGGCCTGGGATTAGGATTCATGTACATGACATTGGAGTATTCCGGCTCCCAATTTTTTTCCATAAGTGGTGTCTCGTATTGATAGGAATACACCTCACTATGCTCTGGTGACCCTTAATAAGCTTGTGGACTATCTTCATGGGAGTAGTCTAAACTATGAGCATGAGAGTCATTTTCTGAGACCAACGGGGTTAGTGGCACCAATGCTCTATTAGGGGTTTCCTCTACCACTGCATACTTAATTGGAATCACATTGGCAGGAGATGGTGGTTGGTTTCCTAGGACTAGTTGTGGCTTATATGGTGCCTGATATTGTTGTTGTGGCCTATAATATGGCTGTTGGTATTGATTCTGATATCTATCCTACTTGTAAGGTTGTTGATAATTTTGTCTAACAGCCTAACTATTGTACAGATAATCTTGAGGCAGATGGTTTGTGTATTTTCTCTCGATGGTGCAATATTACTAGCATTAGGGTTTCCTTAGAGCTGAGCCATCATCAAGAAAACATTTAGCCATGTGGTCTCCTCCACAGTTGTAACATTATTTCAATGAGGTGACCCTTGGTGTTTGTCTATTTTGAAATCCTAGCTTCTTGGCAACTTGCTCAGCTATTTCATCTATCTCAAAAGTATGACTAGTAGAACTCTTAGAGTCCTTATAGAGTTTGGACAATTCTAACCCTTCACCCAAATTGTCTTCCATGTCTATGCACATTCTCAAGCATTGATATAGTGTGATTGGCTCCTTGAGATATACATATGATCTAAGTTTGCCGCTTAGAATTCCATCTAAAAACAAGGAAACTTGTTTTGCTTGTGTAGGTATTTTCAGGTGTAGGACATCTTTCCACATATTGTTTAAATTTGTGACCGGCTAGAAGAACTATTTTCTTGCAGTGTCTGCTTGAACCTGTGGATCAAGGATGATGTATTATGCTTGATGCCACTCTTTGAAAATTCTATACTGAATTCCT
This sequence comes from Ceratopteris richardii, assembly GCA_020310875.1. Taxonomy (NCBI): domain Eukaryota; kingdom Viridiplantae; phylum Streptophyta; class Polypodiopsida; order Polypodiales; family Pteridaceae; genus Ceratopteris; species Ceratopteris richardii. The sequence continues at coordinate 118,471,934 of CM035416.1, read as the reverse complement.
CTAGTAGTTGATCTATGTTCCAATAATTGTGACTGTTCAGGGGCTCAAACCAAGCTAAGGCAATAATCTTGAGAGTCAAACCAAATGCCTCGAGCTGGATGAAAAAGCCATCAACCTGTTCAGCTCTTAACACTTGTTTGAACTCGGCCACATGATCATAAGGATCTCTTGACCCGTTAAAATAGTTCTTCATTGCAAATTAACCACATGAGAGGGTCTAAGGGTTCTTGGGTGCTCTCGTGGTCTATGAAATGGAAAATCATGTTCATCTCTTTGATGCCTTTGTGCTCTATGTCTCTCTCTCTTTCAAGTCTTTCATTTTCAAATCCTGATCGGTGTCCACCCATAGCATTTGCATAGCTTACTTCAGGTCTCTCTCTAGTTTGTTCTCATTGGGTTTCTTTCTGGAGGGAAAATCAATTCACTCTTTCAAGTGTATGTTTGCCTGTCACGCTTTGTTACCAAGAACATTCTCTCTGATGTGTTATCTAGGTAGAAAACTTTGTCTGGTATCTTAGGATCTTTGAACTCCTAGACGATGAGTACGCCTATTTTACTGGGTTGATCTAGCTTGAATCTCCAAAAGCTTCCTTTGTCTCTCTATTCGAGAATAGTTATATGCTTTTGTTGTCTTGAGGAATCCACTCTGAAGTGAGCACTCTGGTCACAACTAACTTACCTCTAGGAGTCTTAGGTTCTCATCTTACTTCTCCTTGCTCTAGGTCTCCTATTGCATTCTCAAGAATGACATTTCCAAACTCATCAGTCTTGTCTGGTAAGCTAGTAATCACATACATGGTTCCTTCCTTATCAATGTAAGAACCCTCTTCAAATTTGACCACTGGGTGTTCAAGTCCAAAGGGTTGATGGGGATTTTTGAGTTGGCCATTTGATCACCTTAGGCCATCCTCATGGATGCATGCACCTAATCAGTTGTTCCTAATATATTCCAATTGTGTTTTATAAGGACCTTTTGGTGTCTGTAAATAGGTAATGTTTGAGCTTCGTGTGGGTCTCTCCATGCTACAAGACATTTCTGAGTCATTTGTTTCAGAACTTAGCATGTAGGGATAGCCACTAAGTTGTTGTGCCCAAGAGCTAGCTATATGGTTGACACTAGCCTCCAATGATCTAATGCTTTGTCTATCCTTGCCTAAGTGTCTACCTTATCTCAGGTTCATACGCTTTATCTTAAAGTCCAAAATTTCCCCTTTGTATTGTTCAAAATCCTTTGGAATCCCCTTGGCTTCCTAGTCCCACCTGAGGTTCAACTTCACAATACTATATCTATAACTCCAGGTATTAGTTTTACCATAACGAGCTTTCCAACGAGCTTTCCAAAGAACCCAAAATCATAACAAACGGATTTCGTATGAAAACGTTAAGCCAGTTTAGGGTTCTGGGGGTTAAAACAAGGAAACACGATCTCTCATGTATTACTTCAAGACAGACAATACATTATACTTAGGAAGTATCGATGATACTTGGGAGCAAATGATACACGATACCCATCCTTGTGAAGAGATGGATAGATATGTGCTTGAAGATGAAGTGGTGCTGCAAAATCCTTGATCTGCACCATCCAAATGAACTCTAGGAGTATGTGGTGGGCCCTTTTAGCTTGACAATTGATGTGTTAGACACCCTATGTACCTTGGAATATCAATCGCAAAAAGATAGATCACAACAGATGAGCTGGAATTAATTCAGTGGTGAAAAACTTGCTATTTTGATTCATACACCTGTCCAGTGTTTTGAATAATTCTCTGAGCATAGCAGCAATTAGATTAATTCCTTTTGGCCCTCTAATTAACTAAGAGGGCTAACTTTCAAGAGTAATCTCATAAAAAATGGTGAATCACACAATGAGAATGAAGTTTAACAAGTTATGCCATCATCCCGATTTTCATGGGCTGCAATAGTACTTAGACTAGTGAGCAAAAAAATGATCATAACTCACGATTCCAATACTCAATGATTATGAAATTTTGTACAATGCTAATAGATAGTACATTGAATCCAAGAAGCTTTGAATCATGAAATTTGATCAAGTACATGCGGAGAACCAGCTCTAACAAGTTGACTGAAAAAAATAAAAAATCTGGAGAGAAGTGAATATGGACAGATAGGGTTGACTTCAATTGAACATAACTCAAGATTGAGAACTTCAATAGTAATGAAATTTTGTGAGCATATATTAGACTCTAAAAGAAAGCTTTAGCAAGTCAAATCATTGAAAATGATGCACCATACTGAGAGAAATGATCTCTGCAATCTAACTAAAAAAATCTGAGAAGCATAATAGTGAACAGTAGACTCACACAACCATGAAGATATGAACTTGTATGATCATAAATATTGTTGGAGAATTCCTCTCCTATTTGCAACAAAAAGTGTAGAAGACCTTCTCAGGATCAAGACTTTTGCCAACAACTAAACCTTCAAATGAAAACTGGTACCAATTGAAAAATGTAATAAACTTGAAACTTTGGTCACTGAAAGTAGACATCTGTAGCTTTCAAATGAGCTATCAAACACTCAATTTGGAGTAGATTTGGGTTGGCAATTCGTTGCCTCAAAACAGGCTACCTGTCCACTCAGTTAGGCTAAAAACTGGACTTCACTAAAAATTGAATAACTCACAAACCATAAAGAATTTGATAAAACAATTCTAGATAGAGGAAGTAATCAAGATAAGCTTTCCAAAAAATGTTTAAAGTATAAAATTGGATACATAAATTGAGAGATATGACTCTCACAAGGAGACTACCCAAAAACTGGTATGCGGTTGGACATTGTCTATGAGAACGAAGAGAACAAAATGACTCAAACCAAATGAACTAGCTACAAGGGGACTTCCACGACTTCTTCCTTTGTTCTTGAGTGTCCTCCCTTGCCTCTTTTATAGCCAAGTGACCAAAAAATCATAATGAGTTTGAGAGCTCTTCTCCATAACTTCTCCACTACTTTGGACAGCCACTCCTCTTACAGTTCAATTTTTGGATTTGATTCTCTTTTGATTGATTCTCTTCTGGCCTCCACTACTTGTTGAAGTAAATGCTTCCATTTTTTTCATTTTTGTATTTTCCTTATATTTGAAGAAAATCCTTTTTGCAAAAATATATGCAACCTTACTTCTTTATTTTTAACACTCCCCCTCAAGCTCACATGTGAGCTTGCACCTTCAGCCATATCCTGCAAGTTGATTTCTTCCTTGAACCTCTTTAGCTTAGAAGCATCTAAGGACTTTGTAAGCATGTCTGCAACCTGGTCATTAGTTCCAATGAACTTTATATCCACATCCTTGCTCAAAACTTTTTCTCGAACATAATGATAATGCACTTCTATATGCTTACTTCGTGCATGAAACATTGGATTGTTTGTCAAGTGAATGCTTGACATGTTATCACCATAAATTGGAATGGTCTCCACTTGCACATCAAGATCAGCCAAGAGCTTCTTAATCCACATAGCTTCACAAGTTGCAAAGGCTAATCCTCTATATTCAGCTTCTGTAGATGATAGTGCAACAATAGGTTGCTTCTTCGAACTCCATGTGATAGGTTTGCTACCTATCATGAACACATAACCCAAAGTGGATCTTCTATTCCTTTGAATCAGCATCACTGAAGCCCTTTACCTGCAATTCTTCATCATATCTATAAAACAAGGCATGATTGACTGTGTGCTTCACATATCTTAGCACTCGTTTGGCTGAATTTAAATGTTCACTTGTTGGAGCTTGCATAAATTGAGAAAGAACTCCAACAATATAACACAAATCTGGTCTTGTGATCGTAGCATAGATCAATGAACCAATCATACTCCTATATGTAGTTACATCATGTAACTTCTCTCCATCATTTGAGCATAGCTTCACATTTGTGTCCATAGGTTGAGTGAGTGGTTTGCATTCACTCATTCCAAATCTGAAAAGAACATCCAACTAGTACTTTCTTTGCATCAAGTAGATGCCATCTTTCCCATAGACTATCTCAATGCCTAAAAAGTATTTCAGCTCACCAAGATCTGAAATTTTAAACTCCTTACCGAGTTTTCTTTTTATCTCTTGTATTCCTGCAACATTACTTCCTGTTATTATGAGATCATCAACGTATATGCAAATATATACATGTTTGCTTTCTTCTTTCTTCATGTAGAGAGCACTACTTGGACTATACCCACACCTTGTGAGGTACTCGACCAATCTTTGATTCCAAGCACGTGGTGCTTGCTTCATCCCATACAAAGCTTTCTTCAATCTACAAACAAAATCTTGATGCTTTTAGTCTTCAAATCCAATAGGTTGACTCATGTATACCTCTTCTTGAAGTTCACCATTGAGAAAAGCATTTTTTATGTCAATTTGATACAATGGCCATCTCCTTGCTACACTTACTCCAATCAAGGTTCTAATTGTTCCCATCTTTGCAACCGGGCTGAAAGTCTCTTCATAGTCGATGCCATGAGTTTGCTTGAATCATTTTGCTACTAGTCTAGCTTTATGCCTAGCTAGAGAACCATCAACATTTCTCTTTATTTTAAACACCCATTTCTTTGGAACAATCTTCATACCTTCAACCTTTGGAACTAGCTCCCATATGTGATTTTCCTTGAGAGCTTTTATCTCTTCTTGCATAGCTTCTTGCCATGCTTTTTGTGTACATGCTTCTTCATATGCATCCGGTTCTTTGTCTTTGACCACCTGTGTCATATATGCAAAATGCTTTGCAATAAAACGATCATAGCTTAGCCTTTGAATTGGATACCTTACTCTTGAAGACCTCATTTCATTTCCTTTTGAATATTGCTTCTTTAACCGGTTCAACTTTACCTTTGGTGTAATCACCTTGTCATACTCTTCTTCACTTGCATTTGAATCATTATTTTGAGCAACACTTTCAGCTTCAAATCTTTCATAACCTGATGTTGGTGATGAAGAATGACTCCTTAGTCTCCCCTTCCATGTTGAGCTTTCTCCACGTGATGTAGAAGCTTCTGGACCTGACATTGGGTGCTTGTTTGTTGAAATTCTTCTTGGACAACACCTCCATCATCTTTGCAATCTTCTTCAAGAATCTTCTCTTTCCCTTTGTCTCCAAACCATGGTCTTAGCTCATCAAATACCACATCTCGTGAGACTCCTAGCTCCTTTGTCACCAGATTGTAGCACCTATATCCCTTTTTCTTTGATGAATATCCAATGAAAATACATTTTTCTAACTTTGCCTCCATCTTTGTCCTTAGTTCTTGAGGGATGTGAACATAACACACACATCCAAAAACTTTGAGATGTGTAAGGTCAGGTTTCTTACCGGAATAAACCTCCTCGGGAGTTAGATTATGCACTCCAGCTATTGTGCACTTGTTCATCAAATAAACAGTCATACTAGCTGCTTTAGCCCAATAGTTTAGTGGCACCTTCATCTCGTTGAGCATGCATGTTGCAACTTATGTGATATGTCTATTTTTCCTTTTAGCTATTCCATTTTGTTGAGGTGTGTACCTACATGTAAATTGTCGCTCGATGCCATTTTCATAAAGAAAATCTGAAAATTCTTTGGAGAAATATTCTCCTCCTCCATCAAACCTCAAGGTCTTTATGTAGCGTCCTGTTTCCTTTTCTAGATGTGCTTTAAATCTCTTGAACATGGAGAGCACATCTGATTTTTATTTTATGCAAAACATCCATACTTTTCTTGAATGATCATCAATAAAAGTGACAAAATATCTATTACGAGCCACCGATGGTTGTTGTGATGGTCCCCATACATCCGTGTGTATCAAGTCGAGGACATTCCTTGCCACATAGTTGCTCTTCTTGAAAGGTTGTCGAGTTTGCTTTCCTAGTTGGCATGCTTCACAAAACGCATGTAGTCCAACATCATTGAATCTTGGAAGACCTCTTACCACTTCATGGTTGCTCATGTCCTTGAGCTTGGGAATGTTGATATGTCCAAACCTTTTGTGCCACAAATTGATTTCAGCAATCCTCTTGTTTCCAAACTGAATATACATCACCTTTCCATGTGGTTGTTGAATGTCCAAAGTGAACATCCTACCTTCTTTCCTTCCTTGAGCAATGACCTTGAATCCTTCTTTTGGATTCTTTATAAAACAGCCTTTTTCATTGAAGATAACATGATATCCTTTCTCTACCATTTGTCTTATTGAAATCAAATTATTTGCAATAGTAGGAACATGAAGAACATCAGCCAATACCTTCCTATCCCCAAGCTTGATATCTCCAACATGCTCAATTGCATGTTGAGTTTCGTCAACGGTCTCCATAGATCCTTTTCCACTTGGAGCTTGTATCTTTGTGAATAAATCTCCTTGGCATGTCATATGGTTGCTGCAACCTGAATCTATGAACCATTTTTTATCATCACTTCTCGAGTTGTTGTAGTCATGCTTCATGGCAAGCATCGTTTGCTTGTCTCCTTCACTTGATGTACTGGCATAGTTATTTTGGCTCCTTTGGTAGCCTCCATTCAGCATTCCATTCTTTTGGCAACAATCATTTGCATAATGTCCTAGTTTACCACAATGATAACATGTTATACCTTTATGAGGATTGTATAAACCTCGACCTCTTCCTCTATTTCTTCCTCAACCTCTTCCATGTGTATTGTCATTTGAGTTGTCCTTGTTGTCCTCTGAGTTGTGTTGGCTCAAATTTGTGTTGTTGTAGCTTCTTCCTCTTCCTCTCGAGCCTCCTCTTGAGTTCATTTCTCTACCTCTTCTTGCATATAACATTTGACTATGGTTGTCCTTACCTTTTTTGCCTTCTCCTTCTTGAGCAACCTCTTCAGCCACAAAATTTGGTATTATCTCGTCGAATGTTGGTAGAGGGTCTCTATAAAGAATATTTGTGATGAGGGCCTTCCACTTTTCTTCACTCCTCAAGCCATTGAGGGTTGTTTGGACAATGTCTTCCTCTTCTATTTTACATCCAACTGATGCTAGCTGATCTCGAAGCTCCTTGATCCTCAATGTATACTCAATAATGCTTTGGTTTGAGCTTTTCTTCATGTTGTTGAGCTCGTTCTTGAGTTGCATCCTCCGAGACCTTGTTAAGGTAGCATACACCTTCTCCAATGCTTGCCAAACCTCCTTGGATATTTCTAAGATTTGCACATGACCAATCATAGTGTTAGAAATAACTTGTGAAATGAGAAACATCACCCTTCGATTCCTCTCTTCCCAATCAACAAATTGTCTCCTTTGTGCCGGAGTACTGTTGGGATCTTGAAGGTCCACCAGTTGTGGATCATCTCTAGTAACTAGACTCCACAAACATTTACCTTTAAGGTAGTTTGTCATTCTATACCTCCAAGACTAAAAATTTCTTTGTCTAACTTCTCAACTTGTTGTCCTAAATCAGCCATTGAAAACTTCTAAGATTGAAGTTTACCTCAAGTATGTTGTGGTGCTCTTCCTTGACTTTACGAAGCTCCCCCTTGATTTGTAGGTTTTCCTTTACTTAACTTCAGTTCCAATGCTTTGCCTCTTCAAACTCCAATGCTCTGATACCAATTGTTGGAGAATTCCTCTTCTATTCACGGCGAAAAGTGTAGAAGACCTTCTCAGGATCAAGAATTTTTCCAACAGCTGAACCTTCAAATGAAAACTGGTACCAACTAAAAAATGCAATGAACCTGAAACTTTGTTCACTCAAACTAGAGACCTATAGCATTCAAATGAGCTATCAAACACTCAATGTGGAGTAGATTTGGGTTGGCAACTCTTTGCCTCAAAACAGGCTACCTGTCCACTCAATTAGGCTGAACACTAGACTTCACTAAAAACTGAATAACTCGTAAAGCATAAAGAATTCGATAAAATGTTTCCAGATAGAGGAAGTACTCAAGATAAGCTTTACAAGGAATGTTTAAACTCTAAATTTGGATACAAAAATTGAGAGATATGACTCTCACAAGTAGACTACCCAAAAATTGGTATGCGGCTAGACATAGTCTATGAGAATGAAGAGAACGAAATGACTCAAACCAAATGAACTAGCTACAAGGGGACTTCCATGCCTTCTTCCTCTATTCTTTAGTTTCCTCCCTTGCCTCTTTTATAGCCAAGTGACCAAAAACTCTCATGATAAGTTTGAGATCTCTTCTCCATAACTTCTCCACTACTTTGGATAGCCACTCCTTTTACAGTTTAGTCTTTGGATTTGATTCTCTTTTGATTGATTCTCTTTTGGCCTCCACTACTTGCTGAATTAAATGCTTCCATTTTTCATTTTTGTATTTTTCTTCTATTTGAAGAAAATCCTTTTTGCAAAAATATATACGATCTTACTTCTTTATTTTTTAACAAATATGAATGTATATTGATTGTAGAATACAATAAACTTACAGATACATGTGTGTGCCTTGTTTCCACACTTGATATAGCATATATCTCAGCTTATGGATGCCTCTAAAAGTGCAACTAAACTGCCATGTATATAGAGAGAGTTTTGGAGTCAATATTTGAATTTGAATCTTGCTCACTTAAAAGTAGTTTCCTAATTTTTAGAGATTGATTGATTCTCCAACCTCCAAATCAATAATTCGTGGCTTTTCTCTCTCTATTTTTATCAAGTGGACTCAACCACGTTTGATTCCTTTAACTTTTACATCAAGTAAATGATCAAACAATTACAAGGGTGAGTTCACAAGTGAACTCTTAGATTTCCATACATTGTCTTCTCTTAGAAACTCAAGCCAATACTTAGGCTTGTAATGGATTTGTTCCAACAGCTCCCCCTCAAGCCAAGTATGCTTGAGTTCTTCAATATTCAAGAATAACCTGCAATCCAATCATAGTCTTGAATTTGCAAAGTTTTGTACCATCCAATGCTTTGGTCAAAATATCTGCACATTGTTGATGAATGGACACATATGATATCTGAATCTCTTTCCTTAGAAGCTTTTCTCTTACATAATGATAATGAACTTCAATGTGTTTAGTCCTTGCATGAAAAATAGGGTTAGCAGCTAAATGAATAGAACTCATGTTGTCACCAAAAATAGTTGGAGTTCCAAATTCCAATCCAAGATCTTTGAATAATGTCTTCATCCACATATCTTCTTGTGTAGTTATGGCAAGACCTCTGTATTCAGCTTCAGTAGAAGAAAGAGCAACTGTGGATTGCTTCTTAGATGACCATGAAATAATCTTTGAACCTACAAAGGTAAGATAACCTGAAGTGCTCCTTCTATCTTCCTTGGAGCCAGCCCAATCTGCATCAAAAAATAGCTTCAACTCTAAATCAGATTCAAAAGGATAATAAAGTCCTTCATTTATGGTTTCCTTTGAGATATTTGAGTATCCTCTTAGCACCATCCATGTGTGGTTTCCTTGGTGTGTGCATGAACTGACTTAGCACACTCACACTATAGCATATATCTACCCTTGTCAATGTGGCATAGTTGAGACTACCCACAAGGATTTGATATGATGTGATGTCCTTATGAGTTCACCTTCATGTGAGCTCAATTTATGGTTGACCTCCATTGGAGTACTTGCAATTTTACAATCCTCCATCTTGAATTTTGCTAACGTATCCTTGATATACTTCCTTTGAGTGAGAAATAAACCATGATCTTTGTAGACAACTTCCAAACCTAGGAAGTAGGTAAGTGAACCTAAATCACTTATCTTGAATTCTTCTCTCATCTGATCTTTGATCTTCTTCATACCATCTGCATCATTTCCTGTCAATATAATATCATCTACATATACACATAAGTAGATGACCTCAGAATTGCTCTTTTTAATAAAGAGTGAAGGATCTGCCTTGCTTGGTTGAAAACCTTTGCCCTGCAAGAATGAAACAAGTCTGAAATTCCAAGCTCTTGGGGCTTGCTTGAGACCATACAATGCTTTGTTAAGTTTACACACATAATCAGGATAAACTTGACTCTCAAAACCAGAAGGTTGTGCCATATATACCTCTTCTATTATCCAACCATTCAAGAATGCATTCTTTACATCTAGTTGAAGTATCTTCCAATTCTTGGAAGAGGCAATCCTAAGCAAAACCCTAATAGTAGGCATCTTTGGTACAAGAGAGAAGGTCTCCTCATAATCAATTCCCTGAGTTTGTGCAAAGCGTTTTGCTAGAAGCCTTGCCTTATACCTGTTTATGGAACCATCAGAATTCTTCTTGAGTTTATAGACCCATCTTGAGCCTATTACCTTCATAGATGAATTCTTGGGCACCAAATCCCAAGTGTTGTTTTCCTCAAGTGCTTCAATCTCTTCCTTCATTGCATGCTTCCATTCTGATTTTGCTTTGGCCTCTTCAAGATGGCTCCTCTTGATTTATGTCATGTGCTATGTAAATAGAATGTTTAGTTACTAATGAGGTGTCAAACCCATACCTTTCTGGTTTTTTCTTTCCCTTATAGATCTTCTTAAGCAATGTTGTGATGATTCTGCCTCATGTCCAAGTTCTTGCAATTTTGCTTTACCTTTAGACTTCCATGCTTTGATTTTTTCCATCTGAGTTTCTTCATCATCTTCTGAAGTATCTTGTTCTTCAATCTTTGGTTGATGTTCTTTGCCAAGCTTTGGAAAATCTTCTTCAAGGTCATATGGCAATTTGACCTTCCTGCATGAATCTTCATATCATGAATTGTTCTCATCAACAACTACATCTCTGCTTACCAAGAATCCTTTGTTGGTAGGGTTGTATAACCTGTAACCCTTTTGATTGTTATCATAGCCAATAAATACACAATTTTCTGCCTTTGGATCCATCTTGCCTCTAACATGTGAAGGAACATGAGCAAAAGCAATACATCCAAAAATTTTACAATGATCTAAGCTAGTTCTTCTTCCATTCCACGCCTTATATGGATTCATCCCATCAAGGGATTTTGAAAGCAACCTGTTAATCAAGTAAGTTGTTGTAGATATAGCCTCAGCCCATAGATAATTAGGCAAATGCTTTTCATCTAACATGGACCTTGTGGCTTCAACAATTGTCCTGTTCCTCCTTTCTGCCACTCCATTTTGCTCAGGAATGTACCTTGTAGTTACCTCTCTTTTGATTCCTCTTTCTTGAAGAAAAGAATCAAATTCATGGGAAAAGTATTCTCCCCCTCCATTTGACCTAAGCCTTTTTAGTGATTTACCTGTTTGATTCTCCACAAGAGCCAAATATCTTTTGAAGCATGAAAAAACTTCATCTTTGTGTTTCATAAAGAATAGGATAGTCCATCTACTGCAATCATCAATAAAGGAGACATAATACCTTGATCCAGATATTGAAGCATCCTTGCTAGGTCCCCATACATTTGTATGAACTAACTCCAAGAGATCGCCATGTATATAACCTTTCTTCATGAATGGTAACTTGTGAGACTTCCCAAATTGACATGCACTGCATTTATAAATCATGTGTTGTTTTGACAAGTTAGGGAGTCCAAGTACACTTTGGTCCCTGCAAATTTGCTTTAATGATCTTTCACCAATATGTGCCAATCTCTTGTGCCATACCTCTAGTTCTGTGAGTGTTTGATTACCGTAGTTGAAGAGAGCTATGTTCCTTGTGTCTTGCAACTCAAAGGTGAATAATCTACCTGTTTTTTCTCCCTTTGCTATTCTTCTGAACCCTTGGCTAGGGTCTTCCACATATGCTCCTCCTCTTATGAACCTAACTTGCAATCCTTTTTCTACTATATGTCCAACACTTGTCAAATTCTTTGTAATGGTAGGGACATAGAGTACCTTACTGAGTAGGTTGATGTTTCCATCAGGTGCTTTGACATTCCCTATTTTTTCCACAAGGTGTCTTGTATCATCTCCTATTTGTACCTCATGCTTGTTCCTTGGATCTTCTAAATCTGATAGGAGGGCCACATTTCCTACCACATGATCTGAACAACCTGAATCTATGTAGAAAACATGCTCATCAGATTTACCTTGTGGCATAGCCATGTTCATAATTAATAATGAATCCTCTTTGTTTGAGTCTTCTATGTAGTTATTGAAGTCTCGCCTTCCTTTGTAGCATCCTTGATAGTTTGAATGATTGTAGTTGTTGTAATTTCCATGGTAGTTGTTGAATCTTCCTCTTGAGTAGCCATATCTTCCTCTATTGTATCCTCTGCCTCTTTGATTCTTGGAATTCCTAAAGCAATTTTCAGTTGTATGATTAGTTAATCCACAAATAGAACATGGGTTGGAGTCTTGGGATCTCCCCCTGCCTTGTCTACCTCCTCTTCCTGTACCTCTGTCATGTCTTCCTCTACCTGCATAGTTAGCTTGATATGTTCCTGCTTCATCATCCACTTTCTTTGACTTTCCTTTGTTTTCTTTGGACTTGCTTTTATTAGTATATAAAGTTGAAGATTGATTACCTTTAGAGCTTTCTCCATTCTTGATAAGTTTTGCCTCGCGCATGAGTGAGTAGTTGTCCAATGAGTGTATTGAAGTCAGGTACATGCATGTCCATGTACAAATCCATAGCTGTGGTGAATGCTTCCCACTTGTCATCTGCTTTCAATCCATTGACAATGCCTTACAATTTGCTCTTCATCTATTACCTCTCCAATGCTTCCCAAGTGATCAGCTATGTCCTTGAGCTTTGTGACAAAATCAGTCACATTTTGTTTGGGAGCTTTCTTGAGAGTTATGAAATCTAGCCATAGTTGATGCTTCCTAGCTTTGGTACTTGAAGAGAAGAAGGCTTCAAGTCCGTCCCACACTTCTTGAGATGTCTTACAACTTCTAATGTGAGGCAACAAAAAATATGAGATAGAGTTGAGGAGATAAGAGCTTGCAAGTGCATCCCTTGGAGCACCATGTTACTCAATCTTTCTTGCTCTTCTTGTGTTGGTTGACTTTTGTTCCTGAAACTTGGCATAACTTCATCTCCAGCCACATAACCATATAAACTTCTACCTTGGAGATAAGCTTCCATCCTTAATGACCAAGCTGAGTAATTACCTCTATCCAATTTTTCAATTGATGAAGGAAATCCATCTGCCATCTTTGCTCTAATACCATTGTGAAGAGATGGATAGATATGTGCTTGAAGACAAACTGGTGCTGCAAAATCCTTGATCTACACCAGCCAAATGAACTCTAGGAGTATGTTCGGCCCTTTTAGCTTGCCAATGGATATGTTAGACACCCTATGTACCTTGGAAGATCAATCTCAAAAAGATGGATCAAAACAGATGAGCTGGAATTAATTCAAAGGTGAAAAACTTGCTATTTTGATTAATACACTTGTCTAGTGTTTTGAATAATTCTCTACACACAGCAAAAATTAGATTAATTCCTTTTGGAGAACTCTAATTAACTAAGAGAGCTAACATTCAAGATTAATCTCATCGAAAATTATGAATCACATAATGAGAATGAAGTTTAACAAGTTATGACATCATCCCGATTTTCACGGGCTTCAATAGTACTTAGACCAGTGCGAAGAACAATGTTTGTAACTCACGATTCCAATATTCAATGATTATGAAATTTTGTATGCTGATAATAGACAGTATACTAAATCCAACAAACTTTGAATCATGCAATTTGAATAAGTATACACGGAGAATCAACTTTGACAAGTTCACTGAAAAAAATAAAAACTCTGCAAAGAAGTGAATATGGACAGACAGGGTTGACTTCAATTGAACATAACTCAAGATTGAGAACTCCAATAGCAATGAAATTTTGTGAGCATATATAAGGCTCTAAAAAAAGAATTTAACAAGCTAAGCCATTGAAAATGATCCACCACACTGAGAGAAATGATCTCTGCAATCTGACTGAAAAATCTAAGAAGCATAACAGTGAACAGTAGACTCACACAACCATGAAGATATGAACTTGTATGATCATAAATATGAATGTCTATTGATTGTAGAATACAATGAAATTAGAGATACATGTGTGTGCCTTGTATCCACACTTGATATAGCATATAGCTCAGCTTATGGATGCCTCTAAAAGTGTGACTAAACTGCCATGTATATATAGAGAGTTTTGGAGCCAAGATTTGAAGTTGAATCTTGCTCACCTAAAAGTAGTTTCCTATTTTTTAGAGATTGATTGATTCTCCAACCTCCAAATCAAGAATTCGTGGCTTCTCTCTCTATTTTTATCAAGTGGACTCAACCACTTCTGATTCCTTTAACTTTTACATCAAGTAAATGATCAAACAATTACAAGGGTGAGTTCAGAAGTGAACTCTTAGATTTCCATACATTGTCTTCTCTTCGAAACTCAAGCCAATACTTAGGCTTGTAATGGATTTGTTCCAACAATCCTGGACAACACAGGATACTTGATCTCATGATATGATACTTGATATCACCATGATACACGATTTTCATATGGGTGATACCACCTCGAGCAATACATGATACCACCGAGGGTGATACCTCACACCCAACGATACGATACTGATCTATATGATATGATACTCGGGGGTCGTGATATGATACCACTGAAATAGATGATACACAATACTGCCCTTCTGGAGATGCGATACTCTCAGCCTATGATGCACAATACCACGTTGCCTATGGCACGATATGATCCCAAAGTGCCTTGCGATATGATACCTCTACACAGACAACACGATATGATATCACTTGTTCTCACAATACAATACTACTAGATCAAGGATACACGATACCTCTCGAGTAGCGGTAGAGAGATGGTATGTTTCATCGGGGTGTCCACATGGGGGGTTATATGTATGTACATGATGTGTTGGGCTGGCGGGGACACAAAGGCCTTTCTTTTGTCTCCTAATTCTTGAGACTTTGGAATGGGGGGGAGGGGACACACAAAAACAAAAACAAAGAAATAATTGTGTATATGTGTGTGTTGTCGATGCGCTGTAGTGGGCTAGTAGGTGGGTGGAACAACCTTGATTGGGTAATCGAGGCCACGAGCTGACGCTAGTTTCGCTCTAGGCCTGACCTGTATGCCTATGTCGGCTGATAGGTGGGTGGAGTCACTTTGTTCGGGTGGTCAAAGCCACGAGGTGACATCGGTTTTGCATAGGGCTAGTGTTATGCATTGCGTGTAAATAAATAAATAAACGAAAAGAGGAAAAAAAAAGGAAAAGAAGATTCCTCTCTCGAGGGGGGACAGAAGAGAGGAGAGAGCATGATGCTTGAATGGGAATATGTATATATGTCTTGTGGGGATATGGGCTGATGTGGACTCGTGATGAAGCATGTCAAAGCAAAGCTCAAGCTTGGCTAAAATTTAGTCCGCTACGCGTCTATAGAAGACTTCGACTTGAGAGATCTAATCATGCTAGTTATCTTGTTTATTTGCAAGCCTTCTAGGAGTGTGCACTTGGACTCTTGGTTTGTGTTACGACTTGTGAAGTCTCAAATCACAGCGATGATGAGCAGTTTTATTGAGATAAACCAAGGTTAGACTTGCGAGATTCTTGTGAATGTGTGTGCATGGTCAAACATCTTCAGAGATCAGTGGATTGACTATCGGAATTGGATTTGATTGAGGAAGAAAAGAGAGTGCAGAGTAGAAAAAAAAAGGAAAAGTGAGAAAAGAAGAAAGTTAAGGGCATGGGTAGCATGAGAGAGAACCCTAGGATAGAAAGAGAAGAAAGATGGATCCATGAGGGGTTGATTTCGTAGAGAAGAGAAGTATATAGAAGAAAAAATGGAAAGACAAAATAAAAATACATGTCTGGATTCATCATTTATGATGTGAGAAATTGTTGATGTGCTTTTGACATTTTTTGCCTAATGTTTTCTGGTATTACTAATATGTTTTGTTGAGCAGCAGATTTCTTGTAGTAAGAAAATGATTTGAAGAGAGAAGTGGAAGCTTGGAAAGGTAAGGTTGATTCGAATCAAGTTTTTTGTGCATACGACATAAATGTTGCAGGAACATAGAAACATGTATTTCTTGTTGAGAGTTTTTTCGAGCTTCTATTTTGTGATCCATGTTGAGTCAAGAATAATGTTTATATGGTCGTTGAAAAAATATTATGTTTTGAATGTGGGCATATGCATTGTATTACTCTTGGTTCTTCCTTGCATGACGACATGATATGAAAAGAGAGCATGTGTGAGACGAAGTATGATCGGTAGGATAATGGATGTGTGTACATGAATGTATCAATGCATGTGATTGTGGACATGATTGGCAGAATAAAATGATAAATGAATGAAGAAAAATATGCATGATGATTGTCCATGAGAAGAGAGCATATAGATCTATTTATGGCTTGACACGGTCTCATTTCTTGAATGATTGAATTGCATCTCCATGGAAAATTTAATCGCTTGGATGAGTGACAGGTGAAAGGGAGATTGCGAGAATGCTTGTCGAGGATGACGTCGCAAGCAAGAAGAGGGCAGTATGTTACACAAAAAAAGTTGCATTGATTTTGAATCTACTGATGTGGTGTTTATGAAAAATATAGTTCTTGAAAATGTGATCTTGTTCAGATAACCCAGAAAAAATATTGTGTTTGCATCTTTGGAGTGTACAATGTTAGCATGGATAAGGCTCTGAGTGCATGATTGAACCACGAGAGTACATGTGTAGATACAAGCGTGACTGAGAGTATATGAATGAAGCAATCTATTGATTGTGACATGTCAGAGGTCCTTGATTTCTTCTTTTGATGGTTGAATGGATATCATTGCAAATCCAAAGAGTATTTGTGTATCTGTTAAAACATTTCAAGATGAAAGGATGCAAAAAAAAAAGCCAAGTAGGATGTGGAGTAATGAGGTGGTCATGTGTGTGTGGAATGGTGTAAATGGATATATGAATACTCTGAATTGAGGGTGCGATCATATGTGTACATATCTATGGTTGTCTTGTAATGTGTTAGTAAAATACGAATATATGTGTATATATGTATGCACATGTATGTGTGTGTCGTTTTCTGTTTCCATTTCAGAAAAGAAGAAAAAGAAGAAGAAGAGAAAAGATGGCTAGCTGCAACAAATAGCCATGGGAACTGGATGAAGCCATTCTTCGTAGGCTGCCCTCTACATTTGAAGTTGGAATGCCAAATAAGAAGGAACGAGCCCACATATTACGAGTCATATTGAGAGATGAGAATGTGGATCCTAACCTCAATTATGATAACTTGGCTGCTCGGTGTGATAATTGTAATGGATCAGACTTGAAAGAAATTTGTAGGCAGTCAGCACTCTTTCCCATCAGGTATTTGTTGGAACAAGAAAAATGGGGAACACAATTCACAGAACCTAAGGCCTCTACAACAAAGTGACTTGAGAAAGTTATGGAATCCTCACGAACATCTAAAACAGCTGCAATAGAGTACAAATCTAAAAGAAACGCCAAGGGGCGGAATTCAAGAAAACAAATAAAGATGAGTATGGCAGATATTATGAAGTTCTCTTGCATGTCATAGAAAAGAAATATTGGTAGCTTCCTAAATTGTAGAAAGTTGTCCCCGCTCATTTCCCCCTTCTTGACACATTTACCTCCCCCATCTCCGTGCATTCAGAAGGGGGGGAGACAGGTAGAAGTGCTCTCGAGGGGAGAGTTGAGGGAGAAGCACCTCCCACATTCTCTTTGGTCTCATCACTGGGGGACAAGGGCACTGTGAGAGAGCATGATGACGAGCACGCCCGCAAACTTCCACACAGACATACACAGATTATGGTTGTGCGAGCTCTCATGTGTTTGCTGGTTCTTTGCCCTTTCCCCGGTCTACTTTTCTGTGGAGGAAAGGGACCTGTGTCTTCAAAAGACCAGAGATGGAGGCGGAGACAAATAGGGACACTTGTAGGTGCCTCTATCAACATTATGCAAGAATTAGAATTGTGGAGCTCCCAAGAGTACAAGAGGATTTTCTGGCGGAAAGAAATGGATTGAAACCAACATGGGATCTAGTCAAGTAGTGACACTTGCCTTTCTCCATCAGGTCAGGATAGTGGAGGACAACCAAAGTTGAAGCACAATAATTCTCAACAAATTGAGATTGGATGTTGAGAATGCAGTGGGCCGTATTGGGGAACTAGAGTTCTTGCACAAATTGACACTGGGAGAAATGAACCGTTTACTTCAATAGTTTGGGGAACAAATGGCCATATCAATGGGAAGTGGGCCGTATTGGGGAACTAGAGTTCTTGCACAAATCGACACTGGGAGAAATGAACCGTTTACTTCAATAGTTTGGGGAACAAATGGCCATATCAATGGGAAATAGACAAGAAAAAGCAAGGCTCACGTTTTGCATCTTTGTGCGGAGATGGAGGAGGAGAGGAACACTTGTAAGCTGCTCCAAATGCAAAACAAAAAGCTGAGAGCGGACCTGTCACATGCCAATATTCCTTTCTAGAACTACGTAGGCAGTCGTGGGCCATCAATTGGTGCTCAAGGGGAGGTTCTTCTCTTCGTTTTATGTGGGAGACCTTGATCCCAATGTAAACAAAGCACAATTGTATGAGGTGTTCAATCAGATTGGTCTAGTTTTATCCATCAAGGTTTGTCGGGACTTGATTACAAAAAAAGTCGTTGGGATATGCTTATGTGAATTAGAGCAATATTCAGCACGCAACTCAAGCCTTAGAAGCATTAAATTTCACAGAGGTGAATGGGAAACTGATTCGTATTATGTATTCTCATTGTGATCCCAGCATACGGAAGAGTGGAGCAGCTAATTTGTGTTTGAAGAACATAGATGATTCAATAGATGATGAAAAATTAAAAGAGTTATTCTCAGTTTATGGAACGGTTACCTCCAGTAAGATAATGAGAAGTCCACAATGTCAAAGTATGGGTTCTAGATTCGTATCTTTCTCCACCCCTGAACAAGCTATAGTTGCAGTGAATGAAATGAATGGCAAGATGTTAGACAGCAAGCCTCTTTACGTATCTCATGCCCAGAAAAAAAGGGGTAGGTGGGCTAGAATGCAGGCTCAATTTGCTCAGTTACACAACTCTACTGTAAATGCTCCTTCTCCAGTGACTGGAGGCCCCCCTCCTATGTATCATTCTGGAGCTTCAGGGATGGGCCAACAGGTGTTCTATAGCCAACTGCCCCCTACACTCATCCCTTCTCAGACAAATGGTTTTGGCTATCAACATTCGATGGTGGCAAGAATGAGGCCTAGTGCTCCACAAATGCCAAATTACTATATGCATGTTGTCCAAGGGCCCAACCAAGAAGGTCAAGAGATGGCAGACAGGAGAGGAGCAAACACTCCCTTACAACCACAGTAGCCTTCATTTTTTCCACAGCAGGTGATGCCCCGTGGTGCTAATCGACCTATGCATTATTCTCAAGCTTCTAGAAATGTCACAGATACGGGACCTAATTATGAGATGGGCGGAGGTCAAGTCTTACCATCTAATGTTGGATACATGCCAATACAGGCACTTGCATCTGCATTGGCATCAGCTCCTCGTGATCAGCATATAATGATGTTGGGAGAGCAACTCTATCCCCTAGTTGATCAGATTGAGCACGATCATGCTGGCAAAGTGACTAGTATGCTACTAGAAATGGATCAGTGTGAGGTATTGCATTTCATTGACTCTTCTGGTGCCTTGAAGGCAAAAATAGCAGAAGTTATGGATGTTCTACGCATGGCACAAGGTAGTGGAAGTTGCGAGGGAGAAAGCAAATGGTGTTGGTTGATGACTTGGTGTGAGCAAGTGGAATATTTAATTCTCTTCAACTTTATGCACGGTCACAAAAGTATTTAATAGAGGTTGATTTAGCAATACTTGTCTGTATCTTTAAAGCTGGTAGTAGCTTGATGGACTTGGACTCTGGAGAGAGACCCTACGGAAGCAGATCCTAAATTTCACGGACCTCCCCCCCAGTCCTTATGACTGACTCTCCCTATACTCTGATCCTCTTCTCTCTCTAGTTTCGTTAGACTATTGTACATGCCCCACTCCCCTTTGTCCTGGTCAGATCCTATACCTGCCATTGTCCACCACTCCTTCCCCCACTCTCCCTCTACTCTAACACCCACTCCTACAGTCTCAAACCCCAATGCGCACCTCTAAACCTTGTCACCCACGTGTGGTCAAAGGGTGTCTGATTCCCCCCCTCCTCTTCACTCTATAAAAGTGGCATTCCTTCCCCAATAAAGGAGTTCGAGGATTTTAGAATAAACACTAGTCTAAGTAAGAGGAGCCTACAGGTGGAGATAGAGAGGGCAGTAAGGCATGACACGAAATAGTCATCCTACAGTTTGTGACTTAGAGAGAGGTAGTGGAATTGGGATACTACCAACTGTCTCTGTAATCGATCAAGGAGGAAAATGGATATTGGGTGCATGCATGAGATTCGGTGCATGCGCACAAGAATGAGTGTATGTTTAGGTCTATGTGTGCCAATGTGTGGAAGAGAAAGAATGCATGAATGTGGTTGTATGCATAAGTGAGTGAACTAGTATAATATGTCAAAAGAGTACAGAGGGGAATAGTGAGAAAGGTAAAGTAAGTTGAAGGTTGTAGTTAGGCTGATGGAAATAGTATATGAAGCTTGAAAGTGTGATTGTGTGAATCTGTACCTAACATTTTACAAGTTTTTGTTTGAGAGCTAGTGCATGAGTGAGCTGGTGTGTGAGTGTGGTTGTAGTTGTGTCTATGTGTGAAAGGATTAGTGAAGGACTATGTGTAGAGGTGCATAATTGTGTGCAAGAGTGAAGCATTGAGGTGTATCCTAGATTGATTGTGTGTATGTGAAGGTGAGAGTGAGAGTGTATGAGAGGTAGGGAGTGCAAGAGTGTGTATGTGAAAAAAAAATATTAGTGTTTGGTTGAGATTCTAGTGGAGTGTTTCTGTGCCGAAGTGAGATGAGGAGTGTGTGAGTGAGTACTTGTATTCAACGTCGTGGGTGTTTGAATAAATGTGTGTGAAAATGAAAGTGAAAGGCTGAGCTTGATAGAGAGAAACCATAGAAGAGTTGAGAAGTGAGAGTAAGAATGTGCAACTATATAAGAGGGCACTAATAACTATGTGACTATGAGTTGGTGTGTGCAAGTTGGGCTGCTTATGTCTGTTTGAGTGAGAAAGAATTATAAGTTGTGACTAGATAGGGATTGTGTGGGTGTCCAAGGGTGAGTTAGTGTGTGAGTAATTGTGAGTGTGAGCGCTTGGCTATTAGGTGTGTGCGAGGAGAGGAGTAAGAGTGAAGAAGTGAAAGAGTGCATCGTATGGAGAGAGACAAAAGGAAATAGAGAGAGAGTGTGCACTAATTAGAGGAAGAGGAAGGGCATGCACGAGAGTGTCTAGGGTTTGACAAGATTAGGTGAGCTTGTGAGGAGGTGAACGTAGGATTGTAAGTAAGGACGGTACACGAGGGGTTAGGGTTGAGAGGGAAGAAGAAAAAGGAAGGGGCGTGATAAAACAATGCTTATGACTAGACCTTTCATGTATCAAAGCGGGCAATAGGACCAAGATCAAGGTTAGGAAAGGTTCAAAGAATAAGCTAACAAGATCGGAAATGTGAACCAAGTCAGGCACATTTGTGGCTTAAGGATAAAATAAATTTGGCAAGTTACGAGAAATTGCATAGAGATAGCTATATATAGGTGCAATTATTTGCACATTCTACGAGTTTAAGACCTTATCCAGCACCTCAAAACCTGGTGGTTGAGATAGATATACCTCCTCCTTGAGGTGACCATTCAAAAATGCAGATTTGACATCCATATGGAAAATAGGCCAAGTCTTTTGTGTAGCTATTGCAGGTACCATCCGAATAGTTGTCATGTGTGTTGTTGGTGCAAAAGTTTCTTGAACATCAAATCCTTCGATCTGTGAAACCCTATGCAACTAATCTTGCCTTATACTTTTCTAATGTTTTCGTCTGCTTTATACTTAGCTTTCCAAATCCATTTAGTACCTATTACCTTATTCTTTGGCGGCAAGTCGACTAGATCCCATGTATCATTTTTTAGTATACTATCATACTCAGGTTGCATTGTCGCTCTCCAACTTGGATCATCAAGGGCTTCTTCAATGGTGGTAGGTTCCTTTATCGAGCCCATGACATCTGCCATTAGAGCCATGTTAGCAATGTGTTCTGAGGCTCTTCTTTGCTCCTCTATTCTCTTTGATCTTCGTAATCCATCCGAGGATGATTCTCGTACATCTACATGTGGATTGTTATCATCAAAGAGCTGTTGTGACCACTTCGGTAGTGGCTTATGTTGTGCAGCTACAACTGGTTGGCTTTTTATTGAGGGAATTTCTTCATCAGATGTTTTCTCCTCCTCAACTTTAACCTACCTTTTGATAGGCACAAGGTGAGATATTTCTCTGTTTGATGAGATAGTAGATTTACCTTTATCTTCTACTAAGTGTGGTCATTCATCAAACACCACATCTCGGCTGACAAAAATCTTCCTTGCCTTAAGATCCCACAACCTATATGCTTTAGAGTCTTCACTATATCCTAGGAAGACACACTCTTTGCTTTTTGAATCCAACTTTGATCTTGTTGAATCAGGAATATGTGCATAACAAAAACAAACAAACGTTCTGAAATGCAAAACTGAAGGCTTTTTACCAGAATATGCTTCTTGAGGAGTCATCCCCTTCAGTGCTTTTGTGTAGCTTCGATTGAGGATGTAGATTGTTGTATTGACTTCTTCTGCCCAGAATGAATCAGGCATGTCTTGAGCCTTTAACATACAACGAGCCATTTCAACTACTGTCATGTTCTTATGCTCAACAACGCCATTTTCTTGGGGTGTATGAGATGTGGTAAGTTGCCTTTTCACACCATGCTCCTTACAGTAATTATTGAATTCTGTTGACAAGAATTCACCTTCTCTATCTGTTCTAAATTTCTTTAGTTTTCTTCCTGATTCATTTTCCACATACTTATGCCATGTTTTAAATTTTTCAAAAGCATCAGCCTTCTTGCGAATGAAATAAACCCACATCTTTCTCCTATAATCGTCGACTAACAACAAAAAGTACAAAGATCCTCCTAAAGCAAGTGTAGACATTTTATCATAGAGATCAGCATGTACCAACTCTAGAGGAGCTTGAGATCGATTGCTGGTCTCTCTTGGAAATGTTGTTCGTTGTTGCTTGCCCATCATACAAGCTTCATAAGATTCCTGCAACTCTAAAAATGCAGGCAAATGAGCAACCATCCCTGTTCTTTGCATCTTCTTCAAAACTGCAAATCCGAGATGCCCAAATCGTTGGTGCCATAACCTACTTACATCTTTATCTTCTGTAGCAGTTAAGGCACTTAACTCATATAAGTTATCACGTCTTATGCCTTTACCTACTACATTACCTGATGAATCCATGATTTCTGCACCACTCTTATTGAAGTGAACTTCGAGTCCATGATCTGTTATTGTAGAAACTGACAACAAATTTCTTTTAAGTGTAGGTACATAGAGAACATCAGATAACTTTTTTCTCAACACCTGGAGAAGTGATAAAAGAGATGGTTCCAGTTCCTTTCGTTGGACACTTGGAGTCATTTCCCACCACTACATTGATGGATTCCCGCAGAGGCACTAGGGAACTATACCAATCCTTTTTACTGTTCATATGGCGAGAAGCTCCACTATCTAAAAACCATGGTTCATCAACACGAGCTTGAGCAGATGAGCATACCTCTTCAATAGCTACCCATAGTTCCAGTTGTGTGTTGTTTGTAGACTCTTTGTTCTTCCACGATGACTTTACAGTCCCATTCCGTTCATCAGCTTGCTTCTTTCTGCAATCCTTGATGGCATGGCCTTTCTTTTCACAATAGAAGCAACTTCATGTGAACTTTTTCTTCTTTGGCTTCTTCTTTGATCCATCAAAAGAGCCTTTACCTTTTGCATTTGCTGAGAATGCAACATCACTTTACTTGCTGATTCTTCAACCGCATCTCTTCTTCTAAAAGCATAGTACAAAACTCTTCAAATGTGAGTGGAGTTGGTCTTACCTGAGTGTTAAGGGCTATTACTAATCCATCATACTATGTTGGAAGAACACGTACACATCTTCGAGCCAACTCTTCTAGTGTTATAACAACGCCAATTGCAGCCAATTGATCTTGAAGATGTTTTATCTGTTTGATAAAATCTTCAGCCTTTTCAGAATCAGAATGCTTTTCATTTGCCAATTGATTTTCTAAATTTTGTATCCTAGTGTGGTTCTTGGTCTCATATTGAACGAGCCAATATGCCCCAAGCCTCATGTGCTTTAGTAATATGTTGAACTAAAGTAAGCACAAAATCACTTAATGCATAAGCATTCCATCTCTTCCAAGCTCATAGAAGATCTGGATCTGGTTGAATCATCAATCTTGAATTTGTTGGGTCTTCAACTGGTATAGACTCTAGATCCAATCCCATCGGTCCCATGACAGTGTCAAGTAATTCATAGGAGTCCAAAATTGTAGAAATTTTGAACTTCCAGAGTGTATAGTTGGTTCCATCCAGCTTCCCTTCAATGAATGCAAGTGGGCGAATTCAAATAGGTGCAGCATTAACATTAGCTGATGCACCAAGACCAGTGTTCGACGATGAATCCATCATGTAATCACTTGAATAATCTACTGATATTCTAGTATGCTAGAAGGCTAAAATAGTGATACTTCTCAATCTATTCGAACCTTATGGCTCTGACACCATGTAAGACAATAGTTACACAATATAACACAGGAGCAATAGCAGAGAAGATAACAGATATAGGAGAATCTCAACAATTTTTTGCTAACAACAAGTACAAAGATGATGGCATTGTCCACCCGTGTGCTCTCAAGGTAGAGCTTAAATGGTGATCTAGGCAACTCTAGATAGGGAGATACAAGGTAGAGGTATACTGGCTCAATTCGATATCTCAGGTAGTGCAGAAGTCATGCATATATAGGATCATGGGTGGCCTTCCATGGACAGCTATACATGGGCGATAGAGCATGGGCGGCCACCATCTGCGTAATTGCCATACACAGCTTAGGCCGGTTGAACCGACGTAACAAATATAAATGACTTCTGACTCTGACAGGGAACATTCCATGGAATATTCCCTTTATCATCGCATCGGGGGCATTGCCCCTGGACCCCCACCAGGGGGCCCGATGGCCCCCTTGGACCCCCCAACCGGGGTTGCTCACCGCTACCCCAAACCCCACAATTGGGGACCCTGGTAACTCCCTTTTCTTACAATACATTACATGGTCCAATATGACCTTCATCCAACATGCAAGTTGGGATTCCCATCAATTGGGTAATGCACACTTGGCTTCTCCTCATAATGGGGGCCTTACAAAATGTGCATACAATCATGAGGGGTAGACATTGATCATATACTAACAATCTTCTCTTCCTTGAATTCTCTCGAAGGTCTATGCCTTCCTCAAGCAAGTACCACCCGACTTGGGTGTGTTCCTTTTCAAACAACTCTCTCTCCCTTTAAGGGCTCAAAGATACATTTTGAGAACATTTCCCACAAAGGTACACCATCCTCCTCCTTTCCTAAAGCAAGGCCTCCTCTTGTTTCTCGTCCAATATCAACCCAAACAAGTTCAACTGATTTCCCCCAATCCAAGCATCTTCTCCACACTTGCTCTCATCATGCCACCTCAACCATGAAAAAGCAGGATCTCAAGTGATCATATGCAAAAACAATATTCCAAATAAATAGGAATAAACAGAAAAGCATCAAAAGAGAAGGAATGGATCAATGTTAAAGGTTGGAGCATCAAGCATAAGCTTTGAATGTATTGTAAAATCTCTCTAAAGTCCAATTTGGAATCAAGCAATATGCATTTGTCGGCTTGCTAAAGACTCAACTTCACAACTGTTTTCAAATTGAGTTCTCTGTGCGAAGTCCTCTTGAAGCCCTTTGAATGTATCACAACATAGCATGTTAATTTCCTCCTTTCCTATTGGGCATTCTTGGGCAATGAGAACTTATTCATAAAACAGAGATGATCATGCTTCCTGATTATCTCACAATAGTTCCTAGCCCACAACTATCATCTTGCATTTGCACTACCACTACTCCCTATAGTTTCTCCAGATCCTCTATTCCCACTCTGCCTCCTTTCATGTAATCACCTTCCTTTTGAGAGACTCCAAGAAAATCCCCTTCCAAGTCCTCAAAGAAGCTTCTAGAACAAAAATATAGTTAGGACTAAAAGTAGAATTGATGTCCAACAGGTGAGACACACCAGCTCCTCCTCTCTTTCATCATCAGATGAAGAAGAATCCCATGATGGTTGCTCAAAACTTCAAATGTTCTTTCTCTAAATTCAACCAGGAGCTGCTATTGTGCAAAGCCCCAAAGAGAACAGAGTATTGAGCCCTTTTCACATATGGGATGCCATCTGTACTATGATAAGTTGTATCTCTACAAATAAGTGAACAATTCCTAGGCATAGCTGCTTTCCAGCCTCCTATTCCTCTACACCAAGATTGCCCGTTCAATCGAAATGATCCTCCTCATTCACTGCCTCCAAAGTTCCTAAGCTGCACATCATCAAATTGGCATCTGCAATATTCTCTATTATGCTTCAATTGTACCTTCAACATACACCCTTCAAGAAAAATTCTTCTCTACCTTCCAGCTGCACCTTCTTCCTTGCACTTTCTAGCTCGTGTCTTTGTGCACAACACTTTCTTCCAAGTTTTTTAGTATTATTCTCTTTTGAAGGTGTATCTAAACAATTGACGAACTTCATGTGTTGCAAATTTTACAGCAAGGACATATATTTGAAGATTCAAAATGAGCGATGTGATATAAAATGTCCAGGGATAAAATACATACAATTTTCACCAATGAATAAAGATTCTCTTATATTTCATCACCTCCAAGGACCATTGAAATACAAATTCCATGCTTTGTTAAAGATTGGAATCAAACCAGCAGATGTCTTTAGATAGATAACCTTAAAACGAGATCCATGTTGAGCTCGTTGACACACTTATTAATCTTTGATAAATAGCATGATGTTCATTGGTCCACCAAGAAATACAAGAAATTTCTAGAGCATTGAGTCCATAGACACGACACAGTCTTCTCTTCTCTCCTAGTTGGACTTCTAACCTCCTCTGATAGATGTGCATCCCCCAATGGAGCAAAAATATTCTCCTTCTATTCCTAGTCCAATAGTGCCCTCTCCTATTTCTCTTCGCTATACGAAAAATGGCAGAGAATGAAAAAAAACAAAGTTCATCAATTGCTATGCCGTTCTATTCCCCCCCTTCAACACTTCTCTAGCATGGGATAGACCTTCAACAATTTCCAAAGATTCATTTCTTTATCCACTAGGATCCTTGCACCCTTGAACAGGTAAAAGACCATCAGAGCTCATCAAAGGTTGTCACAAGAATGATTCAAGGCTTGCTTCTAATGCATAGAGGATTTCAATGATGGAAGCCTTTTTCCTTTATGAGATTACTGATTGGATCTCCTACCACTCCTTGTTTATCAAAAAATTGCAACATCCTTCCTCCTACCCTTGGCACGCATTCCAATTCTCTCTTCCAACACACATTCCAAACAAAAGATCCAACAACCCTTCTCTCCAACAGCACCTCTATTGCACAACTTCCAAAGTATCCACATGCAAAGAAGATTTACACCTTTGAAGTTTTTTATGCCTCCCCAAGAGTTCTTCCTGCTACATTCAACAATTTTCTCCTTCTGTCTGAAATTCTACTCTTTGTTTAGCACGCCATTAGATTCCCTTCTATGTGTGAAGAGCTATGCTCTTTTCCCTCTACACATGCCCTTCTATCTCGAGGTCTCACTTTTCTTCTTGCTTCTCATAGCTTTCCTCCTAAACAATAGTCACAAGGAGTAGGTTTTCACATTTGCAACTTCCCATTCCCTTCATTGAAATAGATTCCCTTTTCTTCATGAAAAATCTTAACAAAGTGACGACCTCCGTTACAGATTCTTGTGCATTTGCGAACCATCTTTGTTTCCATAATAAAGGTTTGAATGGTTGCTAAGTTTTTTAGTGATGAATTACTCTGAAATATATGCACAATTATCTT
The DNA here is from genome assembly GCA_020310875.1 of Ceratopteris richardii. Lineage (NCBI taxonomy): Eukaryota > Viridiplantae > Streptophyta > Polypodiopsida > Polypodiales > Pteridaceae > Ceratopteris > Ceratopteris richardii. Next base: position 118,443,963 of record CM035416.1, on the reverse strand, counting down.
TGTGCATATATTGATTTTGTTGATATATTTAGGTAGTGATATGTGTGAACACTCTAGGACCGCCGGGGCACTTTTTTCCCTCTTTAGGAGGTTTTTTTCCCCCGGCTTGTATATACGCCTATTGCCCTAATGGGCTACTTATCTTTGTACGTTCTCTAGTAATACATTCAGTCTTGTGTGTTGTGCTCCAAGCTTCTTCTTCTTCCTTGTGCTGTTCGCGTGCTTCCGCAGACTTCTAACTCCAACAATTGGTATCAGAGCAGGTCGTTGCTTCTTCTAGGGCGCCGTCGACACTCCTCCGTTTGCAGTCTCAGATTCGCACAAAATTTGGTGAGCATACTCAGGGTGTTTCCGAGATCAAAACAGCTTTGCTATGTGGTGCCGAAATCGCGATCTGAGCTCGTTTCGGCCTCCGAATGCACTATCGCAGTGCTTGTGCATGCTATTTCGTCCTTTTGTGCCAAAGGTATATACCAGTTTCTGTTTGCCAGTTTAAGCGTCTCGAAGTCTGCTACATGTCTAGCAGAACTCGTCTGGGCAGTTCTGTTCAACTTTTTGAGATACAGTCAATTTTCTGCATCAAGGTATTTTAGTCACTGGCCATGGCTGAAAGCAGTGATGTATTCCGTATGTTGGCTGTTGAGGATAAGTTGGATGGTACCAACTACCCATTATGGGCTTATATGATGCGACATGTACTAGTTGCAAAAGGATTGTGGAACATTGTGCAGGGTGTTGAAAGACGTCCTGTTACACCTGTAACGACAAGTACTGCAAATACAGGTGTTGGAGCTGATGAAGATGGTGTCGAAGATGATATTCCGCAGATTCCTGTTCGTGCTGCTGTTTCTGTTGCACCTACTGCAGAGCAGATTCATTGGGATGGCAGAGATGCCCAGGCACATGCATTGATAGCTTTGTCTGTCAAACGTGCCATTATTCCTCACATTCGCTCTTGCAGAACAGCAAAGGATGCTTGGGATACACTTACCACTTTGTACCAGGCTAGGAATGAGGCTCGTGTTGCTTACCTCCGAAAACAGTTGGAGAGTGAGCACATGAATGAAGGTGATTCGATGGACAGTTTTCTTACAAAGATCAAAGACCTGAAGGAACAATTGATTTCTGCTGATGAGGTTATACCAGATAGCTCACTTGTGCAGACCGTTCTGAATGGCCTTCCTGATTCATATCAGAGTTTTGCCTCTACTCTTCGATTGATGATGAAAGGCAATCCGAATGCCTTGTCATTTGAGGAATTAGTCTCTGTTCTGTTGCAGGAAGATCAGTCCAGGCAGAACAGGTCCATTATGCGTGTTGCAGATCAAGCTTTCCTGGCTAGTCAGAAGGGCAAAGGAAAATGGAGCTCTTCTACTAGTAAGCAGAAATCTGCAAATGCTGCACAATCGAAGAACCAGGATAAAGATGAGAAGAAATCAGAAAAGCAGAAATTGTTCTGCAAGTACTGTAAAGGAAATGATCATATTATAAAGAACTGTCCAAAACTGGCTGCTAAAGAGGCAAAGAAGAAAGAGGCTGGAATGGTTGTTGCGAGGCCTCTACACCAAAAACAGAGTCTGCAAATCTTGTGCAGGAAGAAGAATGGGCGTTTACTACTGTCTGCAGTTTTGACCCATCTTCTCATGATCAGTGCATGTCTGCAGTAGACTCAGATGTTTGGTACTTTGACAGTGGGGCAACCAAACATATTACCTTGCAGCGCAGTTTCTTCTCTTCACTCGAGCCTGCCCCTATAGGGAATACTGTCACATGCGCCAATAACTCCTCTTATCCTGTTATGGAAGTTGGTAAGATCATTCTGACTACTGCTGATGGTAGTTCTTTCACTTTGTCAGATGCTTTATTTGTGCCAGGGATCAAAAAGAACCGGTTATCAGTTTCTGCATTAGCAAAGATTGGCTTGGTTGTGAAATTCGTTGATGACAGGTGTACAGTCCATGATCTCTCAAATGGCGATGTGATTATTGCTTCTGGCATTTTATGTCGTGGGCTGTATAAGCTCATAGACTATGAAAAATCTATGAATGATTCGGCATGTGCAGTTCATGATTCTCAGGCTATGTCAGATGCAAAGCTTTGGCATGCACGCTTTGGTCATCTGAATTTTGCTAGTTTGTTACGCCTACAGAAATCTGAAATGGTGTCCTCTTTGCCCAAACTTGAGGCACCTGGAAAACTTGTTTGTGAAGGCTGTATTTTGGGCAAAATGCAGCGTTCTTCGTTTCCAAAAGATGGTTCAGTTCGGGCTATGCAGAAATTGCAGCTTGTACATAGTGATGTCTATGGTCCTATGCAGACACCCTCTTTTGGAAATTACCTTTACTTCGTGACTTTCATTGATGATTTTTCCAGGCATGCATGGGTATATCCACTCAAAGCAAAGTCCGAAGTGTTCATGTGCTTCAAACAGTTTTGGTTTTGGCTGAAAATCTGTCAGCATGTAAAATGGGCACCCTCCGTTCTGATCGAGGGGGGGAATATATGTCTTCAGATTTTAATGCATTTCTGGCTGAACGTGGGATAAAACACTAGTGTACACTGCCGTATACACCTCAACAGAATGGAGTTGTTGAACGAAAGAACAGGTCACTCATGGAGATGGCGAGGTGCATGGTCAAAAGTCAGGCTTTACCACATAGTTTCTGGCTTGAGGCTGTCATGTGTGCAGCATATGTACTGAACAGGCGTCCCACGAAAGCGTTGCAGTCTATCACTCCATATGAGGCTTGGCATGACCGCAAGCCATCTGTTGCTCATCTACGTGTTTTTGGTTGTTTGGCATATGCATTAGTGCCTGAACAACATCGCAGAAAATTGGATGATAAGGTAGTAAAATGTATTTTTGTTGGGTACAGTTCTGAAAGTAAAGGCTATCGTCTGTATCATCCACAGACTAAACACATTCTGGTTAGCCGTGATGTTGTCTTTGTGGAAGATGCTATTCAACCATTGCTTTCATGTACTAAGGAGACATCTGTTAGCTCCAAAGACATGTATGATACTTTGATGCCTCTTTTTACAGGTGGACAGCCTAGCGCTGGTCCTAATGAGGCAACTTCTCAGCCTTTGCAGGTTTCATATGATGATGGAGATCATTCCATTTCTGATGCAGATTTACATGATGCACTTGTTGATGAGAGAGCTGATATTGAACAGGCAAAAACTATGCCAAAATGGATGGTGCAGACTTTGCGTGACAACAAATTAGATGCACCTTTGTCATATGGTACTCGTTCAGGCTCTCATGGTACCTCCTTTGCATCAGATTGCTATGCTATGGCTGCATCTAGTCTCTGTGCTGAGAATGAGCCTGTTTCTTTCGATGAAGCACAAAATTCAGAAAATTGGATGGCTGCTATGCAATCTGAATATGATGCTATAATGAAGAATGGTACATGGTCTTTATGTGACTTGCCTCCTGGCAAGAAGGCCATTGGCACTAAGTGGGTATACAAGCTGAAGCGTAAACCTGATGGTACAGTTGACAGGTATAAGGCTAGGCTTGTTGCAAAGGGTTATGCGCAGGAAAGAGGCATTGATTTTGATGAGACCTTTGCACCTACATGCCGTATGACTACTGTTCGGAGCATTTGTGCACTTGCAGCCCATCATGGTTGGAATGTACATCAGTTGGACATTAAAACAACATTTCTGAATGGTGACTTGCATGAAGAAGTGTATGTTTTTCAGCCCCGTGGCTTTGTGCAGAAAGGGCATGAAAACCAGGTGTGCAGGTTAAAGAAGGCGTTATATGGTTTAAAGCAAGCACCACGTGCTTGGTATGAGAAAATACATGCCTATCTGATTGCACATGGTTTTGAGAACAGTCCAACTGAAAGCACCTTATATGTTAAGCGTGCTAATGATGTGCTTTTGATCATTGTTGTCTATGTAGACGACATGCTGCTCACTGGTCCTCTTGAGAAGCATATTGCTGATTTCAAGGCTGATTTGCATGCCTCATTTGAGATGTCTGATTTGGGGCATTTGCATCACTATTTGGGCATTCAGTTTATGCAAGTTGATGGTGGAATGGCTTTGTGTCAAACGAAATATATTGACACATTATTGCAGCGTTTTGGCCTTGAAGACTGTAAGCCTATTGCCACTCCTATGGAGACAAGTTTACGATTGAGTCTTCATGATGTTGGAGATGCATTTGATGCTGTTCTCTATCAGTAGGCTGTTGGATGCTTGATTTACTTATGCATTACTCGGCCAGATATTCAGTTTGCTGTCTCAGAGATGAGCAGGTTTATGCATTGCCCAAGAGTCACGCATTGGAAAGCGGTTAAGCGCATCTTTCGCTACTTGAGTGGTACTTGGCTACTTGGGTTGTTTTATCCCAAGGGGGGATCACTACCGCCAGATTTGCATGCTTTTTCTGACTCAGATTGGGCTGGTTGCTATGACACTCGTGTGTCCACGAGTGGTTTTTGCTTCATGCTTGGTAGCTCATGTATATCTTGGTTGAGCAAGAAGCAGCCTACTGTGGCCACTTCCAGTTGTGAGGCTGAGTATAGGGCAGCTTTCACAGCGATTGTTGAGTGTGTGTGGCTCAGACGCCTTATGGCTGATTTGGGTGTTGGCCAGTCTTCTGCCACCACCATCTTCACTGACAGTCAGAGCGCATTGGTAGTTGCGAGGAACCCTGTGTTCCATGCTCGCACTAAGCACATTGAGGTGCATTATCACTATGTCAGGGAGAGGTTCTCTGCTGGGGAGATCAGCTTGGCATATGTGCCCACGCAGGAGAACATTGCAGACCTTTTCACGAAGGCTCTGCCTAGGGAGAAGTTTGAAGCTTTCCGCAAAGCTTTGGGCTTACATCCTTTTGTGGAGTGATTTCCACATAGCTCGGCACTTCCTTATACATGAGTGCCAGCTCCTTGTTCACCGCATCACTCCCAGGGGGGATTTGTTGATATATTTAGGTAGTGATGTGTGTGAACACTCTAGGACCACCGGGGCACTTTTTTCCCTCTTTAGGAGGTTTTTTTCCCCCGGCTTGTATATACGCCTATTGCCGTAATGGGCTACTTATCTTTGTACATTCTCTAGTAATACATTCAGTCTTGTGTGTTGTGCTCCAAGCTTCTTCTTCTTCCTTGTGCTGTTCGCGTGCTTCCGCAGACGTCTAACTCCAACAGATTTGTTATTTGATTTGATGCCACATCTGCCTTTATCTCTATTAGCACGCATTGTTGGATGTACAATTCTGCTTATATGAATTCTTGTCTACTAAATGAACGCTTATGTTTACAAATCTCTAAAATTTTTCCATTGAACCTATGTGTCATCATGATCTACCAACTCTCAATCGAGCTTTGTTTGGTTTCCTTAAATGTTGCTCCATCCTCCTTCAACACCTACACAAGAAGAAAAAAGAAGAAAAGAACTCCCCAAACATTATTCTTCCATGTTCACCCTCTTCTCTATATCATCTACACTAGAAAACCAAAAAAACAAAAAAACTTCCCAAGAGCCATCCTCAACTGCTCTGACAGAGAAAAAGCGGGCATGAGAGAGAGTGGGGAGAGAGAGCGAGAGAGTAGGGAAAGAGGGTCTTCGAGTTTTTTCTTTTTTTTTCTTTCCACTACCCCACTCCCCCTGACACCCACTCCCCCCCACTGACTCACATGTGTGCTTCATTTACTTTTTTTTCTTTTTTTTAATTTCAATTTTTACATTTTTTTTCCTTTTAATTATTTTTTCCTTTTTGTATATTTTTTCTTTTATTTATTTATTTGTTTGTTCTCTTCTTTTTTTTGTTTTGTTCTTTTAATAGTTTTCCCTTTTTTTGTGTTTTATTTTTGTTTTCCTTTTATTTCTTCTTTCTTTTTCAATTTTTTCTTTTTAATTTTTCAAGTATATTTATTTGAATATGTATCTTCTCCTATTTTTCCAGTAATTACACACCTATATATAGTTTTCCTTAGTTTTTTTAAAATAACTTTATTTGCCATATATATATATATATATATATATATATATATATATATATATATATATATATATATATATATATATATATATATATATATATATATATATATATATATATATATATATATTAAAACTATCAAGAAAGTGGGCTCTAAAAAGTAGCAATAAAATAAAAAAAAATAGCAACATATTCTCCTTTTCTTCAAAATCCTTTCATCATCTATTAAACATCTTGCTTCAAACAAACAAATAAATTGATGAAAATACGAACAAAAATATAGGAATGTTTTACCCTAACATGAGTGCATGTGAGCACTGATTTAAACTTAGGAGTTTATGTGTGACTAATTGAGTGTGTAAGGAGGTCTTAGGCACCCAGGTTTGTCTAGCATTGGGGTCAACCTTCATCTATTGCTTAGCTGTCCAAATAGAAATAATTCACTAAGGTTGGCTCTTGGAATATTCAACTGTTGTTTTCTTTGATATCATTTTTTTGGCACATACTTGTGGTCGTGCTGAAGGAGCAGACGGTTGCTCACTCTTGTGCCTCTAGATCTACTTCACTCCATGAGTCCCCTGTTTTGAACTAGTTTTTTTATTATGAGATTCGGTTGTCTACTTCCTTTGCCTCTTGGGATTCTTTTCTTGTTTTCCCTCGACCATCTTTGGAAAAGAAGTCAGTTCCATTATTGCTTCTACTATTCCCTCGATAGATGCATCATTCTGCATCATAGAACTTTGGACAAGAACATCTTTATCTTCATATGTACTCTTGGAAGGACCTGGAAGCAGTGCCTTACTTGATTCAATGAGTGAATGACTTGCTAGTTTGGTTGTAATATGCTACTAGTTCACCCAAACTTGAAGAAGTCCACTTCTTAGGTTTAAGTTGAATGAATGTTCATAGATCCAATCTTGGCACAAGATAAGAGGTTCTATGAGGTCCTCATCTTGACACACTAGCACTTTAACTCTCATATGGACATCTTCAATGGAGATGGGAAGCTCCACATCACCCATGCAAGGGGTTTCTGCACCTCCCAATCCCGAGTCAATCAAGGCTCTTATTGTCTTCTCATTCTTTCCTTTTCCTACTTATAAGGTTAGAAAAGGATGTCTCTTGATTATTCTATGAGGGGTAACACTCGTAGTTTGGCACATAGCCATTTGATATCTTGGGACTTCATGAATATGTTGCCTAGGTTGGTCTCTATTTTTCTCCTCAACTTCATACATCAGATGCATTTTAAGGCTTGTGCTTGAGCTTCTTCTCGAATCCATCTTTCTTCCTCCTTGTGCTTCTTTGTTGTGTTGAGTCGACTCAACATTTCTTCCACTAGGGGTTCCTGATATGAATTCACCCTGCATCCACTAATGTAACTAGGTAGTATATTGTCCTCTAGGATGGCTAGCTGGATGGCTCCACTAGTTGATATTCTCTTGATTATCATGCACACTTTTCTAGTTTCCTTGCATGCTGCTTTAGTGTATACACCAAGAATAAGTCTCCTACCTTCAAGCCCTTATCTTTTACATGTGTGTCAAAGTAAGCATTTTTCTCTCCTTAACTGCATAGATCCCAGCAACTTCTCTTAATCAAGTTTCTCCTAGTTGTTCTAAATCAAAAAATCTAGAAGAGAGCTTATGGTCGTTCCATTGATGCTCTTATGCTACCTTCAAAGTGGGTGTTCATGACACAACACATATTTCTTGGATCTACTCTTATTCATCATCATTTGTACCTTTTCTTCTTTTTATTCAGCTTAATAAGCACTCTTGTATATGTGTGTGAGTGCCACACAAGGGAATAAGTGAGATTCATTCTCCTTTAAGTTGAAAAATCCCAAATAGCATGGATTTTTCCATTTTTCATATAAAGAGGTCACTACCTCTCATTTTGGGGGAGCATTCTTAACTAATGATATCATGCTAGTTTGAGGAATGCTTGGAGAGATCTTGTTTTTTTCATGATGTGCTTGTGTTCTTGTTCCTTTCTTGCCTCATGCTTGTGACACATTAGTTTGTAGATTAATGATGGGATTATACATGTGATTAAGTGTGTGTGTCATTAACGATGCTTTCTTCTTATTTCACACATAGTTTTGTTGTTAATCTCGTGCTAACAAAGCGACATTGCATCTGTTGAATGCTTCCATGCAACATTTGGTCTCATGAGATGCTCCTCGGTTTGACAAGTATGCATTGTGATGCTACAATGTCAACAACTTTTGGTTCCCTTGTCGGGGAGTATTCTCTTATCACTTACATGATGGTTTATGGTGTGAAAGTGATATGTATGCAAGCTTTTCATGATGATTTTAGATTTCTTCATTTCATTACGCTCTTGTGAGCATTTGTAGCTTGCAAGGTTTTCAATAAGTGGCATGGGATGAGCTGATTGTGGTTGTAGGAATATCCTTTATGGATGATTAACCATTCATGCATAGTGATCCATCGAGTTACAAGAAAATGATAAAGAATGAGTAGATTAGGTTTTGCTATTTATTGCACATAAAAAATGTCAAAAATTAGGTCTTTTCTTTATCATGTGTGAATAAGTGCTTTTCAGGGGTTCATAAAACAAAAACAATGGATTTGAACATCGAAGACCACCAATAAACTCGGAACAATGGAGGCAAGCAACAAGGATATTGTAAAGCTTTGAAAGGGACAATACATTTTTACACTCTCCAAATACATGCACATGAACTTTTGAGGCTAGCACGACAAGGAGGCATCCTTGTTTGAATCCCCATATTTATCCTCTGTATATGCTCCATTGGCTATGCACAATTTCCCTCTCATTTTTTCATGTTCTACATAGAATCTCTATACCTAAACCTAATGAGAGATGGTAAAAAGTAGAGGGACTATAGATATGCAAGCTGTCGTAGTAACTTTGACAAGAGGTGGGAGTGTAGAAAAGTAAAGGGTAGGATAGTTTCACGTTGGAAGTACTCCTACTAAATCTAAGAACGGGGATTCTAATGATGAAGGAAGGAGCTAGACATAAAGAGAATTAGGGGGGAGAAAGTGTGAAAGTGAAAGGAGAGTTAGGACTTGAGAGGGTGGATATAGGCTCCCAAGCATGGTAGGGAATTAGAGTATTCGAGAGATCACAATAAGGCATGCAGAAAAATTGCTCAAATTTTGGAAGAGAGAGAGAGTGGAAGAATGATGAAACACACAAGAAAAGGCTTAGAAAGAACTTAATCAAGACACCCTAGTCCTATTCGCTTTGCATCTAGTCATACTATGACTACCTCCTTCGGTGTTGATACTTCAATACAGATTTCTCCCGTAGATTCTCTTCGTCCACTTTCATCTCCTCTTCACCATGAAGAATGCATGCGAAGGGTGAATGTGCGAAGAAGAAGGTCCTGGTAGGTGGAACCACGCACCAGATAGGAATGGGGAAAGAAGAAAATTTAATAAGGGTAGCACAATAGAGTTATGTAATGCAAGCGAAGGTGCTTCCATGAAACAAGTAGGAGGTACACCACAAGATGTTAATGCGATTGTATCAGCTAAGGAGATGCTCAAAGGGAAGTTTTTCCATGAGATGTTGGACGAGAGGAAATGCATGAGATTCAACTTATCAGTGTTGGTGCAAATGAGTCCAAGCCTACATACTTGGACAATTAGCATTCACTTCATATAGTCACTTAAAGTCACATATGACTATTCTCTTGTAAAAAGTATCTTACTTCTATCCTTGTAAAAGTGCATATGTTAGCAGCACTTACTCTCACGTGGAATTAGGAGGAATCAAATCATGAAATTTTTGGTAGGTTATTGATGAGAAAGCGTCCTAAATTTTAGGATTCACTTTATGGTAAGCATTTGAATTTGAATTCAAAAAGGTGGCTCCACTCTAGCTATAAAAGATGGATCAAAATCTCACGTGGGAAGAGCCCGATTTGAAGATAATTTGAGAGGGATTTTTAGTGCTTAGTGAACTCATTCTATAGCTCCATCAATACTCTTACATTGTGCAATTATATATTGCCAATTTCATTGTAGATCTATGTGATTTAATACATATACATTGATCACATCTCTAGTTCACTTCTCTGCCATGTATCACTCATAACAGTCAGCTTCTCTGATCTGGTTCTCAGTGTATAATTAACCATTTTGAGTTATTTAACTTGCTATAAATTTAGTACAAAGTCTATTTTTATGATACAAATTTTCAGCTCCATTGCAACAGCCATCTGCTTGCAATCTTTGATTTATTGCTCATTGGTCTACACACTGTTATACTCCTAACATGTCGGGATGGTCATCTGATTTGCTAAACATAATTCTCTGCATACACTTGGTCATTTTTAATGAAATAACTTTTTTGTAGCTATCTAAGTTAATTAGATGATACCAAAAGGAATTTGATCAATTTCTAGTAGGGAAAGAGCATTGTTCACTTTATTGAGCAGATGCAATGACCAAAATAGCAAGTTTTGATTTACTGTGAATATTTCAAGTCATCTGTTTTGATCCATGATTAGAGGATCATACTCCAAAGCATTTAGATGATTATTTGTGGTTCCTAGGAAGCTCAAGAGGTCTAATTTACACTCCTCAACTTGTTATTGGCTGGTCTGAAGCAAGAATTTGCAACACCACCTCATTTCTAGATTCTATCCACCATCTCCTCAAACAGTGGTATCAGAGCAACAATAAGGTAAAATGGGAGATGGATTTCCATCATTCATTGACAAATTAGATAGGGGCAATTATCCAGCATGGTCCCAAGGGATGAAGGCTTACCTCCAAGGAAGAAGATTGTATGGATACTTATCTAGAGATGAAGAAATGCCAACCTTAGAAGCAAAATCCAACCTACAAGAGAGGAGTAAGAGAGACTAACTACATGGTGTGCAAAGGATGCTCTAGTCAGGTCTTACATACTCAACTCAATATGTGATTTTTTATTACCTCATATTAGGAATTGCAAGGCCTCCCAAGAGACTTGGGAAGTAATTTCTTCATACTTCTCATCAAATACAAGGGCTAGGAAGAACCAGCTTTGGATGGAGTTCACAACGTTGAAGAAGCAACCAAAGCAAAGTGTAGCTGACTATGTGACCAAGATGAAGGATGTAGGTGATCAATTTGGGAGTATTGGAGAAGAAATAGAAGAGGTGGAGATAGTAAGGCAAATAATAAATGGAATTAAAGCTGATGAAGAATGGGAGTCTTTTACCATAGCAATGGACTTATATATGGACATGCGAATACGTGACCTCAATACTCTGATGGGACAACTCTTCACACATGAAACAAAGCTCAACAAAAATTGAGAAGCTTCTAGAGGTAATCAATCTTCTACCCTTTACACTGATAAAAGTAAGATTAAAGATAAAGGCAAAGGTAAGAAGTATGAGGAAGATGCAAGTACCTCTCAAGTGAATTTCATAGGTAGAGGTACTAGAGGAAGGGGCAAAGGAGGAAAGCAAGTCAGGGGGAGACCATACAATGCTCCACCTTGCAACATTTGTGGTTTGAACAATCACATCATAGATGAGTGCTTTTAGAATACAAAGAACCAAAGAGGAAGAGGCTTCCACAGAGGAGGTTTTGAACAATCAAGAGGCAGGTTCAATAATGGAGGAAAAACTATCATCAAAACTACAACCAAGGCTACAACAACTATCAAGGAGGCTTCAAAGGAAGGAGAGAGCACAAAAATTATGCAAAATACCAAGAGGACTCTCTATTGATCATGAACATGACATCCAAGCAAGGTAAAGATGATGAGCATCTATTCTATATTGATTCTGGTTGCTCCAATCATGTAGTAGGCAATGTAGCATTGTTATCTGATCTTGAAGAACCCAAAGGGAAGCATGAAGTCCAGACAGGTGATGAAACTAGGCACTCAGTAATGAAGATTGGAAATGGTAAAGCAAATGATGGTAAGAAAAACCTTCTAAGCAGAGTATTGTCTATGCCAACAATTACAAAAAACCTAATCACTGTTGGACAAATTGTTGAGAAGGGTTTACAGGTTAGGTTCACAAGGCATGGAGCATATGTGGAGGACCCTCAAGAAGGATTCAAGAGTATTGCAAAAGGTGAGAAATTTGGTAGACTTTTCACCTTTCAAGTTGAAGATACTAAGAATATTTCTCTCTTCAATTATAAGGATCAAACCCTATCAGAATTGGAAATTTGGCATAAGAGGCTAGGTCATATAGGTGAAAGGACATTGAAGCAAATATGCAGGGATTAAAGTGTGCTTGGCATCCCAAATGTGACCAAGAAACACATGATTTACAAATGTGGAGCATGCCAACTTGGCAAATCACATAGGCAACCATTCAACAAAAGATGATCCATGTATGAAGATTACTTGGAGCTTGTACACACAAATGTATGGGGTCCTAGCAGAGAACCTTCAATTTCAGGGTCAAGGTATTATGTCTCTTTCATAGATGACTATAGTAGATGGAAAATACTTTATTTTATGAAGCATAAGATGAAGTCTTCACGTGTTTCAAAAAATACTTGGCATTGGTTGAGAATCAAACAAGTAGAAGCTTGAAGAGGCTCAGATCTGATGGAGGTTGTGAATATTTCTCACATGAGTTTGATTCCTTCTTATAGGATAGAGGCATAAAGAGAGAGATTACAACAAGGTATACCCTTGAATAGAATGGAGTAGCAATGAGAAGAAATAATTAATAGTAGAGGCTACATGGTCAATGTTGAATGAGAAAAAACTCCCCAACTATCTATGGGCAGCGGCTATGTCTACCATTAATAGATTTCCATCCAAGTCTCTAGATGAGATGACACAATATGAAGCTTGGAATGGCAAGAGACCCTCATTGGATCACTGTAAAATTTTTGTGTGAATTCCTTATGCATAGATTCCTTCATAGATTAGGGGAAAGCTTGATCCAAAGGCTGAGAGATGTATATTTATTGACTATGATCAAAATCGGAAAGGATATAGGTTATATAACATTTACAATTAGTAGTAATGTGTTTTTCTATGAAAATAATTCTTGGTTTGAGGATGATTGTAGGGAAGTAAAATTACCCTATGATTTGGAGAGTGACTTTCCAAATCTAGCCAAGGAAGAATCAGTACATCAGAAGAAGCTAATTCAGAAGATCAAGAACCTATCAACCTTGAAGAATATAAAGCTTGGAAGCCAAAGGAAAAAGTGAAGATGAGGAAATTGGAAGACATTCTAGAGTCATCCAATCAAGCACTTAGAAGATCTCAAAGGGAAAGTAAGAAACCTATAAGGTATGGCTATGACACATCACTCATCACCAAGCATTCTATATATATGGCAAGAGAATCTATGTTAGAGGAACCTTCTTCATTTGAAGAAGCGAACAAGAAGGAAGAATGGAGAGAATCTATGCAGGAGAACATTGAATCACTCCAAGAGACTGAAACTTGAGATTTGGTTCCCAAGAAACCATTTATGAAGGTAATAGGATCCAAGTGGATTTACAAGGTCAAGAAGAATTCAGATGGCACAATCAACAGGTATAAAGTAAGGCTAGTAGCAAAGGGGTTTTCTCAAACCCATGGAGTGGATTATGAGGAGATTTTCTCATCTGTGGCCAAGATGCCAACTATTAGAGTTTTGGTGAGTATTGTTGCCTCAAAAAATTGGAACTTGTACCAATTAGATGTTAAAATGCATTCCTTAATGGTGGATCTCTAAGGAGGTCTACATGGCTCAACCACTAGGGTATGAAGACAAAGATAAACTAGATTATAAATGCAAATTAAGGAAAGAACTTTATGGTTGACCACAAGCTCCTAGAGCTTGGAACCATAGACTAGTCACATATTTGCAGGATAAAGGTTTTGTTGTTGCACAGTAGATTCTTCATTGTTCATAAAGAAGAATAAGTCAAAAATTATTTACCTATGTGTTTATGTGGATGCCATCATCATTACAAGGAATGATGCCAATGGCATCAAGCAAAACAAATCTTAGATGATGGAAGAGTTTAAAATCAGTGACCTTGGTTTGTTAACATACTTTCTTGGAGTAGAACTTGTATATTTAGATTCTGGTGTCTTTGTTACTCAGAGGAAGTACATTCATGATATGTTGGTTAAGTTTAGGATGGAGAATACTAAAATTGCAGGTACACCCATGGAATTGAATCACAAGCTTAATGCCCATGCAGGGGAACTACTTGAAGACATTACATCATACCAAAGTCTTGTTGGGAGTCTCAATTATGCAACCCTAACAAGAGAGGATATTTGTTATGGAGTAAGTACATTGAGACAATTTATGCATAAGCCAAGAAAATCTCACATGGAAGTTTCCAAAAGGATTTTAAAGTATTTGAAGGGTACCATATTCTACTCATTCACTTCTGATTTGGATATCAAGCTATACTCTGATGCAGATTGGGCTGGCTCAATAGATGATAGGAGGAGCACCTCTAGCTACCTATCTTTTGCAGGTTCTAAGTTGATCTCATGGTCATCAAGGAAACAACCAATTGTGGCATTATCATCGATTGAAGCAAAACATAAGAGGCTATGTGGCTTAAGCTACTCTACACAGATTTGGGATTACATTCTCATACTCCAATGATTTTTTAAGACAATAGTAGTTCATTGCATTTGCTAATCCTATGTACCATGCAAGGACTAAGCACATTGAAGTGCATATCACTATGTGAGCGAAAAGCTACTTAGCAAGGACATCCAATTGTCCTATGTGTCTACAAATATACAATGTGCAAACATGTTAACCAAATCTCTGGATGGCACCAAATTGAACAGGTTCAAGATGATGATTGGATTGTAGGAAATCAAGGAAGACCAAGCACATTAGGCTTGAGGGGGAGCTTTTGGTGCAAATGAGTCCAAGCCTACATACTTGGACAATTAGCATTCACTTGATATAGTCACTTAAAGTCACATATGACTATTCTCTTGTAAAAAGCATTTACTTCTATCCTTGTAAAAGTGTATATGTTAAAAACACTTACTCTCATGTGGATTTAGGAGGAATCAAATCATGAATTCTTTGATAGATGATTGATGAGAAGCAAGTCCTAAAGTTTAGGATTCACTTTATGGTAAGAGTTTGAATTTGAATTTCAAAATGTGGCTCCAACTCTAGCAATAAAAGATGGATCAAAATCTCACGTGGGAAGAGCCCGATTTGAAGATCATTTGAGAGGGATTTTTAGTGCTTAATGAGCTCATTCTATAGCTCCTTCAATACCCTCACATTGTGCAAAATTATATTGCTAATTTCATTGTAACTCTATGTGTTTTAATTCATATACATGGATCACATCTCTACTTCACTTCTCTGGCATGTATCACTCAGAACAGTCAATTTCTCTAATCTCGTTCTCAGTGTATACTTAACCATTTTGAGTGATTTAACTTGCTATAAATTCAGTACAAATTTTATTTGATAATTTTTCAGCTCCATTGCATCTGCTTACAATGTTTGATTTACTACTCACTGGTGTGTACACTATTAGACTCCTAAAATGTCGGGATGGTCATCTGATTTGCAAAGCATAATTCTATGAGTACACTTGATCATTTCTAATGAAATAACTTGTGATTGGTATCTATCTAAGTTAATTAGATAATCCCAAAAGGAATTTGATCAATCACTACTAGATAAAGAGCATTGTTCACTTTACTAAGCAGATCCAGTGACCAAAATAGCAAGTTTTGATTCATTGTGAATATTCCAAGTCATTTGTTTGATTCATTGATTAGAGGATCATACTCCAAAGCACTTAGGTGATTATTTGTGGTTCCTGGGAAGCTCAAGAGGTCTACTTTACACTCAAGAGGTCTACTCAGGTGATTTTTGTGGTTCCTAGGAAGCTCAAGAGGTCTAGTTTACACTCCTCAACTTGTTCTTGGCTGATGTGAAGCAAGGATTTGTAGCACCACCTCATCTCTGGAATCTATCCACCATCTCCTCAAACAATCAGGATGATGATTCAGTAGTCTTGATTGCATGCAAGGATGAACGCACCTGTCTACTATTGCAAGAGGTTATCAATAAAGACCCATAAGAGGTTATCAATAAAGACCCACAAGAGGTTCTCAATAATGGGTCTAAGAAGCTCATGAGCAAGGAGTGGTAGAAACATCTTTGGGGTAAGGCAGAGTCGTATGGGATGTGGATTAGGAAAGAAGGCTCAAATGCTTCTGCAAGTTTTAAGGGTAAAACTTTAGCAAGGACGGTCAACGAAGAGGATGCATAGGTAATAAAACAAAAGTGGAAACTCTGTTAGCAGCAGAAGTAGACCTAGATATATGGTTTTTTGGCCTCATATTCAGCTAAGAATGCTTAAGGGAATATCTTATGATAAAGTAGGGCAACATCATGTCCTCAGTGCTCGTCTAATCTACGACTCTAGACACACCCCATATGTGTGTGTGTTAAGAGTCATGGGCCAGTGAATGGACTTGGAAAATGTAAAAACTACTATCAAGGTATTTGACCATATTTTTTGGTTCAGTATGGATGACTAATTAGAGCGCTATAGGATTTCTGAAGCACATGTTGGCATCAGCAACATAGAGCCAAAGATTAACAATTATGTGAATATCTATGATGAGGTCTTACCATGGATTAAGAAGCTAGGATACAAGGCCATTCAACTTATGATAATCCAAGAGCATGCCTAATTTGCAAATTTTGGATACCATATCACAAATTTTTATTTGTTGTCATTAGTCGGTGTGGAACTCCTGACGATCTAAAAAGCCTAATTAACAGGGCACATGTGCTTGGGCTTATTGTCTTGATGGACATTGTGCACATTTGTGCCTCCAACAATGTTTTAGTTGGGCGAAATATAATCAATGGGACTGACTTGCATCATTTTCACTCAGGTATTGGAGGTTATCACTAGGTGTGAGACTCTAGACTTTTCAGAATGGAAGGTGCTATGCTTTCTGTTGGACCTACAATTCTAAGAGTCTCCTCTAGAACCTTTCCTATATTGAAGAAAGGGTAATCAACTATGTCTCCTCTCTTCGATCACCGAATGACTATGGAGCAAGTTCTAGTTATCTCAAATCCATTAATTGTGGAAGAATGGATGGCGATGACAATAGTTGCACTTATAATCTACATGTGGGCAAAGGGGAAGAATTTTTGTCAAGGAATAGTGGCATAGATGTTGGGCTTGTGTATTGAGTTGGATGGCTTGTGATTAACATCCTAGGCCTAGAAAGGTAGTGTTGACTTATATATCAGAATGTTCTTAGCAGTATTCAATGGATTTTTATATCAGATGATGACTATCCAGTGAAATGTAATGCCAAATCCTTCGGGTCCATTAGAGTAATGCTTTCTAGAGGATACATTATCAAAATTTTTTAGAGTATATTGGCTATGGGGAAGAATCTCAGTACCAAGCTATTTGTTGGAGTTCGAGGTCTACGGAAGCATGTGAACAACACAAGGAAGAAGAAGAAGCTTGGAGCACAACACACAATACTGAATGTATTACCATTAGAATTTACAAAGAAAAATAACCAGTTAGGTTAGTAGGTGGATATACAAGGCAGGGGAAAAAACCTCCTAAAGAGGGAAAAAAGTGCCTCGGTGGTCCTAAAGTGTTCACACACATATACCCAAAGATATCAACAAATCCCCATCGGAGTGATGTGGTGAAAAAGGAGATGGCACTCATGTATAAGGAAGTGCCAAGCTATGTGGAATTAATCTACAAAGGAAGTAAGCCCAAAGCTTTGCAGAAAGCTTCGAACTTCTCCCTAAGCAGAGCCTTCATGAAAAGGTCTACAATGTTCTCCTGCATGGGCACATATGCCAAGCCGATCTCTCTAGTAGAGAACCTCTCCTTGACATAATGATAATGCACCTCAATGTGCTTAGTGTGAGCATGGAGCACAAGATTCCTCGCAACTATCAATGCGCTCTGAATGTCAATGAAGGTGGTAGTGGTAGAAGACTGACCAACACCCAAATCAGCCATAAAGCATCTGAGCCACACACATTTAACAATCACTATGAAAGCTACCCTATACTCAGCGTCACAACTAGAAGTGGCCATAGTAGGCTGCTTCTTGCTCAACCAAGATATACATGAGCTACCAAGCATGAAGCAAAATCCACTAGTGGACACACAAGTGTCATAGCAACCAGCCTAGTCAGAGTCAGAAAAAAGCATGTAAATCTGGCGGTAGTGATCCCCCCTTGGGATAAAACAATCCAAGTAGCTAGGTACCACTCAAGTAGCGAAAGATGTGCTTAATCACATGCCAATGCTTGACACCTGGGCAATGCATAAACTTGCTCATATGAGAGATAGCAAACTAAATATCTCGTTGAGTATGCATAAGTAAATCAAGTACCCAATAGCCTACTCATAGAGAATAGCATCATATGCATCTCCAACATCATGAAGAATCAATCGTAAACCTGCCTCCATAGGAGTGGCAATAGGTTTACAATCTTCAAGGCCAAAATGCTACAATAATGTGCCAATATATTTTGTTTGACACAAAGCCATTTCACCATCAAGTTGCATAAATTGAATTCCCAAATAATGATGTGAATGCCCCAAATTAGACTTCTCAAATGAGGCATGCAAATCAGCCTTAAAATTAGCAATATGCTTGTCATGAGGACCAATGAGTAGCATGTCATCAACATACACAACAATGATGAGAAGCACATCATTAGCACGCTTAACATATAAGGTGCATTCAGTTGGACCATTCTCAGAAACCATCTGCAATCAGATAGGCATGTATCTTTTCATACCAAGCACGTGGTGCTTTCTTTAAACCATATAGTTGCTTCTTCAACCTATGCTTCTTCATGCAAGTCACCATTAATAAATGTAGTTTTAATGTCCAACTGACGTACATTCCAACCATGATGAGCTGCAAGTGCACAGATGCTATGAACAGTAGTCATTTGACATGTAGGAGCAAAGGTGTCATCAAAATCAATGCCTCTTTCCTATGCATAACCCTTTGCAAAAAGCCTAGCTTTATACCTGTCAATTGTTCCATTAGGCTTATGCTTGAGTTTGTATACCCACTTAGTGCCAATGGCCTTCTTGCAAGGAGGCAAGTCACATAAAGACTAGGTACCATTTTTCATGATAGTACCATATTCTAATTGCATAGCAGCCATCCAATTTTTGGAATTTTGTGCTTCATCAACTGAAATATGCTTTCTCATCACAGAGACTAGAGGCAACCATAGCATAGGAATCTGATGCAAAAGAGGTAATATGAGAGCCTGAAGGAGTACAGTATCATAGAGGTGCATCTAATTTGCTATCATGCAAAGTGTGCACCAACCATTTTGGCATACTTTTTGCCTCCTCAATATCAACTCTCTCATCAACAAGTGCATCATGTAAATCTACATCACAAATGGAATGATCTACATCATCACATGAAACTTGCAAAGGCTGAGAAGTTGCCTCACTAGGACCGGCACTAGACTATCCACCTGTAAAAAGAGGCAGCAAAGTATCATACATGTCTTTGGAGCTAACAGATGTCTCCTTCATACATGAAAGTAAAAGATAAATAGCATCTTCCACAAAAACAACATCACGGTTAACCAAAATGTGTCTGGTATGTGGATGATACAAACGATATCCTTTGCTTTCAGAACTATACCCAACAAAAATACATTTTACTGCTTTATCATCCAATTTCTTGCAATGTTGTTCGGGCCCCAATGCATATGCTAGACAACCATAATTGCAATCTAAGCTCATTTTCACCTTCAGATGTACTATCACAATGCTTGTGTAGGCAATTTTGTCCATTTGTGCCAAACATATATACATGTTTTGGTTTGTCAATACAAGCACCTCAAAGTCTACTACATATCTAGTAGAGCTCGACAAGGTAGTTATGTTAAACTTTTTGAGATATAATCATTTTTCCACATCAGGGTATTTTAGTCAATGGCCATGGCTGAAAGCAATGATCTATTCCATATGTTGGCTATTGAGGATAAGTTGCATGGTACCAATTACCCATATGACCATATATGATGCATCATGTATTGGTTGCAAAAGGATTGTGGAATATTGTGCAGGGTGTTGAAAAACGTTCTACTACATCTCAAATACAGTTATTGAAGGTGATGTGGATGGCATTGAAGATTGTGAACTTTGGGTTCTTGTTTGCGTTGCGGGTTCCTAGGTTGTATAAGCTCATAGATTATGAAAAAACTGTGAATGATTAACATGTGCAGTTCAAGTTCCTCAAGCTATGTCAGATGCAAAGCTCCTTGACCTTTGTAACAAACTCTTTGATGGTTTGTTCTAGAGTCTTCTTCATCTGGTTGAATTCATTCCAAAGATGATTCTTCCTTGCTTTTGTACTAGCAAAAAAGAAAGTCTCTATGTCAGATTATGGAAGCCAATTGATCAGCAACCTCCTTGACCTTTGTAACAAAATCTCTGATGGTTTGTTATGGAGTCTTCTTCATCTGGTTGAACTCATTCCAAAGATGATTCTTCCTTGCTTTTGTACTTGAACAAAAGAAAGTCTCTAGGGCATCCCAAGTCCCTTAGATGTCTTGCATGATCTAATATGTGGTCATAGGAAAACATAGATAGAGTTTAGTATGTATGACCTTGATTGAGCATCCCCTGCACACCAAAGTGTGAGTGTATATGTTTCCTCTTGAGTAGGTCTTCCTTTGGATCTTGGAATAAACATTGTTTCATCACTTGATACAATACCATATAGATTCCTTCCTCACAAATAAGCCTCCATTTTGATTTGCCAGGCAGCATAATTGTGCCTATAAAGATTCTCAATCATTGATGGAAATCAGTCTCCCATCTTGAAGTTCTCTAATACCACTGAAAGAAGTTTGAATGTTTGGACAAGCTTTGAAATATGGTTGGTCAGTGCTGAAGATGGTCGAGCAAACCAACATAATACCTGCCTTAGCTCTTTGGATCTGTAAAATAGACCTTATATGCTTGTGGTTAGTGCAGTAAAACCCAATAGGTACTTTGGAACATCAACAAGAACAAGTTGATGAAAAATATATAACTTGCACCTTGAGTAGCTCACAAAAACCTTCTAAATAAAGATGGAAGTTATGACTTCAAACACTCAGAGTGGCCACCATAGTTACAATTGGAAAAATTCCTCTTAAGGGAGTGTCATACATAGATTTGGCTTGCTATAATGCATAAAACCCCTAATTTATATCAACTAATGGAGCAATAAGCTTAACAGTGATAGGATGTCACCCCAATTTTTGAGGGCTATGTAGAAAATGACCTCGAGACCTTCAAATAGCAATTTCTCTGAATCTACTTAATGAGATGACTTGAAAATTTATAATATAAACTAGATAGTGATGCCTTTCCAATGAATTCTTAATCACTTGATTTGGAGCTATGTAGAGAGAACAGTAGCCTATGCAAGATGACTAGGTCTAAGGAAGAAGGTGCAGAGAAATGAATGAGCAATCCAAAAATGACCAAAGTTTATGTATATTGCTTCAACTCATTAACTTGACAATGTAGAAATGATTTGGAGGCATTGTATAGACTCTCAACGATCTATCCATGCCTTTTCTTTATGAATTCAAATTTGAAAGTAGGTAACTCTTTTTTATTTAATGGATCTATTTTCCTACAATCTAGGAAAAGTAAAGTGATCTAATCTTGATCTAACTTTGGTGGTTGATTGATTGATTGATTGCTCAAGTGACAAGCACCTCTAAATTGTGATTTTTGAGCCTTTACTTTACCCTTTTACAAGTGTAAAGATCTGAGCTTTTTACACTGGGTAAATGATCATAAAATATCTTTATAGAGAATACAATAAATGAGCATAAATAAGGAAACCCTTCATTGGATGTCTTTCACATAATCAAAAGATGATGTAGAGATAATCTTCCTCAAGCATAGTGCAAGCTTGATGCTCCAACAATTTGTTACATGACTTGACTTTCCATACTTCCCTTATGGGATTATAATTTTTGCATCTAAATACATACAAGGTTTTTAGGGATGGCTTCACCCGGTCATGGGAGATCTGACTTTACATGAGTGTTTATGTTCCAGAGCGTGTAGTGTCTTTTTTGATGGTATGCCTTCATGGAGCACTTTGGTACCCAAATGGAGAGTGCATACTATGCATGAAATCTTTGATGTACAACCATCGGTCACTTTGACTTCATAGATTGGTTCTTATTCATAGGTTGTCCCGTTAACACAAGAACAACATCTTTTTCTTCATGATTAATCCTAGATTGACTAGAAGTGTGTGCCCTCCCTAGATCATTGATTGTGCAATTTATTAGTTCTATTGTGACCCGTTGTTCATTTACCCAAACCTGAAGAACTCCACTCCTTACGTTTAAGTTGATTGCATGATCATAAATCTAGACTTGACCAAGGATGAGAGATTCATTCTTATTCTCGTTGTGGCAAAACTAACACCTTCGTTGTCATATGGACATCTTGAATAGAGATAGCAAGTTCCACCTCATCCGTGCAAGGGGTTGCCACTCCACCTAATCCTAAAAGATAAGCTTCCATAGGATTATATGACAAGCCCATGCTCTGACAACAAGAATATCTTACAATGCTAGTAGTTGCCCCTCAATCAATCAAAGCCTTGATTGTCATAGCAGTCATGCCCTGCCCTAACTCTACTATTATGCAATGAGAGGGAACACTCTTGGTCTGGCACATAGCCATAGGATACTTGGGGAATTCATAACCAATGTCCCTAGGCTGATCTATGTCTTGTCTTCTCAACTTCATACATCAAATACACTCTAAGGCCTCTGCTTGTGCCTCTTCACGAATTCTTTGCTCTTCTTCTTTGTGCTTCTTTGTTATATTGATTCAATGTAGCATCTCTTATGTTAAAGGCTCTTGATAAATCTTTACTCTACAACCACTAATATAACTTGGTAATACATTGCCCTCTAAGGTGGCTAATTGGATAGCTCCACTTGTTGATATTCTATTGATGATCATTGGTCCAAAGCCACACTTTTCCAACTTCCTTGCATGTTGTTTCAATGTATATACCAAAACTAAATCTCGTGCTTTTAGGCCTTTGTCTTTCAATGTGCATCAAAATATGTTTTTTGCCTCTTCTTTGTAGTGTATATTCTTGCGGCTGCCCTCAATCTAGTTTCACCCAATCATTCTAGGTCAAAGATCCTAGAAGATAGATCATGAAAAGTCCACTGATACTCTTATGCCACCTTGAGTGTAGGTATCAAGAAATATAATGGAGGACAAAATTCTAACCAAACACCATTTAAAAGGGAGTGACATTGAGTACCATATTCTAGGCCACACAATATGCCCAAATAGCATGATGAAGCTATTTGTCAGAGTCAAAGCTTTTGTTATTAACAAGATTAGTCAACACAATGCATAGGATCTTATTCGTGCCCTCTCCTTGTTCATTTGCTTGTAGGTGATATGGGGTAGACTTCTTGTGAATGAACATGAACCCTTGTAAAAAGACACTTGATGACATCATTCAAGAAGTAAGTACCACGATCACTTACCAAGTCTATTAGTAATCCATATCTCCTGCATCTATTTTTTAATAAAAATTTCACTCTCATTCATGCATCATCATTTTTAGTTGCTTTCACCTCAACCCATTTAGTCAGATAATATGTTGTGATAATGATATATTCGGCATGTGAGATCTTGGTCGGAGGATTGATAGGTCCTATAAAATCTATTCCCCACTTAGAGAATGTACAACCTCCCATCATGGGTCTCAATGGCATCTCATCCTTGTGTATAGGATATTGTGTCCTCTGACATGTGTTGCATCACTTCACATAGGTATGATCATCCATATGAAGGTTTGGCCACCACAGACCTGAGAACAAAATTTCTTTGATCACTCCTTCTGATCCAAAGTGCCCTCTTGCAACACCTTGGTGTGCAATTTCTAAGATCTTTAGATATTCACTTTCATGGGCACATAGTCTTAGGTATCCCTCTCATCCATGTCTATATAGATTATCTCCAATAAGCATATAGTCTTGAGCCTCCTACTCGAGATTTTTTCTTTATGCTAAAGTCATCTCTAGAGGGAATGTTTTCATCCTCAGAAAGTCGACTAATGGAATTCTACAATCTGGTATAAATGACACTTGATACAATGTTTCATGCTCAATCGATGGTTTGCTAAAACAAATCAAACATTCCTTACATATCCTATAGACATCTCCTTCCATAATTGGCCAATATACTCCTAATCTTTTCAAAGTATGTGAGGTTCAATGTTTTGAATGGTGTTTCTCTAATGCACGTGTGTGTGCTAATTGCAACCATTTCTCGTGTTCTTCTTCCACACAACAAGCTAAAATTCCTTGATCACTATGCTTGTATATACTACCTACCATTATATGATACTTTTGAGATTTAACAACCTCTTTATCCTTTGTTCTCATTATGGTATTCTTGGGTCCAAGGGTAAGAATAGGCACAATAGCTTTAGCCTAATTAGGTACTAACTCCAAGGAAGTTCATTTGATACTCCTTTTAGTGATTCTCTTGAAGTAAGTCTAGAAAGGTGATTTGCACAAAGGTGAGTCTTACCTTTCCTACTATCACTTCAAAATCCTATTCCATTAGAAAGAGAAACCATCAGCTTGCTTATCTGCCTATATTTCATGGTTAGTTCACAAGGTAGAGTAGATCCTCATGATCCATAAAGAATTTAAACTTATTTGCTAGCACATGGTGCCTAAACTTCTTAACTGCATATACCATGCCTAATCCTTCTCTTTTCGTAGTTGTGTAATTCCTTTCTACTACATTTAATTGTCTGCTTGTATAAGCAATGGGAAGATCAATGTTTCCTTCACTCATGGGTTTTGCTAGCACACATTCAATAGCAAAATTGGATGCATCCACATGAACCTGGAATGGCTTAGTCCAAACTAGTGTTGTCTCAAAATTGGTTTTGAACACAATCATCATTTAAGCTCATTGAAAGAATTTTCACACTCTTCATTCCAATCAAAGTTAGTCAGAAGGTTGTATAGAGGCTTTGAAATTATAGCATGCATGTGAATAAAATGTCTATAGTATCCATAATGTCCCATAAAATCCTAACCTTATCTTCATCCATTGAGATCCCATTCTTTGACACTATATGTCTTAAAATCTTGCTTTGTCTGACCATGAAAACACATTTTTTGGGGTTCAAGAAAACTTGATATTCTTGAAATTTGTCAAAGATCTATATAAGCTTTGGGATGTGTGTCTATCTGATGTTGTAATGAGTGCATAGGTGACCAACATAGACCTCTTAGTTCTTCCGTAGGAATTCCTTGAACACATGACACATTAACTTTTCAAATGTGATGGGAGCATTGATGAGCCCAAATGGCATCACACAAAATGCAAAGATACCCTATTTTGTGGCAAAAGCCATCTTATGTTGGTCTTTAGGGGTGATGGCTACTTGGTTGTTACCTGAGAATCCATCAAGAAAATACTTCCTTGCTCGCTACAGATTCTAATAAGTGTTCAATGATAGGCCATAGATAGTTATCTCATATGGTATCTGTGTTAACTTTTTTCAAGTTAATGCATACACATAGCTTCCCATTCTTGCACTACCACAATGGGGGATACCCATTTGGTATGCTCAATTTCATATATAAATCTTGCTTCCATCATGCGGTCAACTTTCTTTTTTATTTTGGCTGCATACTTATCATTATATGTGTAAAGTTTCTGCTTGGTAGGCTTGGCTTCCAACGAAATTTTGATTCTATGAGAACAAATATCTTGATCCACTCCTCAAATCTCTATAACTCCAAGCAAATACATCTCTGTACTCTCTTAAGTCGTGCCCTATGTATGTACAACTATCTTCACCATCTTCTATGGTTACTAGAATTTTCTTTTTATCTTTTCTTTGTTTTCATAGGCTTCTCCTAATAAGGCTTTGCACTTGGGCATTCTTATCATGATCTTTCTATCTTTTATCTTGTATTTCTTGAAATTTTCAGGCACTTTGAACAAGGAATGTTCCTCTTCTGGGGTGCTTACTTTCTTCTTCACTTTCCTTTTCCCACTCTTTTCATCTTTTATCATAGTCAAGTTCTTCTCCGACTCTCTTCTTTCAAATTCTTGATTCCTAGCATCTATCATATAAAGATATTCTTCCTCTGAGGCACAATACGGTTCCATGATGATGAATTCCTCATCCTCCACTGGCTTCCCTAGGTGTAGGTGTGCTAGGCTCACATTTTTCTAGAACAATTTCAAACATGAGTGGTTCTATGGTGAAAACTAAACTATCATGACCATCTTCATCACAATGGGGGTTCAACTACTCCTCATTGATAGCTACATCCATCATGGCCAATATTTCCAGCCAACCATGGGGTCTTCATCAGAGAATGTCATAGGTGCATAGGCTAGGTCTTGAATAGGTCTAAGATTCTTGTTAGGACCTACGCTTGTAGAGGTTAACCTTTTATCTTCCTCCACTGCAACTTTACACATCCATAGGTGAGTATCCTCATGCATCCAAGAAGATTATGATCCTATGGAACGCACAGACTCCATCGTATCCAATGTTCTATGGACTGGGTTCCATTGCAAGGGGGTACATCTCTATGGGAATAGTCTTTAAGATTGACTTTAGTGGTCACACATAGGTGTTGTAAGTAGTCTTGCACTATCTGCAACTCTCTCATGAATGGTCTACCTAAAATCATCTCATACACATGATTTTTACAAAAATCGCATATGGCAAAAGTGTGTTCAAACTCCATTCCATAGTTAGTGAGAGTTATTCCTTGTAAAAACCCTAAGGCTTCCTCAATATGCCTATCTACCATTTACAACTTCATTTTGGTTGGTTTGATCATTGGCTTAGCCCATCGGTTCCATAGCCAAGTGGTGGCAATAGCGACTCTTGCTCTCGATTCTAGAATATTTTCGTTGTGTAAACGTGACAAGTGATATTAAGATAGGTGTTTCCTTTTTCTCCTTTGCTCATGTCACCTATCTTATCCAAAGGTGTCTTTGGTATTGTCTTATGTGATACTACCTGAGCTTGCGAATTCGCTATCTTGGGCATCTGGTTAGTTATGTGCTTTTACAAGTCAGGTTTAATTTTAAGTAGTTCCTCTAAAGTGAGTCGACATTGCACTTTAGTGTTCTTCATTACTTCTATGTTCCTTGGTAGAATTGATTCCTTGTTTCTTACCATAACTTGGGGGGCTCTCATATAAATAGAACTTGACTCCCATGGACCTGTGAAGTGAGGCAATTCCTGCAAGGAATTAGTTCAAAATCTAGTCGATCACTTGACTACATGTCTCTTGCTCCTCATAGATAAAGGGAATATCTTGAGGGAATTGATCCTGATGATCATCCACTATCTCGATAAGAGGAGGGTTCTAACTCTCTTTGGCCCATTTATCCTCTTGGATTTGTATTAAGAAATCTTGAGAGTAATGATTTATAGAGGAAGGAAATCCTTCATCCATGGAATTAGGGACATAGGCTTCCTTAGAAGGTAAGCTTATCCTTTCACTTCCACTACTTTGAACCTCTCATGTAGTCAAAGTCTTAGGTTTAGCTACCAATCACTCTAATCTCTCCAAAGGTCCTTTGAAATGTGAGTGTGGCTTCATTGTGCTTGTTCGATTGAAAAGACAGCTTGCATCGAACATAGCCTTAGCTAGTTCTACCACTTTCACACAAAGCTTGGTCCTTTCCATCTCTAAGTCTACTCTAGGATAACACTTATCTAACTCTCCCACATATGGCCCTTCTTGAATTCAAGCCTGATAAGCCTTGAACATCATGTCCAAGTCTTCAGGAGTAGGATCTGCTATGACTGATCCTACTTTGGGTGGTGATGGTATGGATGGGGGGTTTTGATGGAAAAAAAGAGGTGATGGTCGTGTTTGAGAATGCAGTTGGGATGCTATCTCGATAAGTTTTGGTTTTATTTCCTTTATACTTTCTTCTAGTTTGCTCATCTTTCTCATCCATTGTCTCTTCAATCTTTTCTGGCTATCCTTTGAAGCTCTACTTCTTTTTCTAGCTATGCTCTCACCCTCACTGGCCTCTAGTTTCTTTTCCTGATTCACATTCATACCATGTCATAGAGCATGTGCTCTAGTCACTACTTGTACTGAGGTTGTAGTTGCCAGTGGGTTGTCCATGTGTGTTGAGTCAAAGCTCTAAGTATTAGGATCACTTTTTGAAATTATTGGGGATGCAGGCACTAGGGATCTATTCAGATTATCCTCTACCATGGCATATTTGACTAGAATAACATTGATAGGGGGTCGAGGTTGTTGACCTAACATAGATTGTGGTCTCTGTTGGGCTTGGTAGTGGGGTTGATAAGCTTGTTGTGGCCTAAAGTATGGTTTCTATTAGTATTGGTTTGGATATCTCATTGGCTGTTGATATGGATATTGGTAGTTTTGCCTAACCACTTGTTTGTTGTAAAGGCAATCTTGTGCAATGTGGTTAGTATACTTTCTTTCTATTGTGCAGTACTGGATTAGGGTTCCCTTGACTTTGAGCCATTATGGGGCAAACATTTTCTATGTGTTCTCCTCCACAATTATAGCATCATTTCATTGATACCATTCTAGGGTTTTGTCTACATGAGACTCCTAATTTCTTAGCTACGTTTTTGGTAATTCATCAATTGATGTCGAAGGTTTTGATGTGAAACTGATAGAACTATCTTAATCCTTGTAGATCCTTGAAAGTTCTAACTCTTCTCCCAAGTTAT
Source organism: Ceratopteris richardii (assembly GCA_020310875.1). Taxonomy (NCBI): domain Eukaryota; kingdom Viridiplantae; phylum Streptophyta; class Polypodiopsida; order Polypodiales; family Pteridaceae; genus Ceratopteris; species Ceratopteris richardii. The sequence goes on along the minus strand of CM035416.1, from coordinate 118,415,225 downwards.
CCTTGATATCAATACACATTTGCACACGTTGATCTATGGTCTTGGATTCCTTCAAGTAGACATATGATCATAACTTTGCACTTAACAGGCCATCTAGGAACAATGCCACTTGCTTGGCTGGTGTGGGTAACTCTAGAATAGGACATCACTCAATGTATTGTCTAAACTGACATCCTTCCAACCTAATCATTTCTTGGGGTGTCTGCTTAACATTATGGATCAAAGAGGAGGTATTTTGTCTAATGTTTCTCTTAGAGAACTTCGTGATAAAGGCTTCTAGCAAGTGGTTAATGTCACTAAACTGACCTTGATGTAGTGCTTAGAACCACATCAAGGTGTCACTCTAGCACAATGGTGAGTACCAACGTGAGAAGATTCACCTCATAATTGTCAATCCGTGGAGACGTGAGGACTAGTATGAAGACTATGAGCAAGTGAAGGCACAAGTGTGTGAGTGAGAAGCACACCAGCATGCACACACACACGCGCACACAAGCCAAGAACAAGGAGAGGAACAATGGAGTTCTTTGCATTAGTCAAAAAGTCTCTTACATAAGCTCAATTCACAAACAATCTAAAAAACCCCCTAAAATGAGCTCTCTAGCTCTTTTTATAGTTTTCTAACTAGCTTTGGTCTTGTCCAGACCTAGTGTCCGGCCTAGTTAAAAATTAGGTTCTAGAGCCTATTTGAGGGCTCAAACAGAGTCTAAAAATTATGAAAATTGATATGTAGCTAGTTCTAATACTCCTCAAGCTCGAGGACTCCTCGGCTTGCACAAAATGGAGTCTATTCTACCAAAAACGGAATTTACAATGTTTGTGTAGTGATTAAAATCACTTGAGTTGTAAATGGTCCATGGAAAAAATGATTGGGCCTTGTTTCCGTATTGTGCATGACTCCTCCGTTGCGCTAGTATGCTCTTCATCTGACTTGTATGCCAACACTCCCCCCTTCCTAGCGTCTGTTGCCCCTGACAGACCTCTGTTCTATAGTGTGGTCGATATAGTATTGGATGACATTGGTGGCAAGTTCGTGTTCTCCTATCCTTAAGCCTCTTGCTAGATCAGCTTCCAATGCATCCCAATTTATTGCGCCAGGGACCTCTGGTTGCGGTGTGGTGTAGTACTCGGAGTACATTGCTTGTTCACAAGCAAAGAGATGGAGCAGGTGTGTTGGCATCGGTGCGAAGACCTCCGAGTGATACTCCCAGAAACCTGATCTGAACATTTCTTCGAAGGTCTGTTTGTAACATGCAGGGAGGTATTTGATGCGTGCATGCCAGGCGTAAGCCACACGAATACTGGGGGTGGTGCTCATGTCATACACCAAATCATAATTTCCATTGGTAAACCCCGGTAGACGTACCTGTGGTGCGGCTGCATTTTTAAAGGTTTTCAGGACTACCTACATCATATCTAAAATCTTAAGCATCATTTGAGCTGCGACATCTGGCATGGGCTTCAATCGCGGCATCCAATGTCGAATTGTTCCCATCATGTACGCTACCGACGGTGGTCCCTGTGGTGGCGCAATGTACGGGTAGTTTAGCCATTCCTTGCATTGCACGTTGTTCTGCATTTTGATATTGAATGCCTTCCAAGACCTGCGGTGTGGAACTGGACCGTAGCATGGATTGTATAGGAGATGTAAAGGCGCGTTGTTCCATGTGCGTAGCATTTCTGGATATGTCTCTAGAAGTTTCTGCCGCCAGGTGGGTTGACAAATTTTGCCTTTTTGCACCTCTGGAGGAAGGTCTTCGGGTTGAAATTGGGTAGCAAAGGTAGGACTCTTACCCGTGACTCTTGTTGGGGCTTCACTCACTAATTAGGCATGGATATATGAAGATATATGAAAAAAGGAAGAAGGAAAGGAGAAGTGAAGAAAAAGCATACAGAAAATTAAGCCTAAGTGAAGGGACAATTTCACTATTGTAAATTAGTGCAAATTAGAGTCTAGTTTTTCATTTTGATCTTCAGAACTTACGAGTTCAAGTCTAGGAGAATGTAAACCATAGGTATATAAGTTAATTTGAGATAAAAACATGTAGAGAGAACTCAATTTTGTAATCTGAGTGAGTAGAGAAAAGTCGTGTCTTTTCTGAGAGAGATGTTTAGGAAAAACTTCTGAGTCTAAGAGAGTTTTCCATGGCTATGAGCAAAATTAGGCTAAGCCAATTTGTACACATCCTCTCTGATATACAACATATGTTTGTGTAGAAGGATTAAGTCTAGTTCCTCTTGTACATTGAGTTCTAAGTAATTTCACATGACTATGTAAGTTAGTTGACAGTTACGACTTTTCTGGCGCACATTTACCTGAACTTCTTAAGGTCAGATCTCGAAGTATACCGTAAAGTTTTCAGTAAGTGATAGCTCATTTTAAAGCTACTATCCTCAACTACATTTGGTCAAAAGATCTTTGAGAAACGAGATACATACTCAGAGAAATCATCTTAACAGTGAAGGTATGTCAAATCGATGAAGTTGATTTTCAATTTTCAGACATAGTGAAATGTTTGGAGCAAATTCAGAAGATTTTGAAGTTATTACTTGAAATTTTTGCTTGTTATATGTTACTTAACATTAGCAAGAACTTCTCTTAGTAAATGATCAAAGGAATTTGCAAAGATCAAGCTAATACAGGTCAGATTAAAGGTTTGAAGAAAAGGCGCAGATTTCTGTGAAGTGAAATTTTGATTTTCACTAAGTTCAGAGATGAAGACTCACATTAAGAGTGTTGCTAAGCTAATGATGGTTATGGAGGTCTTCTAATACCACATTAGTTTAGTTCTTGTGATGTTTAATACACCAACAACTCTCTATATTTCTGCATTATAATCAGCCAGGATAATATAATAAGGCCTGTATTGGAGTTCAGATGAGAGGATAAGGCGTCTCGATGACAGGTTCTTGAAGTAAGCAGATTGTAGCACAGTTTCCTCTATGACCCTCATGGCCTGATTTTGCACTACTGTGCGCTCTTCGTGAGAACTCCCGATTTCCTCCACTTGACGTAGCCATGGAGGCCGTGGTGCTTCGAATGTGTCCTGAGCTTCTTCCGTTTGTTGGCCTCCTGCGAAGGGTTGTGGGTCATATTCTTCTTCAAATGTTTGTTCCACAGGAATTTGTACTACTTCTTCGTCGGTGGGAGCCTCTGGAGGGGAAGGTGGTCTCTCATATTGTAGTAGACGTGCTTGCGATTCTGTGACCTATTTTTGGAGATCTTTTAAGGCCTCTGAGTCTGTGAGAAGTGAAGCCGCGGAGGAGGTGGTTTGAGAGGCTGCTGTTGTTTCTTTTTGGTGTTTCTGCTTCAGTTGACCCAGTTCCTCTGATAGCAGGTCATGTGCTTCAAGCAGCATGGCATAGTCTTCCAATATGATCTTGATATTGTTGGGGGTCACTGCTTGAAACTTTGATGGGCTGATGGGTGCCCAAGGTGTGCTTTCGATAGCTGCTTCTAGGTTTTCCTGATTTTGTAATTGCAGGCGTCGATTCTCTTCATGAGCGGCAGCAAGATGTCGCTTGAGTAGGGCCATATTTCGCTGAAGCTTTGAATTGCGTTCCAGCTGTGTCCGTAGATGACCTTCTACCACTTGTATTGCTTCCTGATCTGTGTTCTATAACTGTACCTCCAATATGCTATGAGCCTCTTGGAGAGTTTGGAATTGTGTGTGGAGGCGAGCATTTTCCTCCTCTAGTGCAGCAAGGCGGTGTTGTAGTGTCTCCGAGTGCTCTTGCAGGCGTTCATTCTGTTGCTGGAGCTGATTGTAATCTGTCCTTAAGTTTGATATACAAGCTAGCATGGTGTCCAATGCATTGCCTATAGATGAGGGGGTGGTGTTTACAATGGAAGATGCATGGGAAGGGAATTGGGGAAGGGGAAGAGTGAATGATGTGTCTATTGAAGACGTGTGTGTGGGTGAAATTGGTGGAGGGGGAATGGGAGGAGGTGGAAGCGTGGGGGGAGGGGGAGGTGCCGTGGGTGGTGAAATGTCCATACTTTCAGGAGTGGGTGCGAGTATGGGGTCTACCATATACATTGGAATGGTAGGTGGTGTGTGTGTGAAAGTGGTGAATAGATGAGAAGTGGGGTGGGGAGCTGAAAATAAAGGGAATGGTTGAGACCTCGGTTGAAAAGTTCTAGCAAGGAAGTTATGGAGGGATTGGAGAAGTGGAGAGATGGAGGTTGGGGGTTGAGGTTGTAGAGTTGAGGAGGGCATGAAGGGTTGCGTGGTAGCAGGGAAACCCATGAATATGGATCTAGGGTCAAGATGGCCTATGGCTGAGGGCATGGGGGATGGTTGTCCTAGGGTAGGCTCTATGAGCGATTCGGTGGATTGTGTAGTGATGGGGGTTGCTTCATAGATTGGGTTATCAGAGGTGGAGAATAGGGTTGAACTAGAGATGGGAGTACGGAAGATGAAGGTTGGTTCGATGGGTTGAGTAGTCGAGGTGATTTCCACGGTTTCTGCTCTAGGAGGCGATGGTGGGGGTGTGGGTGGTAGTGGCTCAGTGGATTCCTCATGGGTGACTGGGTGCTCTTGGCTAGCAGTTTTTGTTGCTTGGGAGGTTGTCCCGATGGGTTCGGATGTAATAATTGGCCCTTCTACCGTTGTAATGGGGATCTGGATATTCTTACCTGAGCGTGGTCGTGTCTGGAATCTTCGTGGATCATATTGAATTGGAGACCTCCTAATGGCGGTCCGCACTGCTTCTACTACCCCATATGTTTCTGCCATCAATAAGAGACCTTCACTATATTCTGAGTCAACTCCTGCTTCTTCCAACAGCTCAGTCATGAGTACTCTACTACTCTATTCGGTGAGCAGTTGTTGCGATCGCACTCGTTCCATAATTTGATACAGCCTTCGGAGTTCTGCTGTATAGGATGGGGCTTCAGTGGTCTCCTCTTCATATGCTCCTTCTTCTTCTAGGTGTCCTTGTTGTTGACCTTGTTGAGCGTCACTCCAATGTACATGGCGGCCGTCTATAGATTTTCTTCTTCTTTGTGAAGATGTGCCTTGTTCTTCTGCATCTGAATAAAACTCTACATCAGAGAGTTGTGTACTTTGTAAGAATGCTTCGAAGTCCTGGGGATCCATTCCTTCAGCATCTCCAGTTGTAGCAAATTCAAATTCAGATGGAGCAGGAGGAGCTGAAGGGGCAGCTTGTGTCGTAGTTTCAGATCCAGACCTGGGTATCCTAATGGTAAAGGGAGGTACAGTGGCCTCCCCTCGTGGCGATACTTCAGGAGTAGTCAGAACTTCCCTTGGCTGGACACAAGGGATTGCACCCCTCATGCGCTTGGATTGATGTGTGGACGTCTTGAGCTTCTTAAACATTTGTAATTGTGCCCAAGTTAAGGCACGTTCAATGGGAACATCGTATGCTAGGCACCGGTAAATAATGCGTGTGATTGCACAGCAACCGTTCACCACTAATTTCCTAGAAGACCTTTTATTTGCTTCATACAATTGATCTATAATCCATACAGGCAGCTTAATTGGTAACGCACCTATCTCCGCTAAGTAGAGAGCGAACCAGATTCTTTTGTGTGGTTGTCTGAAGCGGTCTTGGCCGGGGAAAGCAAAATGTTGCATGCACATACGGAGAGGGATGGACACGTTTGGTGTGAGTGCTGCCATGTCTTTAAGCTTCAGTAGTTTCCTATCCTTCATGTTAGTAGGAACGAGAGCATCCTTCTCAGAAGGTACATGTGTGCCGTGCATATTCAAAGCAGAGCTCACCAACTCAAAGGTAAGTTCAAACCTCTTTAACTCGTTGTTGCCCAGCAAGGAAGGAAGAACAAATGATCCTAGTTTGTCCTTTTCTTCATTAGCTTGTAATGTGGAGACCAAATAATAGCATCGGAGGAGATCCGGTTTAGGTAGTGGTGCTTCAAAGTATTCTGCTAGCCCTGCACGTTGCCATATGGTCTAGAGATCCTCGGTGTTCTGTAGAGTCTCAAACTCCTTGGAGAAAAAATGGAATCGAACCCATGATCTGTCATACTCGCACTTAGACTCCCATATATACTTGGCCTCTCCTAATGGACCTGGCATGCCATTGAACCAATGAGAATTGGCATGGACTCTTTCTGTGATCCCTGTGGGTGGATCCGGTACCGGGATCTACTGAAGGTGTTGCAACTCCACAGGTCGTTCAGTTGGTGGCACATCCACAGGTAGACTATCCACATCGATTCCTGCAGTAAGTATTCCTACTTGTGAGCTCGGACCTGTCGCTTCTGCCATGTTACTTCTTGCCTCCTGATTCTGTGAGAATATAGAAACATGTGTTAACATTGTAAAGGACAAGTTAGAACCATTTTTGTCCCCAATACAACATTATCATGAGGTTCGGGAGGGATTAGTAGGTTAATAAGTGCTCGGTGCTTGTGTGTGTAGTTAGGAATTGGTTGGACCTAAGAACTAAGTGGAATGATGTAGTGTGATAGTGACGTAGTTAGTAGGTGGGCATGGATTTACAACTAGGGTCCGGGGGTTTATTACAAGTTTTAGGTTGCCAAATGCAGTGGATGGGCTTTGATCTTGATTTTGTGGAGACTCTGAAGAGTTTTATAGGGGTATCTGCTTGAAGATGAGGCTTTTTAGGGACCCATTTACAAGTGATTCTACTAGTGCTCATGGAAGAATATGTGTCCGTGCGTGATGTGTAAGACTGGGCCTCAGATGTTCGAGTGAGTGAAACATGTTGTACCGGTTGCGGCCTTGGTGTAGCTATTTGAGCCCGCAAGCAAGCCTTAGGCACCCAAATTTGTCGTGATTGTGGGCTGGCCTTCATTGACTTCTTGGGTACCCAAATAGACTTCACTTTCGCAGAAGAATTAATGAAGGACTTCTTATTAGTGTCGTGTTGTTGACTACTAATAAGAGGTTTTGGCCGTGGGGTCGGCCTGGTCTGAACAGGGTATTCGCCTTTTCGCCTCCATACTTGTTTCCATGGCTGAAACAATCTGCTTTGCTCCTTTTTTTGGCATCCAGTATCGGTAGTGTTCTGCTTCTTCTGTATTGGATCTGCCGTTGGTTGTTGCAACCTTCTGGTCTTTGGAAAAGAAGGGAGTTTCGTCCTCTCCTTGGCCCTGTTGTTGAGACAAGCCTCTTTCTGCATCATACAGTTTTTGACAAAAATAGCATTGTCAACTTCATGTGCGCCCCTGGAAGGACCAGGAGTTTGTGCCTTGCCTAGTTCCTTGAGTGCCTCATTTTCCAATTCAATTGTAATTCGGCTATGATCTACCCATACCTGAAGAAGTCCACTTCTTAGGTTGAGGTTGACTGCATGATCATAGATCCAGTCTTGACCCAAGACAAGAGGCTCAGTGAGGTCCTCATCTTGACACACTAGTACTTTGACTGTCATCACTTCGTCTTGAATGGAGATGGGAAGATCCACCTCGCCCATGCAAGGGGTTTCCACACCTCCCAATCCTATGAGATATGCTTCTATAGGATCGATAGTTAATTTCAATTCTTGACAGTAAGACAACTTGACAGCACTAGTGGATGCACCTAAGTCAATCAAAGCTCTTACAGTCTTTGCACCCTTTCCTTGTCCTACTCCTAGGGTTACAAAAGGCCGTCGGTCGATTATTCTATGGAAATGCCCACCTGAAGTCTCGCACATGGCCATAGGATAGCCTACAGATTCTTGAGTGTCAAGCATAGGCGGGTCTCTGCCTTGTCTCCTCAATTTCATTCGTCGGATGCGTTCTAAAGCTTCTGCCTGTGCTTCTTCTCTAATTCGTTTCTCTTCTTCTTTATGTTTCTTGGCAGTGTTGAGTCGATTTAGCATCTCTTCAGTGAGGGGTTCCTGATATAACTTGACTCTGCATCCACTTATGTAACTTGGTAGAATATCGCCCTCTAAAGTGGCTAGTTGAACTGCGCCACTTGTGGAGATTCTATTGATAATCATTGGCCCGTAACCTCTTTTCTCTAATTTCCGTGCATGCTGCTTCAATGTGTAGACTAGGACTAGGTCGCCTGCTTTCAAGCCTTTATCCTTCACATGTGTATCAAAATATGCCTTTTGCCTCTTCTTCGCTGCATAGATTCCTGCTGCAGCTCTCAATCGTGTTTCGCCTAGACGTTCAAGATCAAAGATTCGAGAGGAGAGTTCATGGCTTGTCCAGTCATGCTCTTGTGCTACCTTCAATGTAGGTATCAAAAAGTCCAGAGATAGCACAGCATTTTGGCCAAATACCATCTGAAAGGGGGTGGCTTGGAGTACCGTTTTATAGGCAACCCGGTATGCCCAAACAGCATGGTGTAGCTGTTTGTCCCAATCAGAGCGTTTATTGTTCACTAGTTTAGTCAGCACATTGCATAAGATCTTATTAGTGCTCTCAGCCTGGCCATTAGCTTGTGGATCATAGGGGGCCGATTTCTTATGTATCACCAAGAATTCTTGGAGAAGGTTTTCTATGACTTCATTCAAGAAGTGTGTGCCTCTATCACTCACCAACTCTATTGGCAATCCGTACCTCGTGAATACATTTTCAAATAAGAACTTTGCTGTTGTTTGAGCATCATTTTTTGTAGTAGCTTTCACTTCTACCCACTTGGTTAGATAGTCTGTGGCCACGATGATATATTCAGCATGTGAACCCTTAGCTGGGGGATTAATAGGACCAACAAAGTCTATTCCCCATTTAGAGAACGCACGTCCGCCCATCATAGGCTTCAGTGGCATCTCATCCTTGCGTATAGGGTACTGAGTTCTCTGACAAACATCACACCGTTTCACATAGGTATGTGCATCCATGTGAAGGGTTGGCCACCAAAAGCCCGCAAATAGTATTGCCGTGATTACCCGATCTGGTCCAAAGTGTCCCCCTGCTACACCTTGGTGAGCAGTATCCAAGATTTTGAGATATTCACTCTCATGGACACATAGTCTCAGGTAACCATCTTTACCACGCTTGTATAGATTATCACCAATGAGTGAATAATCCTGGGCTTCTTGTTCTAAACTCCTTTGCCTAGCCAGAGTCATGTCTGGAGGGAATGTTTTCATCCTTAAGAAGGATACTAGAGGTTCACTCCAATCTGGCACTATGGACACTTGATAAAGAGTGGCATGTTCCACAGGTGGTTTAGTGCAGCAGATTGGGCATTCCTTGCACAACTTTTGGACATCAGCCTCCATAGTCGGCCAATGCACTCCGAGTCTCCTTAGTGTCTGTAAGGTTCGTTGCTTTGAGTAGTGTTGCTCTAATGCACCTACATGTGCTAAATGCAACCATTTAGTGTACTCGTCCTCTTCTACACAACAAGCCAAGATCCCTTGATCTATCTGTTTGTACATGCTTCCTGCCATGATATGGTACTTCTGGGCTTTTACTACCTCTCTACCTTGAGTGTTTATTACTGGGTGGTTAGGCCCGTATGTCAATACTGGCACTAATGGCTTAGCCCACTGAGGTATTACTTCCAAATTTAACAAGTAAGCATCAGGAAGATCATCTGATACTCCTTGTGGGGCTTCTCCGGATGTGAGCCTAGAGAGATGATCTGCTCTCAAATGAGTCTTGCCTTTTCTCACCACTACCTCAAAGTCATATTCCATTAGTAAAAGGAACCATCTCACCAATCTACCTGTGTTGCATGGCTTGTTTACCAAGTATAGTAGAGCTTGATGATCAGTAAAAAATTTAAACTTATTTGCAAGCAAATAATGTCTAAACTTTTTAACCGCATACACCATGCCCAACCCCTCTCGTTCGGTAGTGGTATAGTTTCGCTCAGCTGCATTCAACTGTCTACTCGCATAGGCAATTGGAAGATCCATATTACCTTCACCAGTAGGTTGTGCAAGCACACATCCAATGGCATAATTGGATGCATCCACATGAACATGGAAAGGCTTATTCCAATCTGGTGTGGTTAAGATTGGTGTTGAACATAATCGCCATTTAAGCTCCTTGAAGGAATTCTCACATTCCTCAGTCCACTCAAAGTTTGTCAGAAGTCCGTACGGAGGCTTTGCAATGATGGCATACATGTGAATGAAACGTCGGTAATAACTACAATGCCCCATGAAAGCTTGCACTTCCTTGACATTCTTTGGCCTAGGTAGTTCTGCAATAGCCCTCACCTTCTCTTCGTCAGTGGAGATGCCGTTCTTTGACACTATGTGTCCTAAAATCTTGCCTTGCCTGACCATGAAAACACATTTTTCTGGGTTCAAGCAGACTTGATATTCTCTGCATTTGTCAAAAATTTGTCTGAGTTCAGGAATATGGGTTTGTCTAATGTTGGAATGAGCACAAAGATCATCAACATAGACTTCTAAGTTCTTCCTCAAGAACTCCTTAAATACATGGCACATCAGCCTTTGGAAGGTTGCGGGAGCATTGGTAAGCCCGAATGGCATTACCCTAAAAGTGAATATACCCCACTCTGTGGCAAAAGCCGTTTTATGCTGATCTTCTGGTGCAATGGCCACTTGATTGTAGCCAAAGAACCCATCTAGGAAGCTGTACACTTCCTTGCCTGCCACCCTTTCTAATAGATGCTCAGTGATAGGAAGCGGGTAATTATCCCTGATCGTGGCTGCGTTAACCTTCTTCAAGTTAATGTATACTCGTAATTTGCCGTTCTTCTTGGGCACCACCACAATGGGGGATACCCATTCAGTGTGCTCAATTGCATAGATAAATCCAGCTTCAACCAAGCGGTCTATCTCTTCTTTGATCTTGGCAGCATAGTTGTCATTGTATGTGTATGGCTTTTGTTTTGAGGGTCTGGCCTCTGTAGTCATGGGAATCGTATGTGAGCATATGTCCGGGTCCACTCCTTTCAAATCCTTGTAACTCCAAGCAAATACATCTCTGTATTCTCTTAGCAAGGCTATCAGCTCATGCTCTTCTTCCTCAGTGAGGTCATGTCCTATGTAAGTGCACCTCTCTTCTCCTTCTTCTATGGCTACCACTATTTTCTTGGTGGTTTCTTTGTTATCATAGGCCTCTCCCGATTGCGCCTCTCATTTAGGCATTCTAATCATGACTCTCCTGTCATCTATCTCATACTTCTTAAAATTTTCCGGGACCTCAAACAAAGATTCTTCCTCTTCTGGTGTGACTTCTCTCTTCTTTCTTTTCTTTCCTTCTTCCTTAGGGGTTACATGTGTGGCTAGCCTTACATCCTTTGTAAGCTCTCCGTGCTTCTGGGGTTGAAATTCTACTTCATAGAAGTATTCTTTATCTGATGCAAAAGGTGGGTCCATAATGATTGACTCTAGATCGGAGTCACTCGCATCCTCAAATGCATCAGGGCTAGGTTCACACTCTTCTAAAACTGCCTCTCCCATGATCGGCTCTATGGAGAAGACTGAAATGTCATAGCCATCCTCATCACAGTGAGGTGTCCATTGTTCTTCATTGATGGCTACATCCATTGTTGCTAGAATTTCTGCCCAGCCGTGAGGTTCAAATTCTTCGTCTGGAAAAACTACACGTGCATAGGCTGGGTCTTGGATTGATCTATGGGTTTCTTTTGCACCTATCTCCCTGGCTTTTTCTCTCTTCTCTTCTTCTACTGCTACCTTACACATCCATAAGTGAGTGTCTTCATGCATCCATGAGGATCCTGATCCTAGGGAATGCACCGATTCCGTATCATCTTTGGCTCTATGGATGGGGTTCCATTGGATAGGAGGGACATCTCTATGAGAGTAATCCTTGAGATTGACTTTGGTTGTAACACCTAAGTGCTGCAAATATAAAGAATTGGTTCCCCAATCCTGTACCACTTGCAACTGCCGCATAAATGGTCTCCCCAAAATCATCTCGTAGGCTTGGTTTTTGCTAAAGTCACATATAGCAAAAGTATGCTCGAACTCAACACCACATGTAGTGAGAGTTATTCCTTCTAGAAATCCTAAGGGTCTTTCTATGTGCCCATCAGCCATCTGCAATTTCATTCTCGTTGGCCTGAGAGCTGGCTTACCCCATCGTTTCCATAAGGACGTGGTAACAATTGCAACTCCTGCACCTGAGTCCAAAATGGCCTTGGTTGTGTAGCCCTGATGAGTGATGGGGAGATAGGTGTTTCCTTCTTCTCCCTCGCTCATGTCTCCTATCTTGTCCAAGGATATTTCTGGCACTGTTCTTTGAGATCCTACCTGGGAATGTGGTTTTGCTACTTCGGGCACTTGATTGGCTACATGTTTCCACACTTCTGGTCTAACCTTGAGCAGCTCTTCCAAAGTGAGATTGCACTGCACTTTGGTTTTCTTCACTACCTCTGTGTTCCTAGGTATAACTGAATCTTCGTTTCTTACCATGACTGTAGGTGCTCTCATACAAGTGGACTTTGCTTCCCATGGGCCTGTGAAATGGGGTAGTTCTTGTAAAGAATTAGACTCGAAGTCTAATCTTTCTTGAGATTGGGCACTCTCCTGCTCTCCATAAATGGAAGGAAGGTCTTGTGGGAATTGATCGTGTGTGTCATCCACAAGTTCAATGGGAGGAGGAACTTCACTCTCTTTAGCCCATTTCTCTTCTTGAATCTCTCGCAAGAATTCTGGTGTATATTGATTCATAGAAGAAGAGGTGTCTGGTTCAGTGGAGTTAGGCAGATAAGCTTCCTTGGGAGGAATGCTTATTCTATCACTTGCCCTCTCCTTAGCCTGGGAGGTGGCTTCTTTTCCAGACTTTGCAAGTAACCCCTCCAATCTATCCAATAGACCATCAAAGTGCAATGGTGTTCTGATGGGGTTAGAGCCATTGAACAAACGACTGGCTTCAAACATGGCTTGCACCAACTCGACCATTTTAGCACAAAGCTTTGTTCGCTCTATCTCTAGATCGGCTCTAGGGTAACATTTCTCAAGATCTGTTACATTGGGCCCTTCTTGAATTCTGCCCTGATATGCTTTAAGCATCATGTCTAGATCTTCAGGAGTGGGATCGGCTAAGACTGATCCTACTCGGGGTGGTGATTGGGTCACGTGTGGTGGATTGGTGGGTGGAGGAATGGAGGGTGAAGGGGATGGTAGTGGCGGGGATGCGTGAGAGTGCGTTTGAGATGTGATTTCTATGATTTTGGCTTTGGTTTCTCGTAGGCTTTCTTCAAGTTCGCTCATCTTTCTTGCCCATTGCCTTTTCATACGTTCACGGCTATCTCTCCAAGCTCTTGTCCTCTTCTTATTCTGGCTCTCAGTCTCACTAACCTCTGCATTCTTTTCCTGGCCTAAGTCTTGGTTTTGCTTAAGTGTCTGGGCTCTCGTGATGACTTGTACTGGGGCTGTGGAAGTCACACCTCCTGTGGAGTCTACCACTAAGCCAATCACATTGATAGGAGTGATTTTTGGCATATTATTAGGATTTTTTGGGCAGTCTCGTAAGAGATGCTCCTTTCCACACTCCTGGCAATAGCCCTGGATTGTCACTGACTGGGGTTGTGTAGGTGGAGGCAAGGGACAATCACGAATGAGATGATCTCCCTGACATCTGTCGCATGGCCCTCTAGGAAATGGAGGTCTTACCTGCCTAGGTTGAGGTCTAGGGTTGGGGTTCGCGTACATGACGTTCGCATACTCTGTCTCCCAAATAGGTTCACTCGGTTCCTCACTGTAGTAAGACTCACCATGTTCAGGAGACTGCATGTAGTAAGCCTGGGGACTATCAACATGTGTAGAATCAAAGCTATGGTCACTGGGATCACTTTCTGAGATTAATGGTGTTACTGGGACTATCGCTCTATTCAGGTTTTCTTCCACAGCAGCATACTTGACCGGAATCACGTTAGTAGGAGCAGGTGGTTGTTGTGCTAGCACTGGCTGGGGTCTCAGTTGGGCCTGATATTGCGGTTGGTAATTTTGCTGAGGCCTAATATACTGTTGTGGTGAATATTGACTCTGGTATCTGCCTTGTTGAGGGTATGGCTGAGGGTAGGTTTGCCTAACCGCTTGCTTATTGTATGGGCAGTCCTGTGCTGAGTGATTTGTGTACCTTCGCTCTATGGTGCAATATTGGCTGCTAGGATTCACTTGGGGTTGAGCCGTGATGGGACATGCGTTTGCCATATGGTCACCACCGCAAGTATAGCACCTCTTTACTGGGGCAAATCTAGGAATTTGTTTACTAGAGACACCTAGTTTTTGAGCTACTTTTTCCGCAAGTTCCTCAATTGATGTGGATTGTGAGGAAGAGAGGCTAGAGGTACTATCTGAATCTTTGTAGATTTTGGACAGCTCTAACTCCTCCCCTAGGTTATCCTCAATATCGATGCACATGCGTACACATTCTTCTATAGTCCGGGGGTCCTTTAAGTACACATATGATCTCAATTTGGTACTTAGCAATCCATCCAAGAATAAAGCCACTTGCTTAGTGGCCGTGGGTAACTCAGGACCAGGACATCACTCAAGATATTGCCTAAATCTTCTTCCTACAAGTCTCACAGTCTCTTGCGGGGTCTGCTTGAAGCTGTATATCAATGAGGAAGTATTATGCCTTATGCCACTTTTAGAGAATTCGATAATGAATGCCTCTAAAAGTTGATCTATGCTTCTAAACTGCCTCTCGTTTAGTGGCTGAAACCATGTCAGGGCGGTGTTCCTAAGGGTTAAACCAAAGGCATTGTACTGCGTGAACAGGTCTTCAACTTGTTCAGCTCTCAAGACTTGCTTAAACTCAGCTACATGATCGTAGGGGTCTCCAGTGCCATCGAAGTAGTTTTTCATGGACTTAACTAGTTGGGTCGGTCTCAAGGTCCTCGTGTGCTCTCTTGGTCTTGGCAAAGGGAAATCATCGGCATTTCTTTGGTTCCCTAGGGCTCTATGTCCCTCAGGTTCCCCTCTATTCGTTTCCATTCTCGTTCTTTCTCTTCCCCAAGAGTTGGCAAAGCTTACCTCAGGTCTCTCTCGACTCCTTTCTCTTTGAGTCCCCTGAGCTTGAGATGTTCCAGCTCCTTGGCGACCAAAGGACACATTCGATCTTGGTTGGGGGAAAATAAATTCTCCTTTCCAAGTGTAAGCATGCCTATCATTTTCTATAACCCCAAAGATCCTCTCTGAAGAGTGATCTAAGTAGGTCACTCTTCCTGGAATATCAGGATCTTTGAATTCATATATCATGATTGTTCCTACCTCACTCGGCTGACTAGGTCTATATCTCCAAAAGGCTTCATCCGTCTCTCGGTTCAAGAGGAGATCTATGCTCTTATTATCTTGGGGAATCCACTCCGGTGTGATAATCCTCGTGAGAACAGATTTGCCTCGGGGGGTTCTAGGTTCTTCGCCCATGTTTCCTTGCTCTAGGTCACCTAAGTCCGTTTCCGGGACCACATTCCCAAATTCATCTGTCCTATCGGGATGACTGGTGACTACATATATTGTCCCTTCCTTGTCCAAGTATGCTCCATTTTCAAACTTGACAGCTGGGCGCTCTAGTCCAATGGATTGGTCAGGGTTTTTAATCTGGACCACCGCTCTTCCTAGGCCATCCTCATAGATGCTAGCACCTAATCGGTTGGTCCTATGGTACTCGAGTTGCATCTTGTAAGGGCCTTCCACCCTATGTAAATATGGCACCCCAGAACTTCCTGTAGGTCTCTCCATACCGTGGGACATCTCAGACTGGCTAGTCTTAGAACTAGGGTAATACGAATGATGGCTCAACTGCTGGGCCCAAGACCTCGCAGTATGATTGACACTAACCTCTGAAGATTTAAGACTTTGTCTGTCTCTCCCTAGGTGTCTACCTGACCTAAGGTTCATATGCCCTTTGTACGTTGCTGATTCTTTGGTACCAGTCACTTGTTCCTTTTAAGTTCCTTTGGATGTGTTTTCTTGTTTTTTTAATTAAGCGTCATCAGGAGCACTTTCGTGGGTCGTACTTGATGTTCTGCGTCCGCTTAGTTTAAGTTCTTTTCCTTTAAGTTATCCCTTGACTACAATTTAGCCTATCCTTGCACTTGAGAAATTAAGGGTTCTTCAAACTTGAGTGTTCCTATAGTACCCCTAGTCAATCAGAACAACTACTCGCACTTAGCCTATGCTAAGAATAGACTGAGGGGGTTAAGTGATGTTATAACCTCAAGTCGCTCCTCTTGGCGATGCTGGTCTACCCAGGAAGCACGTTCCCAAGCTTGTTCGCCTTGGCACTTAATTTGCTTTCTCCAAGAGCTCTCGACGATCCTGTAAGAATCCCAAGTTTAGCTTCAATTTGATCCTTCAATTGACAGACAATTTATTTCAGACACTTTTTTAATGACCCTTGTTCCCCCTTTTGTATTGCTAAAAATTTCCTCTAGAGCTCCCTTGGTGTTCCTACCCCTCAGTGTGTCAACTTCCAAATATCCTATCTGAAAATCAACGCATTATTCTTATAAAAAACAGTTGAGGGCGTGTAGTATATGCCACGAGCTTTCCGACAAGCACTAGAGCTCAAAAAATGGATTTCGTTTGAAAATGTTATGACCGTTCAGGGTTTAGGGGGTTAAACAGACAAACAGGACCTTTCAGGAGTTTTAATGCATTTTTCTAAGGCCTTTGCAAGTGTGTGAGTATTTGAGAGTGCAAATATGCCCAAAATTTAGCCTAAATTTCCAAAAAATTTACCCCTTAATTTTTGCCGAAAATGTCTGTCTATCGCGATAGACGGTGTCTGTCGCGATAGAGTGGTCTGTCGCGATAGACGGGTCTGTCGCGATAGACGGTGTCTGTCGCGATAGACGGGTCTGTCGCGATAGACGGGTCTGTCGCGATAGACGGGTGGTGTCTGTCGCGATAGATGGTGTCTGTCGCGATAGAGTGGTCTGTTGCGATAGACGGTGTCTGTCGCGATAGATGGGTCTGTCGCGATAGAGTGGTCTGTCGCGATAGACGGTGTCTGTCGCGATAGAGTGGTCTGTCGCGATAGACGGTGTCTGTCGCGATAGATGGGTCTGTCGCGATAGATGGCGTCTGTCGCGATAGACGGCGTCTGTCGCGATAGACGGTGTCTGTCGCGATAGATGGGTCTGTCGCGATAGAGTGGTCTGTCGCGATAGACGGTGTCTCGCGATAGACTGAAAAAACGCAAATTTTTGAAAAACTTTTAGTGATTTGGAGTGCTCTAATGGTTACAGGTTACCGTGCCAAACACACATTCACAAAATATTAAGTTTTTCTGTCTGTCGCGACAGATAGAGGTCGTCGTCCCGGGACCTGTGCAAAGTCTGTCGTACCTGCGCACACTGCTGGAGCAGGTGGTAAAGCTAGTTCCTGCAACAAAAGCTCAAAAACACACCAAAAACAGATAGCATGCAAGCTCTCTCTCGCTCTCTCTCACAATGAAATGAGGGAAATGAGGTGGGGAGTGTAATATGACCAAAAAACTAAAATTTTTTTTGTGGAGATGGAGATGGAGGTGGGAGATGGTGGGGATGATGATGGTGATGATGGTGATGCGAAAGTAAGGAAAAAATGAAGAAAAATAAAGAAAAGGAAGGATATTACCTATAACTCCAATGTCTCAACTCGACGTCTTACCATCACACGCTCGTCCTCGAAGCTCTTTCCCCAGCAACGACGCCAAATTTGGTGTCACTCTAGCACAATGGTGAGTACCAACGTGAGAAGATTCACCTCATAATTGTCAATCCGTGGAGACGTGAGGACTAGTATGAAGACTATGAGCAAGTGAAGGCACAAGTGTGTGAGTGAGAAGCACACCAGCATGCACACACATACACACACACGCGCACACAAGGCAAGAACAAGGAGAGGAACAATGGAGTTCTTTGCATTAGTCAAAAAGTCTCTTACATAAGCTCAATTCACAAACAATCTAAAAAACCCCCTAAAATGAGCTCTCTAGCTCTTTTTATAGTTTTCTAACTAGCTTTGGTCTTGTCCAGACCTAGTGTCCGGCCTAGTTAAAAATTAGGTTCTAGAGCCTATTTGAGGGCTCAAACAGAGTCTAAAAATTATGAAAATTGATATGTAGCTAGTTCTAATACTCCTCAAGCTCGAGGACTCCTCGGCTTGCACAAAATGGAGTCTATTCTACCAAAAACGGAATTTACAATGTTTGTGTAGTGATTAAAATCACTTGAGTTGTAAATGGTCCATGGAAAAAATGATTGGGCCTTGTTGCCGTATTATGCATGACTCCTCCGTTGCGCTAGTATGCTCTTCATCTGACTTGTATGCCAACACAAGGGTTGTGTTCTTTAGAGTTAGACCAAAAGCATTGTACTGAGTGAAAAAATCTTCCACATGTTTGGCTCTCAACACTTTTCTAAACTCTACTACATGGTCGTAAGGTTCTCCCATGGCGTCAAAGTAGTTCTTCATCGACTTCACTATCTGGGTGGGTCTCAAGATCCTAGGGTGTTCTCTTGGTCTAGGCAAGGTAAATTCATCCATGCCTCTCTGAAGCTTGGGTCCTCTTAGACTCTCCTAATCCACTCTATCTATATCCAACCCTAACCTTTCTCTCCTCGAGGGGTTTGCAAAACTCATTTCTAGTCACTCTCTAGTCTTATCTTTGTGAATATCTGGGACATGAGAAGATCCAACTCCATGCTGACCATGAGAACCATGCAGTCTCTATAGATAGAAAACAAGTTCACCCTTCCAATTGTAGGCAGGTCTACCATGCTCCATAACCATGAACATCATCTTGGAAGATTTATCTAAATATGTTACCTTCCTAGGGGCGTCAAGGTCTTTAAACTCATAAATTTACACTCCATCAATCTTGTTCGGTTTGTCAGGATTGAATCTCTAGAATGCTTCATCAGTTTCCCTATTCAAGGAAAGCTCTATGCTTTTATTGTCCTAGACAAACCATTTTTCTATCATTACATGTGATAGGATTGACTTGCCATGAGGTGTTCTAGGTTCTTTTCCCATGTTTTCCTACTCCAAGTCTCCTATTTCAAACTGAGGGATGATTATTCCAAATTCATTTGTCCTATCATGAGCTCATTACCTTGTACATCTTCCTTGCTTATCATTGTAGGTTGCCTCCCTCTTCGAATTTCAACACTGGATGTTCAAATTTGAAGGGTTGATCAGGGTTTCTAAGTTGGACCACTGATTGCCTTAAGCCACCCTCATAGACGCAAGCACCTAATCGATTGGTTCGCATGTATTCTAGTTGATTCTTATAGGGACCTTCAGGGTTCTATAAATAAGCTAGCCCTGAACTATTTGTGGGTCTCCCCATGCTAAAAAAGGAAAAAATGAGAATCACTAGTTTCTAAGCTCAATATGTAAGGGTAGTCACTGAGCTACTGAGCCCATGACCTAGTTGTGTGATTGACGCTAGCTTTAGATGACATGATGCTTTGTCTATCCCATCCTATGTGTCCACCTAACCTAAGATTCATATGATTTCATTGTTTTCCCAGTCTCCCAATGATTCAATGTGCCAACCAATTAAGGAACGAGTATCAACAACTTGAAGAGTGTATCACAACACTCAATAACAAATCTCTCTAACTTCAAGAACAAGTGACAACATTAGAAGAGTGAAATGGGACCTTACAAGGTCACTATAACACTCTACAATAGGCCCAACTTGAACTTGACTCCCAGATGTAAAATGTTGATCAGCAATCCATAAAGAATATCGAAATTATCTTGCATGGATAGATGGAGCGCAATGCCAAGTGCAGCACAACATGCCCCTTTGCAAAAGACATATGGTGGTGGCATTAGAAGAAAAAAATTTCCTACAATAGCAAAATTAGGATAATCTAGAAGTACCCATTAAAGTACACCTGGAGCAACCATCAATCTCTCAAGATTTCACATAGTTCCCTTTGATACCATCTACATACTTCTTGGGGAACATGCGAGCTTCCTCGACTCATACGAACAGCTGCAAGAAGAGCTCAATCAATTAAAAAGTTAGCAACCATCTAGGAGCACCCACACTCGAGAGACTCTTCAACTATGTGAAACTCCGCAAGAGATTGATTATTTACATAAACAAATAGTAGAGTTACAAACTAAGGTCCTACAATACAAAAGGCCCCCATCTCCCCCAAAGGTACCTACACCCAAATAATTAGTACAGATTCTAGTGGAAAAAAATGTTTGAAGATTCTATTGAACCACAACCAATACCCCACGGTCTAGTCACAGTACAGCGTCAAGAAACATATGAAGCAATTGTACCCTAGTGGCTTAAACAATTCGATGAGATTGGCTGGACTCATGATGACTATGCGACCATTCAAATCAAGCCAATGACCAATATCAAAGAAATAGTGCTCAAATCAAACTACTTTCAAAACCTGTTCCAGAGATGCCTCACTACGACTTCCAAGTTGTAATATGTGCCATACTTTGTGCTATTGGTAGATTATAACACCAAAATCAAAAGAGTCATAGACTTGGCACCCACCTTTCCTACTCAATTCCAACCCAAAGACTTCATATTCCAACTCAATTGCCACACACATCTCCTTGAAACCTATCTAGAAATGATGCAGACATGGTCAACTACATTGTTGCACATCAAATACAATCCATGCTATGCTCGAGTGCCACGACGATGCACATGGCTAACATTTTCCATAAAGGTTAGGAACAATCCTAGATGTTCTAACTGGGTGAATTATCTGTACTTTGCTCCACCCCATGGACCTCCCCACTATTGCCTACATGGTATCTAGTGTTCACCATTGGACTCCAAGGTTGAAGAATGTACCTGATGTACCTGCCAAGATGTGCATGAAAATGTTTGAACTAATGATGGTAACCTTCAAAACCTTTCATCATGTCAAGGCCCCATACATTTTTGCACCAGTTTTCAATGAAGGCAACTTTGATTTATTCTATGATATGTAAACCATGCCTTCAGTAAACACTATCTATGCTTGGCATCCACACATAAAGTATCTACCTACCTGCGACAAGCAAAATTTTTAAGAAATGTTCTCCAAGGGCTTCTGAGGGTATTCTTCTAAAATCTTCCTCGCATGGCCTCATACCTTCTACATCTTTTTGTGGTGGAACAAGCTCTCCATGAACAATAGTTGTGTATGCCACATTTTGAGGTTCCAGACCCAGTTGATTGGGACAACTTAATGACACATTTAGCACATGTAGTTTGTCTCAAGGAGCAAGAACTAGTTTCTAATGTCATCCAGTATTACACAAAACACTAGCCAATACAAGCATCTGTAAGGTATGACAGACATGAGAGAAGGAGGAGGGTTGGTAGTTAAGGTAGGCTAACACATCAAGCGAGCATGTGGTAAGGGATTCAAAGACAAGAATCATAGAGAGGAAAGCAAAGAGGAGTAAGGAGACAAGACAATCAATGACGATCTGATAATTAGGCCTATGAATTTTCCAAATGTAATTTCCTTGAAACAATGATTTTTATCACTACAGCCATTGTAAATTCCTTTCTTGGTGGATTACACTCCATTTTGTTCAAGTCAAGGATTCCTCAAGCTTGAGGAGTATTAGAAATATTCTTGCATCAATTTTCATAATTTTTAGAGATTGTTTGGGCCCCCAAATTAGCTTAGGAACCTAATGTTTAACTAGGCCACACACTAGGTCTCGACAAGGCCAAATCTAGTCAAAAAACTATAAAAAAGGCTAGGGAGTTCATATTTGGGATTAGCTAGTTGGAGACTAAACCTAAATTTGAGCATTGTAAAGTTGTTTTGGATAATCAAAGGTTCCATTGCTCTTCCTCTTTGACTTACATTGTATATGTGTGTGTGTATGTGTGTGCATGCTAGTGTGCTTATCACTCATGCACTCATGTACTCACTTCCTCATGGTCATCATAACACCCTCACTTCTCCACATATTGACAATTATGAGGTGGATCTACTCATGTTGGTGCTTACCATTGTCCTAGAGTGATAGATGCTAAATACAATCAAATACAAAGAAACAATGCCACCCAAAAAGAAGTCATACAACAATCAAAATTTAGTTGCATCAGATCAGTGGTAATGGAAACCAAGGCAAGTCAATGAGGACAACATGAAGACTGAGCAAGAGAAGAACTTTCCTCCTTGCACAAGTGGAAGTTGAATGCACTTAAAGTATCCACATAAGGCTCCACTATAAAGCCTTGCATTTGACACCATGCTTCAAATCATCTATCTAGTGGTGCACCTTCCTACTAAGGAATAGAAACTTATTTTGTACCATTAGGTTAGATTAGGTCTTTTTCTTGTACTCACTAATACACATAGTTTTCCAATATGATCATAACTTGAATAGGCTTGGCTATTCCACTACTAACTCCATGTTGAAAGTGTCGAAAGATTTGGAAAAAAAGAAAATTTACCACAACAAAAAAATAAAAAAACAAGTAAAAACCAAAAGTGGAGAAACAAGATATGAAATATGCATATAGATGAAGTAATATCAATGACATGTTCAACCACCTAACACCCACTTCGAAATACACTATGAGCTACATGCAATTGTAAAGGATCAAGAAATAACATTTAAATGATACTTTCCAACATACTAACAAGTCTCCATGATTCTACATCAACAAATGGCTATAAACAAAGTTAATGATGGCTTTGCAATGGCCTCTTTGCCAAAGTAGTGTGTGGTAAAAGCTCGAGTACACTGGATGTGAGATGCTCAATTGATTAAAGATCATATTTTCCAAATGATTGTTCACATCATAGATAGGGAGCATCATTTCACAGTATTGGGTCTGAATTTTGGAATCCTTCACACAATGCCTTCCATTTTGAAAGTTTGGAAAAGCATCGGGATAGAAACGTATTTATTTTTATCTTTTGTTGAAAGGATCACTTATAATCTATTTTAATCCATTAGTATAGATCATCATAGTCCATTAGTAGTGATTGAGTATACGCACATACCCTATTTGGACAGTCATTAGCATGTCTTGTGTGGGAAGGTTAGGACGCCTCCATGAATACAATTGGAGTGATTTTGAGCTTGTTGGAAATTCGAGATGTTTTATTTTGATTGTGAAAATTAGTAGATGTTCACTCTAAGAGAGCAAAGAGATATTGAACTTTTGGCTCACTATGGTAGCCAATTGTGAGATGCTAAGAAGGATCCAATACACTTTTGCTACGATTTGGAGTGCATTTTCTCCATCATAGCTAGGTCTATTACACAATTTTCTATGTCTCATTTCAAAACTATTCAGTAAAGAGATTTATGTTATAAGTCAAACAAGAAGCACTTCACAAGATATTTCCCAAGTGCACAAATCTCCTAACTACCACTCACATTGCCCTAAAAGTCCTATATTGACTGTGGTGAGATGCATCTTTACAAATGATGAAGAGATTCAAGGTGCATGAAACAAGCTTAAAAATGACTTGAAATCTCCTCCCAACCATCGTGTTTGAGCACTAGAGTACCTTTATGTATCCACCATTCTTTCCAAAGAGTTTCTTTAAGCATAAACCACTCTTTCGAACCTATTTTTACATGTTCATTTCTCTCCATAACTTTGAGAAGTGAATTCACGCCATTCATTTTCTCTAAAGGTGACACTTTAAAGAGTGTTCCACACTTATTGGACAAGTAGAGGCTTTGGGCAAGACTTACCTTCCTAAGAAATCATGAGACTTGAACCTGAGACCTCCTTCTCCCTATCCTTGAGGCTTAATCACTAGGTTAGACTTGTGTCTATTTTAGTACTCTAAAACTCTTAGCGTTAATCTTACTTCTCAATATCACTTTGTAACATTGTTCCTCCCTTGAGGAACATTTCTATCCTCGAAAATATGCTTCACGTAACAAGCTACATAACAAGAATTATGTCCTACCCATTATCCAACTTAGAAGCATGGTAATCATTTTCTTTATGGAATCATCCACTCTTAAAAATGAAAAGAGGGAAATTTATTTTGTAATGAACTCATATGTTACCACAATGGCACTTTCCTCTAATCCATCTTTCCATTTAACTAAGAACTCTTGATATAAGTAATTTTTGGTTCATTTATCTCAAGCAATTGGTATCTTCATAGGTTCATGGGGAACATCATTAATTGAAAGAGGTTGGAAAGTTATATCTATTGAAGCAAAATTTCAAAGTCAAATAGCTTTTTCTTAAGTCAACTCACATGAACAATCGGATGAATCCAACGATCTGTTGGAAGTTCGCTTCATAAGCCATTGATCAAACTTTTTTTAATATCTTGAAAGGGCCATACAACATAGGAGATAACTAAAACAAGCATCTGATAGCCTATTGATATAGAAAAATATCAAATCCATCTCCAACATCATGAAGGCTCAATCGTAGACCTATTTCCATAGGAATGGCAATAGGTTCACAATCTTCAAGGCCAAACTGTTGAAATAATGTGTCAATATATTTTCTTTGACACAAAGTTGTTCCTCCATCAATTTGCATAAATTGAATGCCCAAATAATGATGCAAAAGCCCCAAATCTATCATCTCAAAAGAGGCATACAAATCAGTCTTAAAATCAGCAATATGCTTCTCATTAGGACCAATGGATAGCATGTCATCAACAAAGGCAACAATGATCATAAGCACATCATTTGCACGCTTAACATATAAGGTGCTCTTAGTGTTAGATTATTCTCAAACCCATGTGTAATCAAGTAGGCATGTATCTATTCATACCAAGCATGTGGTGCTTACTTCAAGCCATATGATGGCCTTTTCAATCCGCACACTTTGTTTTCATGCCCTTTATGCACAAAACCATGGGGTTGAAATACATGCACTTCTTCATGTAGCTCCCCATTCAAAAATGGACTTTTAATGTCCAACTGATGTACATTCCAACCATCATGAGTTGCAGGTGCATAGATGCTATGAGAAGTGGTCATTTAGCATTGTTGGAGTTAGACGTCTGCGGAAGCACGCGAACAGCACAAGGAAGAAGAAGACGCTTGGAGCACAACACA
This sequence comes from Ceratopteris richardii, assembly GCA_020310875.1. Lineage (NCBI taxonomy): Eukaryota > Viridiplantae > Streptophyta > Polypodiopsida > Polypodiales > Pteridaceae > Ceratopteris > Ceratopteris richardii. The sequence continues at coordinate 118,390,343 of CM035416.1, read as the reverse complement.
CAAGACTGAATGTATTACTAGAGAATGTACAAAGATAAGTAGCCCATTAGGGCAATAGGCGTATATACAAGCCGGGGGAAAAAAACCTCCTAAAGAGGGAAAAAAGTGCCCCGGCGGTCCTAGAGTGTTCACACACATCACTACCTAAATATATCAACAAATCCCCCCTGGGAGTGATGCGGTGAACAAGGAGCTGGCACTCATGTATAAGGAAGTGTCGAGCTATGTGGAAATCACTCCACAAAAGGAAGTAAGCCCAAAGCTTTGCGGAAAGCTTCAAACTTCTCCCTAGGCAGAGCCTTCGTGAAAAGGTCTGCAATGTTCTCCTGCGTGGGCACATATGCCAAGCTGATCTCCCCAGCAGAGAACCTCTCCCTGACATAGTGATAATGCACCTCAATGTGCTTAGTGTGAGCATGGAACACAGGGTTCCTCGCAACTGCCAATGCGCTCTGACTGTCAGTGAAGATGGTGGTGGCAGAAGACTGGCCAACACCCAAATCAGTCATAAGGCGTCTGAGCCACACACACTCAACAGTCGCTGTGAAAGCTGCCCTATACTCAGCCTCACAACTGGAAGTGGCCACAGTAGGCTGCTTCTTGCTCAACCAAGATATACATGAGCTACCAAGCATGAAGCAAAAACCACTGGTGGACACACGAGTGTCATAGCAACCAGCCCAATCTGAGTCAGAAAAAGCATGCAAATCTGGCGGTAGTGATCCCCCCTTGGGATAAAACAACCCAAGTAGCCGAGTACCACTCAAGTAGCGAAAGATGCGCTTAACCGCTTTCCAATGCGTGAATCCTGCGCAATGCATAAACCTGCTCATCTGTGAGACAGCAAACTGAATATCTGGCCGAGTAATGCATAAGTAAATCAAGCATCCAACAGCCTGCTGATAGAGAACAGCATCAAATGCATCTCCAACATCATGAAGACTCAATCGTAAACCTGTCTCCATAGGAGTGGCAATAAGCTTACAGTCTTCAAGGCCAAAACGCTGCAATAATGTGTTAATATATTTCATTTGACACAAAGCCATTCCACCATCAACTTGCATAAACTGAATGCCCAAATAGTGATGCAAATGCCCCAAATCAGACATCTCAAATGAGGCATGCAAATCAGCCTTGAAATCAACAATATGCTTCTCAAGAGGACCAGTGAGCAGCATATCGTCTACATAGACAACAATGATCAAAAGCACATCATTAGCACGCTTAACATATAAGGTGCTTTCAGTTGGACTGTTCTCAAAACCATGTGCAATCAGATAGGCATGTATTTTCTCATATCAAGCACGTGGTGCTTGCTTTAAACCATATAACGCCTTCTTTAACCTGCACACCTAGTTTTCATGCCCTTTCTGCACAAAGCCACAGGGCTGAAAAACATACACTTCTTCATGCAAGTCACCATTCAGAAATGTTGTTTTAATGTCCAACTGATGTACATTCCAACCATGATGGGCTGCAAGTGCACAAATGCTCCAAACAGTAGTCATACGGCATGCAGGTGCAAAGGTCTCATCAAAATCAATGCCTCTTTCCTGCGCATAACCCTTTGCAACAAGCCTAGCCTTATACCTGTCAACTGTACCATCAGGTTTACGCTTCAGCTTGTATACCCACTTAGTGCCAATGGCCTTCTTGCCAGGAGAAAAGTCACATAAAGACCATGTACCATTCTTCATTATAGCATCATATTCAGATTGCATAGCAGCCATCCAATTTTCTGAATTTTGTGCTTCATCAAAAGAAATAGGCTCATTCTCATCACAGAGACTAGATGCAGCCATAGCATAGCAATCTGATGCAAAGGAGGTACTATGAGAGCCTGAACGAGTACGATATGACAAAGGTGCATCTAATTTGCTGTCACGCAAAGTCTGCACCAGCCATTTTGGCATAGTTTTTGCTTGTTCAATATCAGCTCTCTCATCAACAAGTGCATCATGTAAATCTGCATCAGAAATGGAATGATCTACATCATCATATGAAACCTACAAAGGCTGAGAAGTTGCCTCATTAGGACCAGCGCTAGCCTGTCCACCTGTAAAAAGAGGCATCAAAGTATCATACATGTCTTTGGAGCTAACAGATGTCTCCTTAGTACATGAAAGCAATGGCTGAATAGCATCTTCCACAAAGACAACATCACGGCTAACCAGAATGCGTTTAGTCTGTGGATGATACAGACGATAGCCTTTACTTTCAGAACTGTACCCAACAAAAATACATTTTACTGCCTTATCATCCAATTTTCTGCGATGTTGTTCAGGCACTAATGCATATGCCAAACAACCAAAAACACGCAGATGAGCAACAGATGGCTTGCGGTCATGCCAAGCCTCATATGGAGTGATAGACTACAACGCTTTCGTGGGACACCTGTTCAGTACATATGCTGCACACATGACAGCCTCAAGCCAGAAACTATGTGGTAAAGCCTGACTTTTGACCATGCACCTCGCCATCTCCATGAGTGACCTGTTCTTTCGTTCAGCAACTCCATTCTGTTGAGGTGTATACGGCACTGTACACTGGTGTTTTATCCCACGTTCAGCCAGAAATGCATTAAAATCTGAAGACATATATTCCCCCCCTCGATCAGAACGGAGGGTGCCCATTTTACATGCTGACAGATTTTCAGCCAAAACCAAAAACTGTTTGAAGCACATGAACACTTCGGACTTTGCTTTGAGTGGATATACCCATGCATGCCTGGAAAAATCATCAATGAAAGTCACGAAGTAAAGGTAATTTCCAAAAGAGGGTGTCTGCATAGGACCACAGACATCACTATCTACAAGCTGCAATTTCTGCATAGCCCGAACTGAACCATCTTTTGGAAAGGAAGAACGCTGCATTTTGCCCAAAATACAGCCTTCACAAACATGTTTTCCAGGTGCCTTCACCATTTCAGATTTCTGCAGGCGTAACAAACTAGCAAAATTCAGATGACCAAAGCGTGCATGCCAAAGTTTTGCATGTGACATAGCCTGAGAATCATGAACTGCACATGCCGAATCATTCACAGATTTTTCATAGTCTATGAGCTTATACAGCCCACGACATAAAATGCCAGAAGCAATAATCACATCGCCATTTGAGAGATCATGGACTGTACACCTGTCATCAATGAATTTCACAACCAAGCCAATCTTGGCTAATGCAGAAACTGATAACAGGTTCTTTTTGATCCCTGGCACAAATAAAGCATCTGACAAAGTGAAAGAACTACCATCAGCAGTAGTCAGAATGATCTTACCAACTCCCATAACAGGATAAGAGGAGTTATTGGCGCATGTGACAGTATTCCCTGTAGGGGCAGGCTCGAGTGAAGAGAAGAAACTGCGCCGCAAGGTAATATGTTTGGTTGCCCCACTGTCAAAGTACCAAACATCTCAGTCTACTGCAGACAGTAGTAAACGCCCATTCTTCTTCCTGCATAAGATTTGCAGACTCTATTTTTGGTGTAGATGCCTCTGCAACAACCATTCCAGCCTCTTTCTTCTTTGCCTCTTTAGCAGCCAGTTTTGGACAGTTCTTTATAATATGATCATTTCCTTTACAGTACTTGCAGAACAATTTCTGCTTTTCTGATTTCTTCTCATCTTTATCCTGGTTCTTCGATTGTGCAGCATTTGCAGATTTCTGCTTACTAGTAGAAGAGCTCCATTTTCCTTTGCCCTTCTGACTAGCCAGGAAAGCTTGATCTGCAACACACATAATGGACCTGTTCTGCCTGGACTGATCTTCCTGCAACAGAACAGAGACTAATTCCTCAAATGACAAGGCATTCGGATTGCCTTTCATCATCAATCGAAGAGTAGAGGCAAAACTCTGATATGAATCAGGAAGGCCATTCAGAACGGTCTGCACAAGTGAGCTATCTGGTATAACCTCATCAGTAGAAATCAATTGTTCCTTCAGGTCTTTGATCTTTGTAAGAAAACTGTCCATCGAATCACCTTCATTCATGTGCTCACTCTCCAACTGTTTTCGGAGGTAAGCAACACGAGCCTCATTCCTAGCCTGGTACAAAGTGGTAAGTGTATCCAAGCATCCTTTGCTATTCTGCAAGAGCGAATGTGAGGAATAATGGCACGTTTGACAGACAAAGCTATCAATGCATGTGCCTGGGCATCTCTGCCATCCCAACGAATCTGCTCTACAGTAGGTGCAACAGAAACAGCAGCACGAACAAGAATCTGCGGAATATCATCTTCGACACCATCTTCATCAGCTCCAACACTTGTATTTGCAGTACCTGTCGTTACAGGTGTAAGAGGACGTCTTTCAACACCCTGCACAATGTTCCACAATCCTTTTGCAACCAGTACATGTCGCATCATATAAGCCCATAATGGGTAGTTGGTACCATCCAACTTATCCTCAACAGCCAACATACGGAATACATCACTGCTTTCAGCCATGGCCAGTGATTAAAATACCTTGATGCAAAAAATTGACTGTATCTCAAAAAGTTGAACAGAACTGCCCAGACGAGTTCTGCTAGACCTGTAGCAGACTTCGAGACGCTTAAACTGGCAAACAGAAATTGGTATATACCTTTGGCACAAAAGGACGAAATAGCCTACACAAGCACTGCGATAGTGCGTTCGGAGGCCGAAACGAGCTCAGATCGCGATTTCGGCACCACAAAGCGAAGTTGTTTTGATCTCGGAAACACCCTGAGTATGCTCACCAAATTTTGTGCGAATCTGAGACTGCAAACGGAGGAGTGTCGACGGCGCCCTAGAAGAAGCAACGACCTGCTCTGATACCAATTGTTGGAGTTAGACGTCTGCGGAAGCACGCGAACAGCACAAGGAAGAAGAAGAAGCTTGGAGCACAACACACAAGACTGAATGTATTACTAGAGAATGTACAAAGATAAGTAGCCCATTAGGGCAATAGGCGTATATACAAGCCGGGGGAAAAAAACCTCCTAAAGAGGGAAAAAAGTGCCCCGGCGGTCCTAGAGTGTTCACACACATCACTACCTAAATATATCAATAAGCATGTGGGTGCAAAGGGCTCGTCAAAATCAATACCTCTCTCTTGAGCATAACCTATTGTAATAAGCCTAGCCTTATACCTATCAATTGTCCATCAAGTTTACATTTCATCTTGTATACCCATTAAGTTCCAATGGCCTTTTTGTGAGGAGGAAAATCACATAAAGACCAATTACGTGTTACACTTATGTGTTCCTCGAGTAGCTTTGATGTGAACCTTTTCCCTATACATGGGCACTTTTTACTCTAGTGCTGGCTAAAGGCTTTTTCCCCATATTACCACATACTTGATACTCTCATATGTGGTGGTACTTTGTACTTAGGGATATTATTCAGCTCTTACTTCAGTTTAGTTCATCGTCAATAGAGAGAGCTATTCCAGCCATCATCCTCTCTGTGTGCCTTGCTGCATTCGTGCTCCTTGTGTGTGCTTCTCATGTGTCTCTCGCACTTCTACACACACCCAACAGTGGTATCAGAGCAGGTTTAGCTCCTTCTCAAGTTTCGGTTTTTCGCATCGCGGTGTGCGCGCACTTTTAACAATGCAAATCGACTTTGGAGCATAGAACTGTGAATTTCAGCAGCCAAGAAACATTTCCCCCAAGTGCGCTAGGGTTTTACCCCCATTTCGAAGCCATTCGTGCAGTTAGAATTGCCATCAGAGTGACGGTTTGTGAGCTGAAATTTCAGCACTCATTTCAGCTTTTATCGAACTAAAGTTTTTGTCACTTTCTTGTTCCTTAGTGAAATGGCAGGTAGCAATGACTTGTTTGGCATGCTTCAAGCTGAAGATAACCTTGATGGTACCAACCATCCGATGGGGTCTTACATGATGAAGATGTTCTTGTTGCTAAACAACTTTGGAACATAGTGGCTGATGTAGATCGAAGACCGGTAGTTGCTTCTACTTCAGAGTTTACTATCACAGATGGAGCTTCTTCTTCGAGTACAGTGGTTTCTCCTTCTCCACCTACACAAGAGCAACTTAGATGGGATGGAAAAGATCCTCAAGCTCATGCTTTGATTGCACTTTCAGTGAAGCATCATATAATTCCACACATTCGGTCATGTTCTACATCGAGATAGGCATGGGACACTCTTGCTTCTTTGTATGCCATGCGTAACGAAGCACGTGTTGCATACTTGAGGAAGCAACTTGAGCATGTATGTATGGCTGAAAATGAGTCAGTGGATGTGTATGTGACACGCATCAAGGACTTGAAAGAGCAATTGGCAAACATAGATGAGATCATTCTGGATGCATCACTCAGTTCTACATTGTTGAAAGGATTACCGGAATCTTTTCAAAGCTTTGCTACTACACTCCGTTTTTTTGCAAAAGGAAATCCTAATATGTATGCATTTGATGAGGTTGTGTCTCTTCTTTTGCAAGAAGAGCAATCTAGAGTGAATGGGAGTGGTTTGATTGAGGGAACGCAAGCACTTGCTATCTCACAAAAGGGGAAAAGCAAGTATGGTTCACCTTTGGGTTCATCAAAACCAAAGCCTCAAACTTCCTCTTCCACTCATTCCTCTAATGATGCTGATTTGCAAAAGAAGAAGAGATGCAAATATTGCCAGAAGGCTGGTCATACTATTGATGAGTGTAGAAAGCTTGCTAAACGCAATGAAAAGAAGAAGGAATCCGGCATGTCTATTGCTAAAAATTCAGCAAATGTAAAGAATGATGAAGCTAACATGGCTCAAGATTTTTGGACATGTGTTGTTACATGTCATTATGATGCTTCTTTGCATTCTAAATGTATGGTTGTGAGTGAGGTTGATTCTGATTGGTTCTTTGATAGTGGTGCTTCAAAGCACATAACATCATGCAAAAGATTTTTTTTCTCTTTGAAAGATGCACCTAAAGGAGGACATGTGTTGTGTGCAAACAATGCCTCTTATATTATCATTGAAGTAGGAGAAATTGAGCTTACGGCTACAAATGGAAGTATGATTCTCTTGAAAAATGCATTGTATGTGCCCGGTATCAAGAAGAACTTAATTTCAGTTCCGTTGATTGACAAAGCTGGACTTTTGTACACTTTGTTGATGATAAGTGTATGGTTCATGATTTCAGCGATGGCAATGTTATCGTGATGTCCGATACATTATGTAATGGTTTGTATCGCATGGAACATACAAGAGGGCTGCCTCGAATGCCTTGGTTGCTCATACTTCTTCCATGGCTGAAATGGAGCTTTGGCATGCTCGTTTTGGTCACTTGAACTTCAATAGTTTGCTTTACTTGCAAAAGAAGGACATGGTTATTGGTTTGCCTACAGTTGAGTCCATTGAAAAGCATGCATGTGAAGGTTGCATTCTTGGAAAAATGCATCGTGCTTCTTTTCCAAAAGTTGGTCATACACACACTACAAGAAAATTGCAGCTTGTTCATAGTGATGTATGTGGTCCCATCAAGACTCCATCTTTTGAGAAGCATGTATATTTTGTTACCTTCATTGATGATGCTACTCGCCATACATGGGTGTATCCTATGAAGGCAAAGAATGAGGTATTTTCTTGCTTCAAAGCATTTTTAGCTATGGCTGAAATTTTTTCTTCACAAAAGCTTTTGACTCTACGCACGGATCGTGGTGGTGAATACATGTCACATGAGTTTAATTCTTTTCTTTGTGAAAGAGGTATTTCACACCAATGTACGGTGCCATATACACCTCAGCAAAATGGTATTGCCGAGCGTAAAAATAGAACACTTCTTGAAATGGCACGATGTATGGTTAAAGGAAAGCATCTTCCTGATAAGTTTTGGATGGAAGCGGTCATGTGTGCAAACTATGTGTTGAATCGCTGCCCTACAAAAGCATTGAGAGTCATCACTCCTTATGAGGCTCGAATGGTCATAAGCCTATGGTTAGTCATATGTGTGTGTTTGGTTGTTTGGCATATGCTCTTGTGCCATCACAACAACATCATAAACTTGATGACAAGGCAAAGAAATGTATATTTGTTGGTTATAGTGCTAAAAGTAATGGATATCGTTTGTACCATCCATTGATGAACACAATTATTATGAGTCGAGATGTGGTATTTGCTGAAAATTCAGTTTTCCCTCTACTCGAATGCAAAAAAACAACCAACAGTTAGCTCACAAGATGTGTTTTATACAATCATGCCTTTGTTCCAAAATGGTGCATTTGACTATGGCCATGTAGATCAGCCAACTGAGGCTCAAAGGGCTGAAAAATTCCAGCCAAATAGTGCTGAAAATGCAAAGAATTCCCAACCAAACATGGCTGAAAAAATTCAGCCAAAATTTATCAAAATTGCTGGAAATTTCCAGCCACATATGGCTGAACATTTGCATCAAAATATGGCTGAAAATGAGCATGAAATTCAGCCCACGCATGATGTACATGTTGAAGATGTATTACATAATGAACGCATGTCTATCAAGAGTGCACAATCTATGCCAAAGTGGTTGAAACAAACTTTGCAGGACAGCAAATTGAGTGCACCTTTACTTGGTAGAACAAGATCAAGCTCTCACCATGCATCAAGTAATTTTGTGGATTATTCTCTTATTGCTATAGCATGTAATGAAGAGCCACTTTCTTTTGAAGTTGCATGTGACGATCCACAATGGATGAGTGCTATGCAATCAGAAATGGATTCCATGCATAGGAATGGTACTTGGGAGTTATGTGAATTGCCAAAAGGAAATAATGTCATTGGTACAAAGTGGGTTTATAAGATTAAAAGAAAATTTGATGGTAGCATTGATCGCTACAAAGCTAGATTGGTTGCCAAAGGATATGCGCAACAATATGGCATTGACTATGAGGAAACTTTTGCACCTACTTCATGCATGACTACCATTCATACCGTGGTTGCATTGGCTGCCCATCGAGGTTGGAAAGTGCATCAGTTGGATATAAAAACAGCCTTCTTGAATGGTGACTTGCAAGAAGAAGTTTATGTGAAGCAACCTCCTAGATTTGCTATGAAAGGGAAAGAGCATATGGTTTGTCGCTTGCATAAAGCCTTGTATGGTCTCAAGCAAGCTCCACATGCATGGTATGACAAAATCCATAAGCACTTGATTGCTCTTGGCTTCACATGTAGTCTGATTGAAAACCCACTCTATGTATGCAAAAATGGAGCTAATCTTATAGTGCTTGTTCTTTATGTCGATGACATACTCTTGATTGGGTATTCTTATGGCTGATTTGCAGCATATTTTTGATGTCACTTATATTGGTCTTTTGAGCTACTATCTTGGCATCTAGTTTGTATCCGTTGAGGGGGGGGGATTGTTATGCATCAAGCAAAGTATGTTGAAAAACTACTTCAGCATTTTCACTTTGAGGATTGCAAGCCAGTTTCCACACCAGTTGAGACAAGATATAGATTCTCAGTTGAGGATTCCAGTGATGCATTTGAACTTCTCTTTATCAGCAAATCGTGGGATGTCTTATATATGCATGCAACACAAGGCCGGATATACAGTATGCAGTTTCCCGGTTGAGTCGATTCATACATAGCCCTGGCACTAAGCATTGGCAAGCGGTGAAACGTGTGTTTAGATATCTCCATGGCACTTTGACCTTAGGTCTCTTTTATGGCAGAGATGTTCAGCCATGCTTGCATGCTTCTACAGATAGTGATTGGGCTAGTTGTTATGATACTCGCGTGCCCACTAGTGGTAATTGCTTTTTCCTTGGAGACTCATGCATATCTTGGTTGAGTAAGAAGTAACCTACAGTGGTGACATCAAGTTGTGAAGCTGAGTACAGTGCAGTTTTCACAGCTACACTAGAGTGTATATGGCTGAGATGCCTATTGATGGATCTTTGCATGGAGATTGATGCTGCTACGCATATTCTCACTGATAATCAGAGTGCTTTGGCTATTGCACAAAACCCAATGTTTCATGCATGGACCAAACATATTGAGGTGCATTGTCACTATTTGAGAGAGCGCCTTCATGCAGGAGATATTGGTTTGGTATATGTACCTACACAAGATAATGCGGCAAACATATTCACCAAATCTCTTCCACAAGAAAAGTTTGAAGCTTTTCGCAAAGCTTTAGGCTTATTACCTTGTGGGGGCTGATCTATCACTCCCTGTATATGTTCATCACATCATTCGCTCCAGGGGGTTTGTTACACGTATGTGTTCCTCGAGTAGCTTTGATGTGAACCTTTTCCCTATACATGGGCACTTTTTACTCTAGTGCTGGCTAGAGATTTTTTCTCCATGTTACCACATACTTGATACTCTCATATGTGGTGGTACTTTGTACTTAGGGATATTATTCAGCTCTTACTTCAGTTTAGTTCATCGTCAATAGAGAGAGCTATTCCAGCCATCATCTTCTTAGTGTGTCTTGCTGTGTTTGTGCTCCTTGTGTGTGCTTCTCATGTGTCTCTCGCACTTCTACACACACCCAACATTACCATTATTCATAATAGCATCATATTCTCATTGCATACCAGCCATCCAATTTTCTAAATTTTTTGTTTCATCAGAAGGAACAAGCTCATTCTCATCACAGAGACTATAGGTAGTCATAGCATAGCAATCTGATGCAAAAGAAGCACTATGAGAGCTTGAACGAGTATAATATGACAAAGGTGCATCTAATTTGCTATCTTGCAAAGTCTTCACTAGCCATTTAGGCATAGTTTTTGCCTCCTCTATATATGCCCTCTCATCAAAAAGTACATCATGTAAATCTGCATCAGAAATGGAATGATCTTCATCATCATGTGAAACTTGTAAAGGCTGAGAAATTGCCTCGTTTGGACCAGCACTTGATTGTCCACGTGTAAAAAGAGGCAACAAAGTTTCATACACAACTTTGGAGCAAATTGATGTCCCCTTAGTACATGAAAGTAATGGTTGAATTGCATCTTCCACAAAAACAACATCACAGCCAATCAAAATGCATTTAGTGTGTGGATGATACAGACGATAGCCTTTTCTTTCAAAATTGTACCCAACAAAAATACATTTCATTGCTTTGTCATCCAATTTCCTATATTGTTGTTCATGCCCTAATGCATATGTGAGACAACCAAAAACATGCAAATGAGAAACAGATGGCTTGCAACCATGTCAAGACTCATATGGAGTAATAGATTGCATTGCTTTGGTGGAACACCTATTAAGTACATATGTTGCACACATAATAGCCTCAATTGATAAGCTGTGTGGTAAAGCTTGACTTTGACCATACACCTCTCCATCTCCATGAGAGACCTAATCTTTTGTTCAATAACTCCATTTTATTGAGTTATATATGGCACTATACACTGATGTTTTATCTCACGCTCAACCAAAAATGCATTAAAATCAGAAGACATGTATCCCCCTTGGATGAGAATGGAGGGTGCCCATTTTGTTGATATATTTAGGTAGTGATGTGTGTGAACACACTAGGACCGCCAGAGCACTTTTTTCCCTCTTTAGGAGGTTTCCCCCCCCCCCCCCGACTTGTATATACACCTATAGCCCTAATGGGTTACTTATCTTTGTACATTCTAGTGATAAAACATTCAGTATTGTGTGTTATGCTCCAAGCTTCTCCTTATTCCTTGTGTTGTTCATGTGCTTCTACAGACGTCTAACTCCAACAATTGGTTTCAGAGCATGTCATCGCTTCATCTAGGGCATCATTGACACTCCTCCAATCACAGTCTCAGAATCACACAAAATTTGGTGTGCATACTCAAGGTGATTTGGAGATCAAAACTGCTTCGCTTTGTGGTACTGAAATCGCAATCTCAGCTCCTTTTGGCCTCCCAGTGCACTATCATAGCGCTTGTGCAGATTATTTTATCTTTTTCTGCCAAAGATATATACAGGTTTTTGTTCGCCAATATCATCATCTTGAAGTCTACTACAGGTTTAGCAGAACTCGACAGGGTTTCTACATCAAGATATTTTAGTCAGTGGCCATGGCTGAAAGCAGTGATGTATTTTGTATGTTGGTTGTTGAGGATAAGCTGGATGATACGAATTACCCATTATGGGCTTATATGATGCATCATGTATTGATCGCAAAAGGACCGTGGAATATAGGTAGTGAAGCTGATATAGATGGCTTCGAAGATGGTGATATTCTCCAGATTCCTGTTCGTGCTGAGTTCCTATTGCACCTACTGCATAGCAAATTTTTTGGTATGGCAAAGATGCTCAGGCACATTTGCTCTTGGAAAATAGCTAAGGATGCTTGGAATACACTTACCACATTGTACTAGGCTAGGAATGAGGCTCGCGTTGCTTACCTCTGAAAACAATTGGAGACTGAGCACATGAATGAAGGTGATTCCATGGATAATTTTCTAACAGGATTTGAAGGAACATTTGATTTTTGTTGATGAAGTCCTTCTTGACAATTCACTTATGCAAACTATTCTGAATGGTCTTCCTGACTCATATCAGAGTTTTGCTTCCACTCTTCGTTTGATGATGAAAGGCCTAATGCCTTAACATTTGAGGATTTAGTTTCTGTTCTATTGCAGCAAGAACAATCTAGATAGAACAGGTCTATTATGTGTGTTGCACATCAAGTTTTCCTGACTAGTCAGAAGGGCAAAGGTAAATGAAGCTCATCTACTAGTAAGAAAAAATCTGCAAATGTTGCACATTTGAAGAAGGAAGACAAAGATGAGAAGAAATCAGAAAAGCAGAAATTGTTTTGCAAATATTGTAAAGGAAATGATCATGTCAATAAGAGCTCTCCAAAACTGGCTGCAAAAGAGGCAAAAAAAAAACGAGGTGGGAATGGTTGTTGCAGAGGGCTCTACACTGAAAACAGAGTCTGTTAATCTTGTGTAGAATGAAGAATGGGGGTTTACTATTGTTTGCAGTTTTGACCCACGTTCTCATGATCAATGTATGTCTGCAGTAGACTCAGATGATTGGTACTTTGATAGTGGGGCAACCAAACATATTACCGTGCAGCGCAGTTTCTTCACTAGGAGTTGGTAAGATCATTCTGACTACTGTTGATGGTAGTTCTTTCACATTGTCAGATGCTCTATTTGTGTCAGGGATCAAGAAAAATTTGTTATCAGTTTCTGCATTAGGCAAGATTGGCTTGGTTGTAAAATTTGTTGATGAGAGATGTGTAGTTCATGATCTGTCAAATTTCTGGTTGAACATGGGATAAAACATCAGTGTACAATGTTGTATACACCTCAACAAAATGGATTTGCTAAACGGAAGAATAGGTCACTCATGGAGATGGTGAGGTGTATGGTCAAGAGTCAAGCTTTACCACATGGTTTCTAGCTTGAGGCTATCATGTGTGTAGCATATGTACTTAACATGTTGTTGATAGTCAAGGTCAAGCACAAGCATAGGAGCACATCAAAGAAGTGGACACATAAGAAGAAGGAGCATGTAGGGAGCTCCAAGAAGCACATGTTAATTTTTCCGAAGAAAACCCTATAAATATAGTGATTTTTATCAATAAAAACCATTGTAAATATCATTTTCCATTTTTGTAACTCCATTTTGTTCAAATCTAGGAGTCCTCAAGCTTGAAGAGTATTAGAAGTATCAGCCTGCCAATTTTCATAAATTTTAGACTCCGTTTGAGCCCCCAAATAAGCCCCGGAACCTAATTTTTAATTAGGCCGGACACTAGGTCTGGACAGGGCCAAAACCACTCAAAAAACTATAAAAAGGGCTGGAGAGCTCATTTTTTAGGTTAGCTTGTTGTAGATTTGAGCTTTGTAATAGAGTTCTTTGTAATCAAAGATCTTCCATTGTTCCACTATTTTCTCTTACCTTGTGTGTGTGTGTGTATGTGTGTGCATGCTTGTGTGCTTTCACTCACGCACTTGTGCCATCACTTGCTCATAGTCTTCATACTAGTCCTCACATCTCCATGGATTGACATTTATGAGGTGAATCTCCTCATGTCGGTAGTTGCCATTGTGCTAGAGTGACACTTAATTTGGCACCGTTGTCGGGGAGAGAGCTTGGAGGACGAGCGCATGACGATAAGACATAGAGTAGCGATGTTGGAAGCTAAAAAAATCACCATTTCCAATTCAGTTTCTGAGTGTTTCTTCATCTTCATCTTCATCATCACCACCATTTCCCCGACCTTCATCTTCTCAGATTTTCTTCACTTTCGAGAGGAAACACTCTTGAAAAACTCTTAAAACACCAGAAATTTGATTCAGGATCACGCGGCGTGAAAGGACCTGCGTCTGGTATCACGGTGATGGTATTGTGAGTTTGGAGGGTGACCTTGCATATACAAACACATAGGACTGACAAGGAGGACACAAGGTACTCATATTTGCAAAAAAAAATTGAATTTTGGTGTCAAAAACTCCAAGTATTATGTTCGGTTGAGATTTGGTATCACGATACCAGAACTCCCATGTATCATGATACTTGTCGAGGTATCGTATCGTGCACACCCACTTGAGGTATCGTGATACCATTCAGGTATCGTATCATCAAGTGTTGGTATCACGATCGCAATCGCCCTAGTGGTATCATATCACTCAAATAGTCAGTATCGTATCGTGAGCCAATCAAGTATCGTATCGTTAGCTATTCTGGTATCGTATCGTGAGAGTAACAGGTATCGTATCGTCTGGAAGGTATCGTATCGTGTAGAACTTGGTATCGTATCATGCCATAGATCTCTTGGTATCGTATCGTCTTGCTAGCAGTATCGTATCGCGAGATAGGTCGGTATCGTATCGTGAACCTAGTGGTATCGTATCGTGCGGATAGCAGTATCATATCATGGAAGTTGGTATCACCTTGGTGGTATCGTATCATCTACAGTGGTACCGTGTATCATGGAAAATCTAGTATCGTATCGCCTGTTCTGTGGTACTCCTTGAGAGATCTTGTTTCCCTGTTTTAACCTCTAGAACCCTTCACTGGCATAACTTTCTCATACGAAATCCGTTTGTTGTGATTTTTAGTTCATTGGAAAGTTCATGGGGAGTTGTTGAAGCTCAAGGTCAAGGAAAAAGCATGCGAGTGCATTAAGGAAGTGGACACACAAGAAGAAGGAGAAAGTAGGGAGCTCCAAGAAGCACCTACCAAATTTTTAGAAGAAATCCCCATAAAAATAGTGATTTTTATCACTAATTGTAAATACCATTTTCCATCTTTGCAACTCCATTTTGTTCAAGCCGAGGAGTCCTCGAGCTTGAGAGTATTAGATCCATCATCCTACCAATTTTCATAATTTTTAGACTCCATTTGGGCCCCCAAATAAGTCTTGGAACCTATTTTTTAACTAGGCCGAACACTAGGTCTGGATAGGGCCAAAACCACTCAAAAAACTATAAAAAGGGCTAGAGAGCTCATTTTTGAGGTTAGCTTGTTGTAGATTTGATCTTTGTAAGAGAGTTCTTTTGTAATCGAAGTCCTTCCATTGTTCCACTCTTTGCTCTTACTTTGTGCGCGTGTGTGTGTATGTGTGTGCATGCTTGTGTGCTTTCACTCACGCACTTGTGCCATCACTTGCTCACGGTCTTCATACCAGTCCTCACATCTCCATGGATTGACATTTATGAGGTGAAACTCCTCACATTGGTACTTTCCATTGTGCTAGAGTGACACCAAATTTGGCGCCGTTGCCAGGGAGCGAGCTTGGAGGACGAGCGTGTGACGGTAAGACATAGAGAAGCAACATTGGAAGGTAAAAAAATCACCATTTTCAGTTCAATTTTTGAGTTTTTCTTCTTCTTCATCTTTATCCTCATCACCATCTTCTCCCCTCTTCATATTCTCTGATCTTTTCCATTTTCGACTATACATTCATCTCGTTTTTCACCTTTCGCTGCGAGCAAGAAGCATAGAGGTTGTTCATAGCTAAAACGCTGAAGAAACACTCTTGAAAAACTCTCAAAAACACTAAAATCTAGGCGAGAGTATGGTGGAGTGATAAGAACTGCACCTGGTATCACGAGTGTCATATCGTGAGATTGAAGGGTGGTTTTGCATCTGCAACCTGATAAGAGTGACAAGGAGAACATAAGGTACACATATCTACAAAAATTTTTGAATTTGGACCTCAAAAACTCCAAGTATCGTGTCCGGTTGAGTTTTGGTATCGCGATACCAGAACTCATGTGTATCGCGATACTTTGTCGAGGTATCATATCATGCATATCCACTTGAGGTATCACGTGCATGATTGGTATCGTATCGTCAAGTACTAGTATCGCGATCGCGGTCACCCCGGTGGGATAGTATCGTGTCGGCCATAGTATCGTATCGTCGAACGTGCGGCATCGTATCGCCTGATGTGGTATCATCCATAGTGGTATCGCGTATCATGGAAAATTTGGTATTGTATCGCCTATTTTGACCTCCCAAAGAGATCCTGTTTCCCTGTTTTAAACCACAGAACCTTGAACTAGCATAACTTTCTCATACGAAATCCGTTTGCGGTGATTTTGGGTTTGTTGGAAAGCTCATGGGGAGTACTACCCAAACTTCCATTGGTTACGGTAAAATTAATACATGGATTATTAGATATAGTATTTTGAAGTTGACCCTCACATGGACTAGGAAACCAAGGAGTTCCAAAGGATTTGAGCAACACAAGAGAACCTTGGGACTAGAAGACAAGGCTTATGAACCTGAGATCTAGCAGACACTTAGGCAAGGATAGACAAAGCATTAGATCATCTGAGGCTAGTGTCAACCATCAGCCAAGTCTTGGGCACAACAACTAAGTGGGTATCCCTACACACTAAGTTCCGACACAAATGATTCAAAAATGTCTTTTAGCATGGAAAGACCCACACGTAGTTCAGGCACTGCTTATTTACAAACACCAGAAGGTCCCTATAAGAGACAATTGGAGTATATCAGGACCAACCAATTAGGTTCTCGCATCTATGAGGATGGTCTAAGACGATCAGTGGTCCAACTCAAAAATCTTGACCAACCCTTTGGACTTGAACACCTAGTGGTCAAGTTCGAAGAGGGTGCATACATTGATAAGGAAGGAACCATGTATGTGGTTACCAGCCTACCAGATAGGACAGATGAGTTGGGAAACATCATTCTTGAGAACGATCTAGGAGACCTAGAGAAAGGAGACCTAGAGAAAGGAGACCTAGGAAGAGAACCCAAGACTCCCAAAGGTAAGTCAGTCTTGACTAGAGTGATCACTCCAGATTGGATCCCACAAGACAACAAAAGCATAGAATTGTTCTTAAATAGAGAAACAGAGGAAGCTTTCAAGCCA
Source organism: Ceratopteris richardii (assembly GCA_020310875.1). NCBI lineage: Eukaryota > Viridiplantae > Streptophyta > Polypodiopsida > Polypodiales > Pteridaceae > Ceratopteris > Ceratopteris richardii. The sequence continues at coordinate 118,373,102 of CM035416.1, read as the reverse complement.
GATCAACCTAACCCAATAGTCACCATCTATGAGTTCAAGGATCCGGAAACACCAGGGAAAGTTGTCTATTTAGATAAAACATCAGAAAAAATGTTCCTGGTAACAAAGCAGAATAGGCACGCATACACTTGGCAGGGTGAATCAATTTTCCCTCCACCAAGACCAAGTGCTTCCCATGGCTTCCAAGGAGTAGGATCATGAAAACCAGCGGGAAAGAGCTAGAGAGAGACCGGAGGTAAGCTTTGCACATACAGTGGGTAGGGATCGATCAGGACATGAAGGTGAAAGACCTGAAAGGGAGAGACATAGAGCACATAGGCATCAAAGAGATGAACATGATTTCCCATTGCCTAGACCCCAAGAGCACTCGAGAACCCTTAGACCTTCTCAAGTGGTTAAGGCAATGAAGAACTATTTTGATGGGTTCAGAGACCCTTATTATCATGTGGCTGAGTTCAAACAAGTGTTAAGAGCTGAACAAGTAGAGGACTTGTTCACCCAATTCGAGGCATTTGGTTTGACTTTTAAGGGTACTGCCTTAGCTTGGTTTCAACCTTTAAACAGTCATAACTATAGAGAGATAGGTCAACTGCTAGAAGACCAATTAAAGACCCAGCCTACACATCGATGATATTTCCAGATGAGGAATTCGAGCCTCATGGTTGGGAAGAAATCTTAGCTACCATGGACATTGCAGTCAATGAAGCACAATGGACACCTCATTGTGATGAGGAGGGTTATGATATTTCAGTGCTCATGTGTTAGCCCGTGTTGGAAGGATGTGGCCCTAGTGATGTCATAGAAGAAGAAGAGAATGACGATGATCTAGAGTCCATTGTGATGGATAGTTGCTTCAGCTCAGAGGAGAACTATCTAGAAGATGTAGGAGCATTAACCCAAAAAGAAGAAGAACCTCTGACAAGTATTAAAACTGTAAATTCAAAGGATGGAAGTGAAGGAGGTCAAAAGAAAAAGAAACAAAAAGTAGTGAAACAAGAAGAGGAGGAATCATTGTTCGAAGTACCAAAAAATTTCAAGAAATATGAAGTTGAAGACCGAAAAATTTTGGTACGAATCCCTAAGCGAGAGGCCATCATAGGAGAAGCATGTGACAATAAAGAAAAGACCAAAAAGATTGACCATTGAAGGGAATGAAGAGCGATGTATGTACATAGGAGATGACCTAAGTGCAAAAGAAGAAGCGAAGCTTGTAGCTCTGTTAAGGGAATATAGGGACGTGTTTACATGGCATTATAGAGACTTGAAGGGAGTAGATCCAAAAATTTGCTCTCATATTATACCCATGGCTGCTGATGCCAAGCCCACCAAACAAAAGCCCTACACATATAATGACACTTATGCAGCTAAAATCAAAGAAGAAATTGACAGGTTGATTGAAGTTGGATTTATCTATGAGATTGAGCATATTGAATGGGTGTCCCCCATTGTAGTGGTGCCCAAGAAGAATGGAAAGTTGCGAGTATGTATTAACCTTAAAAAAGTTAATGCTGCTACGATTCGAGATAGTTATCTGCTTCCAATTACCGAACATTTATTGGAACGTGTTGCCAGCAAGGAATTTTATAGCTTCCTTCATAGATTTTTAGGTTATAATCAAGTAGCTATTGCCCCAGAAGATCAACATAAATCAGCCTTTGCCGCAGAGTGGGGAATCTTTGCATTTCGTGTAATGCCATTTGGGCTCACCAATGCAACTGCAACATTCCAAAGGCTCATGTGTCATGTTTTCAAAGAGTTCTTGCGAAAGAACTTAGAAGTATATGTGGATGATTTATGTGCTCATTCCCAAGTAAGAAGATACCACATCCCTAAGCTCAGACAAATCTTCAACAAGTGTAGAGAATATCGAGTGTGTCTGAACCTAGAGAAGTGTGTGTTCATGGTACGACAAGGTAAGACCTTAGGTCATATTGTTTCTAAAAGTGGAATATCAACAGATGAGGACAAGGTTAAGAGCCATAGCAGAGTTGCCAAGACCAAGGAATGTTAAAGAGGTACAAGCCTTTATGGGCCATTGTGGATATTATCGCAGGTTTATCCACATGTATGCCATCATAGCTAAACCTCTTTATGGGTTGTTGACAAATTTTGAGCGGAACGATGAATGCGAGAAATCCTTCAATGAGCTGAAGAGACGCTTGTGCTTAGCACCAATACTGACCACTCCTGATTGGAATAAGCCATTCCATGTCCATGTAGATGCTTCCAATCATGCAATAGGATGTGTGCTAGCACAACCCATAGGTGAAGGAAATCTAGATTTACCCATCGCATATGCTAGTAGACAGTTGAAGGCAGCTGAACGAAATTATACCGCAACGGAAAGAGAAGGCATAGGCATGGTATATGCTGTGAAAAAGTTTAGACACTACTTATTGGCCAACAAGTTCAAGTTTTATACTGATCATCAAGCTTTATTATATTTGGTCAATAAGCCTTGTAATACAAGACGCTTAGTAAGATGGTTCCTCTTACTAATGGAATACGATTTTGAAGTTGTTGTTAGGAAAGGTAGGACCCACCTTAGGGCAGACCATCTTTCTCGCATCACTTCAGGAGAGCCATCGCAAGGAATAGCAGATGAACTATCTGATGCTTATTTGTTCAATTTAGAAGTTGTTCCTAAATGGTTAAATAAGTTGGTACCTCTCCTAACCTTCAGGCCTGCAAATAAGAACGTAAAAACAAGCAAGGAAAAAAATTGTACGATCACAACAATATCAAATATTGGCAGGAAGTATGTACAAGCAAGATAAAGAGGGTGTGCTAGCTTGTTGTGTCAAGGACGATGAACACACTAGTTGGTTGCAACAAGCTCATGAGGGACTGCTAGGAAATCACTACTCTAAACAACGAACATTGGAGAATCTAAAATGTTTAGGAGTGTATTGGCCTAGCATGGACAAAGAAATACATGAGTGGATTCAGAATTGTCCAGTGTGTTAGGAGAGACCCTCAGTGGAGCATGCTACCCTTTATCATGTGTCAATAATTCCAAACTGGAGTGCTCCATTGGTAGAATTTATGAGATCAAGAACATTACCTAGCGAGGCTAGTCCTGCAAGAAGACAAAGCATGGAGCAAGAGGCTCAAGACTATGCTTTAATAGGAGATAACCTATATCGAAGAGGCAAGGATGGTTACCTAAGACTGTGCATTCATGAATCAGACTATTTGAAAGTCTTAGAAACTGCACATAGTGGTGTTGCAGGTGGGCACTTCGGTCCTGACTGAGTAATTAAGACCATTCTATTCTCAGGACTCTGGTGGCCCACTCTTCATATGGATGCACATACCTATGTGAAGAAATGTGACACATGCCAACGTGCCCAATACCCAGTTAGAAAAAATGAGATGCCTTTGAGTCCAATGATGGGAGGACGTGCATTCTCGAAGTGGGGTATAGAATTTGTAGGTCCCATTAACCCCCCGGCTAGAAACTCCCATGCAGAGTACATTATTGTAGCCATGGATTACCTCACAAAGTGGGTGGAAGGAAAAGCCACAACAAAGAATGATGCTCAAACGACGGCTAAGTTCTTATTCAAGAACGTGTTCACTAGATATGGGTTACCAATAGAGTTAGTAAGTGATAGAGGTACACACTTCTTGAAGGAGGTCATTGAAAATCTCCTTCAAGAATTCATGGTGATACATAAGAAGTCTGCCCCCTATCATCCACAAGCTAACGGACAAGCCGAGAGCACAAATAAGATCCTATGCAACGTATTGATGAAATTGGTAAATAATAAATGCTCTGATTGGGACAAACAGCTTCATCATGCTGTTTGGGCTTACCGAGTTGCCTACAAAACGGTACTCAATGCCACCCCATTTCAGATGGTCTTCGGATAGAATGTTGTGCTACCATTGGACTTCCTAATCCCAGCCTTAAAAGTAGCACAAGAGCATGAGTGGAATGGACATGAATTGTCCTCTAGGATCTTTGATCTAGAACGCTTAGGTGAGACGAGGCTACGAGCGGCAGTAGTCATCTATGCTGCAAATAAAAGACAAAAGGCATACTTTGATGCACACATCAAAGATAAAGGATTTGTAAGCCGTCGGAATGGAACTCATATTTCTTGTAATTATATCCTGAAAAGATGCATGCAAGATGAAAAGGCATAGCGTAATATTGTATCCTTTGACCAGATTAATGGAAGAATCGCGTTAAGCAGAAGGTAGATCCGTCGGACTGTGGTCTGGGCGAGAAGCCGGAAGCGAGCGCTGTTGTGGAACTCTGTGTAACTGAGTCTATCCTGTTGATTAAGCTTAAGCATTAAATGAAGTTAATGAAGTATTAAGTAATTTGATTAATGCGCTAAGTGAAGGAGTTTGCGGTAAACTTTCTGACGTGAAGTGCGTTACCGACGGATTCAAGATAGAATTGTAAGATAATATGTTAGCGCTTAATGCGATGAAGTCATATAATCTTAACTATAGTTTGGGAAAACACCCAAAACAGAATCGGTGTGGGATGTTCTGCCCAAGGCATCATTTACATTGCCCTTGGGTCAATTATTAGCTTTGGTCCCTGGAGTTCGACAACAGTTCCAATAGCACGTTAGTCCATGCTCCTTGAGCGCTCCTACAACAGCCACATCCAATCGAAATTGGAGCCAATGGTGGATCATACAGTACCACTGATTATGGTATGGTACAAACACCACAAAATTATATAGGTCTTAATTGATGGCAGATCGGGTGTTAACATTGTTGGAGTTAGACGTCTGCGGAAGCACGCGAACAGCACAAGGAAGAGGAAGAAGCTTGGAGCACAACACACAAGACTGAATGTATTACTAGAGAATGTACAAAGATAAGTAGCCCATTAGGGCAATAGGCGTATATACAAGCCGGGGGAAAAAAACCTCCTAAAGAGGGAAAAAAGTGCCCCAGCGGTCCTAGAGTGTTCACACACATCACTACCTAAATATATCAACAAATCCCCCCTGGGAGTGATGCGGTGAACAAGGAGCTGGCACTCATGTATAAGGAAGTGCCGAGCTATGTGGAAATCACTCCACAAAAGGAAATAAGCCCAAAGCTTTGCGGAAAGCTTCAAACTTCTCCCTAGGCAGAGCCTTCGTGAAAAGGTCTGCAATGTTCTCCTGCGTGGGCACATATGCCAAGCTGATCTCCCCAGCAGAGAACCTCTCCCTGACATAGTGATAATGCACCTCAATGTGCTTAGTGCGAGCATGGAACACAGGGTTCCTCGCAACTGGAAATGCGCTCTGACTGTCAGTGAAGATGGTGGTGGCAGAAGACTGGCCAACACCCAAATCAGCCATAAGGCGTCTGAGCCACACACACTCAACAGTCGCTGTGAAAGCTGCCTTATACTCAGCCTCACAACTGGAAGTGGCCACAGTAGGCTGCTTCTTGCTCAACCAAGATATACATGAGCTACCAAGCATGAAGCAAAAACCACTGGTGGACACACGAGTGTCATAGCAACCAGCCCAATCTGAGTCAGAAAAAGCATGCAAATCTGGCGGTAGTGATCCCCCCTTGGGATAAAACAACCCAAGTAGCCGAGTACCACTCAAGTAGCGAAAGATGCGCTTAACCGCTTTCCAATGCGTGACTCCTGGGCAATGCATAAACCTGCTCATCTGTGAGACAGCAAACTGAATATCTGGCCGAGTAATGCATAAGTAAATCAAGCATCCAACAGCCTGCTGATAGAGAACAGCATCAAATGCATCTCCAGCATCATGAAGACTCAATCGTAAACCTGTCTCCATAGGAGTGGCAATAGGCTTACAGTCTTCAAGGCCAAAACTCTGCAATAATGTGTCAATATATTTCGTTTGACACAAAGCCATTCCACCATCAACTTGCATAAACTGAATGCCCAAATAGTGATGCAAATGCCCCAAATCAGACATCTCAAATGAGGCATGCAAATCAGCCTTGAAATCAGCAATATGCTTCTCAAGAGGACCAGTGAGCAGCATGTTGTCTACATAGACAATAATGATCAAAAGCACATCATTAGCACGCTTAACATATAAGGTGCTTTCAGTTGGACTGTTCTCAAAACCATGTGCAATCAGATAGGCATGTATTTTCTCATACCAAGCACGTGGTGCTTGCTTTAAACCATATAACGCCTTCTTTAACCTGCACACCTGGTTTTCATGCCCTTTCTGCACAAAGCCACGGGGCTGAAAAACATACACTTCTTCATGCAAGTCACCATTCAGAAATGTTGTTTTAATGTCCAACTGATGTACATTCCAACCATGATGGGCTGCAAGTGCACAAATGCTCCGAACAGTAGTCATACGGCATGTAGGTGCAAAGGTCTCATCAAAATCAATGCCTCTTTCCTGCGCATAACCCTTTGCAACAAGCCTAGCCTTATACCTGTCAACTGTACCATCAGGTTTACGCTTCAGCTTGTATACCCACTTAGTGCCAATGGCCTTCTTGCCAAGAGGCAAGTCACATAAAGACCATGTACCATTCTTCATTATAGCATCATATTCAGATTGCATAGCAGCCATCCAATTTTCTGAATTTTGTGCTTCATCAAAACAAACAGGCTCATTCTCATCACAGAGACTAGATGCAGCCATAGCATAGCAATCTGATGCAAAGGAGGTACTATGAGAGCCTGAACGAGTACGATATGACAAAGGTGCATCTAATTTGCTGTCACGCAAAGTCTGCACCAGCCATTTTGGCATAGTTTTTGCATGTTCAATATCAGCTCTCTCATCAACAAGTGCATCATGTAAATCTGCATCAGAAATGGCATGATCTGCATCATCATATGAAACCTGCAAAGGCTGAGAAGTTGCCTCATTAGGACCAGCGCTAGCCTGTCCACCTGTAAAAAGAGGCATCAAAGTATCATACATGTCTTTGGAGCTAACAGGTGTCTCCTTAGTACATGAAAGCAATGGCTGAATAGCATCTTCCACAAAGAAAACATCACGGCTAACCAGAATGCGTTTAGTCTGTGGATGATACAGACGATAGCCTTTACTTTCAGAACTGTACCCAACAAAAATACATTTTACTGCCTTATCATCCAATTTTCTGCGATGTTGTTCAGGCACTAATGCATATGCCAAACAACCAAAAACACGTAGATGAGCAACAGATGGCTTGCGGTCATGCCAAGCCTCATATGGAGTGATAGACTGCAACGCTTTCGTGGGACACCTGTTCAGTACATATACTGCACACATGACAGCCTCAAGCTAGAAACTATGTGGTAAAGCCTGACTTTTGACCATGCACCTCGCCATCTCCATGAGTGACCTGTTCTTTCGTTCAGCAACTCCATTCTGTTGAGGTGTATACGACACTGTACACTGGTGTTTTATCCCACGTTCAGCCAGAAATGCATTAAAATCTGAAGACATATATTCCCCCCCTCGATCAGAACGGAGGGTGCCCATTTTACATGCTGACAGATTTTCAGCCAAAACCAAAAACTGTTTGAAGCACATGAACACTTCGGACTTTGCTTTGAGTGGATATACCCATGCATGCCTGGAAAAATCATCAATGAAAGTCACGAAGTAAAGGTAATTTCCAAAAGAGGGTGTCTGCATAGGACCACAGACATCACTATGTACAAGCTGCAATTTCTGCATAGCCCGAACTGAACCATCTTTTGGAAAGGAAGAACGCTGCATTTTGCCCAAAATACAGCCTTCACAAACATGTTTTCCAGGTGCCTCAAGTTTGGGCAAAGAGGACACCATTTCAGATTTCTGCAGGCGTAACAAACTAGCAAAATTCAGATGACCAAAGCGTGCATGCCAAAGCTTTGCATCTGACATAGCCTGAGAATCATGAACTGCACATGCCAAATCATTCACAGATTTTTCATAGTCTATGAGCTTATACAGCCCACGACATAAAATGCCAGAAGCAATAATCACATCGCCATTTGAGAGATCATGGACTCTACACCTGTCATCAACGAATTTCACAACCAAGCCAATCTTGGCTAATGCAGAAACTGATAACAGGTTCTTTTTGATCCCTGGCACAAATAAAGCATCTGACAAAGTGAAAGAACTACCATCAGCAGTAGTCAGAATGATCTTACCAACTCCCATAACAAGATAAGAGGAGTTATTGGCGCATGTGACAGTATTCCCTGTAGGGGCAGGCTCGAGTGAAGAGAAGAAACTGCGCTGCGAGGTAATATGTTTGGTTGCCCCACTGTCAAAGTACCAAACATCTGAGTCTATTGCAGACATGCACTGATCATGAGAAGATGGGTCAAAACTGCAAACAGTAGTAAACGCCCATTCTTCTTCCTGCACAAGATTTGCAGACTCTGTTTTTGGTGTAGAGGCCTCTGCAACAACCATTCCAGCCTCTTTCTTCTTTGCCTCTTTAGCAGCCAGTTTTGGACAGTTCTTTATAATATGATCATTTCCTTTACAGTACTTGCAGAACAATTTCTGCTTTTCTGATTTCTTCTCATCTTTATACTGGTTCTTCGATTGTGCAGCATTTGCAGATTTCTGCTTACTAGTAGAAGAGCTCCATTTTCCTTTGCCCTTCTGACTAGCCAGGAAAGCTTGATTTGCAACACGCATAATGGACCTGTTCTGCCTGGACTGATCTTCCTGCAACAGAACAGAGACTAATTCCTCAAATGACAAGGCATTCGGATTGCCTTTCATCATCAATCGAAGAGTAGAGGCAAAACTCTGATATGAATCAGGAAGGCCATTCAGAACGGTCTGCACAAGTGAGCTATCTGGTATAACCTCATCAGCAGAAATCAATTGTTCCTTCAGGTCTTTGATCTTTGTAAGAAAACTGTCCATCGAATCACCTTCATTCATGTGCTCACTCTCCAACTGTTTTCGAAGGTAAGCAACACGAGCCTCATTCCTAGCCTAGTACAAAGTGGTAAGTGTATCCCAAGCATCCTTTGCTGTTCTGCAAGAGCGAATGTGAGGAATAATGGCACGTTTGACAGACAAAGCTATCAATGCATGTGCCTGGGCATCTTTGCCATCCCAACGAATCTGCTCTGCAGTAGGTGCAACAGAAATAGCAGCACGAACAGGAATCTGCGGAATATCATCTTCGACACCATCTTCATCAGCTCCAACACCTGTATTTGCAGTACCTGTCGTTACAGGTGTAACAGGACGTCTTTCAACACCCTGCACAATGTTCCACAATCCTTTTGCAACCAGTACATGTCGCATCATATAAGCCCATAATGGGTAGTTGGTACCATCCAACTTATCCTCAACAGCCAACATACGGAATACATCACTGCTTTCAGCCATGGCCGGTGACTAAAATACCTTGATGCAGAAAATTGACTGTATCTCAAAAAGTTGAACAGAACTGCCCAGATGAGTTCTGCTAGACCTGTAGCAGACTTCGAGACGCTTAAACTGGCGAACAGAAACTGGTATATACCTTTGGCACAAAAGGACGAAATAGCCTACACAAGCACTGCGATAGTGCGTTCGGAGGCCGAAACGAGTATGCTCACCAAATTTTGTGCGAATCTAAGACTGCAAACGGAGGAGTGTCGACGGCGCCCTAGAAGAATCAACGACCTGCTCTGATACCAATTGTTGGAGTTAGACGTCTGCGGAAGCACGCGAACAGCACAAGGAAGAGGAAGAAGCTTGGAGCACAACACACAAGACTGAATGTATTACTAGAGAATGTACAAAGATAAGTAGCCCATTAGGGCAATAGGCGTATATACAAGCCGGGGGAAAAAAACCTCCTAAAGAGGGAAAAAAGTGCCCCGGCGGTCCTAGAGTGTTCACACACATCACTACCTAAATATATCAACAAACATTGCAACAACAGCCATTTGCAAACGCCTGGGATGGTCACAAATTGAACCTGCACAATTCTTTGTACGAATGGTTGATCAATCTCGAGTCCATCCAGTGGGCTTAGTGCGCGATATTCTGATCACTCTACAAGGATCTGTTTTCAAAATGACCTTTGTTGTGCTAGATTTACCAAAATCGAGCTTGGATTACAATCTACTCTTTGGACGTCCCTGGCTAAAACAAGCTAAGGTAGTGCAAGACTGGTCTGCACATGAACTAGTCTTTAAAGATAATCATCGGAAATATGTTGTCCCATTGGATGATATGAAACCCTGTGACTGCCATGTGCAACCATGTTTAGCAAAGGTTGTACACATGTTGGATGGTCTCTCCGATGACGAAGAGGAGACTTTCCTGAAGGCTAACAAAGATCTGATTGCACTTGGCACTGTAGATCTACAAACGGTGGCTGATAACTGGAGTTTGGCAACCTATTCGGTGGTACATCTGACAGGCGAGCACGAGTCGAGTACCAAACAGACTTTGGATGAATCGATGCTACAACAATTACTCCAGTCTAGAGACGATGAGGAAAGGCCCCGGGCAAGACTACTTTAGAGCTTGTTTTTATGTAACATTGCCCCCCTCAAGCTCTAAATCCAAAGCTTTGACTCCAAGTAGTACTTTGATTTGCTTAAGCTTTTTTAAAACTCCATGAAACCAAATTATTACTTGCAAATATCAAATATCCACCTGTACTCCTTCTATCATCCTTATTTCCAGCCCAATCTGCATCACTGTATGCTTTCATTTGCGTGGGACTACAAGGATATGAAGGGGTTGGACCCACGGATTTATCAACACCACGTTGTGCTGAAACCAGATGTCAGACCCATCAAACAATCCAGTTACAGGATGAACCCTAACTATGCGGCACAGGTCAAAGCCGAACTTGATCGCTTGTTGAAGGTGGGATTTATTGTGCCCATTGAGCATGCAGAGTGGATCTCTCCCATTGTTATAGTTCCAAAGAAAAAAAAGCAGCTGCAGATATGCATGGATTACCGAAAGCTCAATGCTGCCACCGTACCTGATCCTTTTTCGTTGCCATTTCTAGATACCATGTTAGATGACGTGGCCGGTCGGGAGATGTATTCCTTTCTATATGGTTACAATGCTTACAATCAAGTCAGGATGGCAGAGCAGGATATACCCAAGACAACATTTATTACTAATTGGGGTGTCTATGCATGTATCGTAATGTGGTTTGGACTCCGCAATGCTCCCATTACGTTCCAACGCTACATGCAAGAAATTTTTTCCCCTTATCTCACCACATTTATGAGAGTGTATCTGGATGATTTCTCGTTATCAAATGACACATCAGCACACTTGTACCATTTACGGTGTTGCTTTTCAAACTGTCGAGAATATCGCTTGTGCCTGAATTCGAATAAATCTGTATTCTCTGTTTCTTGTGGCAAGTTACTTGGACATGTTATCTCCAAACAAGGTATTCAAGTGGATCCAGATAAAGTAAAGGCTGTACTGGAGGCTCCTGCTCCTAAGACACCTAAGGATGTGATGTGGTTTTTGGGCCAAATCCAGTGGCATGGGCGACATCTGCGTTGGCTTGCCCATCTGGCAATACCACTTAATCGATTGATCACCAGTAGCCCGCGTCAGTTCGAATGGACCAAAGAGTGTCAACTTTCTTTTCACCGACTGAAAACACTGTTAACTCAGGCTCCCATTTTACAAGCACCTAATTGGGAATTGCCATTCCATGTCTTTGTGGATGCATCCGACAGTGCCATCGGAAGCGTGCTGATGTAGCAGATAGATAAATGGTTTCGCCCGGTATATTATGTGAGCCGCAGATTAGCCCCGACACAGCGTAACTATTCAGTTACTGAACGAAGTGTCTTGGCTTAGTCTATTCTATGAAAAAATTTCATCATTATCTGTTGGGAAAACGCTTCACCTTCCATGTAGATCATGCCGCATTTGTGTATCTGGTACGCCAACAGTATCTGGGAGGACGGCTAGCATGGTGGGTCTTGCTACTTCAAGAATTCGATTACTCTGTCGTCCATCCGCTAAGGTCAGCACATGCTCTTGCTGACTTTCTTTCTAGGGTGGATTTCGATGAGCCTCCGGAGGGAATTATTGATACAACACCAGCCATCTACACAGCCGCGACCATACCGGATGATCAACAGGAATTACCGATACCCCCTTCTTACTATGATACCTTGCTTCTGTTCTTGACTAGTGGATGTCCGCTGGGTATGCTTTCGTCAACAGCTCGATGAAGACTAGCCACGTACAATCGACGCTTTCAGTTGATTGTCGGACAGTTATATTACATGGATAACTCCACAGTATTAGTTAGATGTGTCCCTCCACATGAAATTGCTTCAGTTGTTACCGTGGCCCATATTTCCCCCATCGAAGGACATTTTGCAGCTGATCTTACTCACCGAAAGATTCTGTAGAGTGGATTGTGGTGGCCCACTATGTATCGTGACGTAACCAAGCATATACAATAGTGCGATGAGTGCCAACATTCCGGTCAGCCTCTATAGTGACACTACTTCCCTCTCCAACCTGTTGTGCCTCTGGAACCCTTCCAGAAGTGGGGCCTGGACTTCATCGGACAAATTACACCTCCGACAACAGTTACCAATAACCGATATATTCTCACATGCACAGATTATGCCACTAGATGGTCCGAAGCATGGGCTCTCTGATCAGCCACAATGGTTGTGGTTGTCAAATGCTTAATGAAGGATATCTTTCTGCGTTACGGGTTACCCTTGGAGATCGTAACTGACCAAGGTACACACTTTGCTAATACTTTGATGCAAGTGCTTACGAAAACATTCCAGATTGTGCACAAATTCAGTTCTCCCTATTACCCCCGAGCAAATGGACTTGCTGAGAGTACCAATAAATCTCTCTTAAACATTTTGAAGAAACTAGTGTTAGAGTGCCGAGAGCGATGGGACCAATTTCTACATGTACTATGGGCTTATCGTACCACATATAAAGTGGCGACCGGAACAACTCCTTTTAAGTTAGCATATGGATTGGAAGCAATTGCACCGATGGAACTGGTGTTACGATCCTTGGATGAACAGCATCTGGAGAGTTTCCTGGTGATGCAGGAAGTGCAGCTGAGACAAGCTAAAACCCACGATCGCTTTCTCAAAACCCCTTTGTTTATGTTCAACCAATTGGTCCTCTTCTATAATGCTAATTCTAACATATCTGCTCGAAAATTTTAGTTACGATGGTTCGGCCCATATTGGATTGCTGAACAAGTGGGACCCGCAACTTTTTGGTTGGCAACTTTAACAGGTGTCCTTCTTCCAAAAGCGATTAATGGCTCCAAGCTTCGCCCCTATCACCCGCCATCTACCAACTCCTAAGATGTCTTTGGTATTTTTACTCTTTTTCGCTTATCACTTGATTTTTCTGTTTCGCTCTCTGTGTTTCGGTTGGCCTACTGATCATAATCTTTCCGTTTTCGTATCTAATCATGATTAAAAAGCCACCTCTATGTCGCTGTCTCTGTTAATACATGCATGTCAGTATATTTCCAATACTGCGTTATGATTAGGGTCCTTGCCGCCTATTTTATTGTAGTGTTTTCTACTTAAGCTTGTTCCTTTCGTTGTTAGTCGCTATTGTGTTTTTTGTGTGATTGCGACCCGTGTGTGCTCTGTGTCTTCGTTTAGCTCTGTGTCTTCGTTTAGCTCTGCGTGCACCATGGAAGCTCTTGCTAACATAGTAACCTTTCGTGCCGGTCTCACTCCGGATGTGAGTGAGTATTTGCGCGCTCAAGGATTGTTGGCTTTCGCTGAATTACCTTGGCATTCAGTGGAGTGTCATCCCTTCCATGCGCAGATCATTTCTGCCATTGCTGCCACACCTGCTACAGAGTACTGTTGGCCAATAACGTGCGTCAACCCCCGTGTCGTAGTTACTCTAAACACGGTTGCAGAGGGATTCCATCTCCCTCAGGACAGGTTGGAAAATGGACCGCTCCTTCCTCTCGCCACCATGAAGGAATTGCTTCCCCGGCACTCATCTAATGAGTTTGCCATTCTTTTCCGACCTGAACCAGAGCGTACCGCTCTGCAATTCCTTGTCACAGTGTTAAACCTCCAAAAATGCACATATGGTATTTCTCGACCTTTTTACTCAATGATCGATACAGCCTCCCGAGAACCCGTCAACTTCACCTCCTTTTTCTTCAGGCACATTCACCATGAATGTGTAGCGGTTACAAAACAAATAGCCAAGCATGATATTCCTCGCACTCGCTTACCCCATCTACTGACCCTTCTCCTTCCAGTGATACAAGCCGTGCAACCTCCTCCAACCACTCCTTTTCTGTTACACGAAGAATCTACACGGATGCTGGAAGATGACGATGATGAAGACCTGCTTCATTTCTTCCACCGAAAATGCCACCGCATTAGCCCCTCGCAAAGTCGGGTGCAGGGTTCCAATGCGGGTCAAGGAGTTGAAGTATTCCACGACACCGCCACTTCTTTACAGGCTGACTCTGTCCCACCTTCTCCTAATCTGCAGCAAGACAAGAACATTATTATGGAAGACGTCGCTAAAGTCTCTTCACAGGAGGAATCTCATCAACCGGATGCTGAGGCTATGAAGGAAATAGCAGAAGCTACTGGGGGCACGGACTGTCAATCTCCTTCGTCACCACCTGCTGACGTCCAAGCAGATGCAGTCACGGTCCAAGCGAATGCAGTCACTACCCAAGCAAATGCAATCACTGTCCAAGCAGATGCACTCAAGCATTTGACTGGAAATGCTGAGGTAGTCACCGAAGCAGCCTCGTGAGTACCCTCGATTGAGACTAGAATAGTTTTGGTGCTGACGGCCCTTATCCCTCTCCCTCCTCCACCTACCATTCCTGATACTGCTGCAGTTCTTCCTGATGCACCTTCAGTTGCCATTCATGAGGCATCCGCCCCTCTTCTATCCTCTCCAGATTATTCTCCACCCTCCTCCCCTCATCTGATCGCTACCTCATCATCACAGTCCCCTCCTTCTCTCCCCCCCCAGTAGTAATGTTCACAAAATTGGCATCCATGGGCCAACTTCTTATCCAACTTTCCATGCAATTGCCCCTCTAGATGAAGATAGAAAATGAGAACATTCAGCAGGATTTGCAGAGTAAGGTTGACTTGCTTGAAGCAGATATTGCCCCACTCCAAGAAGAAGCACTTGCGGTCAAAGCCGAGAATCATGCATTGCAGATTCAGCTCCAGCAACTCCAAGAACGGTTAGCAGAACACGACAATATTATTACTCAACGAGACACCGCGATTGCTGAATTGAATGCGACGAATGTCCTCCTTGCTGCTTGTGATGGAGAAATTGTTCAATTAAAACAATTGGTGACTAACAAAGAAGATGCTTGTGTTGCGCTGGGAAATCTGTTGGAGGAGACACGTGCAGATCTTGTTGTGGTAGAGCAGAAAGGACAGGAAATGGCAGACCTTACCATGCAAACCACTGCAGAGTTAAAGACGGTGTCTGAAGATCTTTTCTAGAAAAGTCGTGACCTGGAAGCAGAGATTGGCCGAAAAATTCATTTAAAGAAAGAGATGGAAGCCATTCAAAAAGAGCGAGATGCTTATTACAAAACTATTCAATTTCAAGCTCAGGAGCTGGAACGACGAGAAAAACAATTAGGCGTTCAAGCAGACAGGCTTTCTCGAATTGATGTAGAGATCGCTGACATGAAGCTGGCAAGAGATGCTGCCATCGCCAATGACTTCTACCTTCAAGAATCATTTTTGCAGATGAAGACTGATTTATTAATGAGTCAAGTCGTCGCTGCCAGTTCTGTTAGAACTGATGCACAACTTATAGCACCAGATATCTTGAAGGATATGTTAGATTCTTTAAAGCAGAAGATTACCCAAACTTTTAAATTAGCTAGAACTCTATATACCCAGGGCATCATTGATGAGCCTTAACTGTAATTTTCATTTTTGGGTTCGAGTCCACCATGCGTGCCAGTGTATGCCGTCAGAATGGAACTCATATTTCTTGTAATTTATATCCTCAAAAGACACACGCAAGATGAAAAGGCGTAGCGTAACATTGTATCCTTTGACCAGATTAATGGAAGAATCGCGTTAAGCATAAGGTAGATCCGTCGGATTGTGGTCTGGGCGAGAAGCCAAAAGCGAGCGTTGTTGTGGAACTTTGTGTAACTCAGTCTGTCCTGTTGATTAAGCTTAAGCATTAAATGAAGTTAATGAAGTATTAAGTAATTTGATTAATGTGCTAAGTGAAGGAGTCTGCAGTAAACTTTCTGACGTGAAGTGCGTTACTGACGTATTCAAGATAGAATTGTAAGATAATATGTTAGTGCTTAATGCAATGAAGTCATATAATCTTAACTATAGTTTGGGAAAATATACATAGGGCCTCTGTTTACAGACCCCTGACCATCCCAAGAACCCCGAGTGACTTAACCTTAAACTATAAAAGGTTAAAACATTTAACAGATTGAAAGAGGGAGAGCTAGTGCTGGTTTAGTACGCTAAAGCAACATGCCCGAAAATTGGAGAAACAAGGATATGGACCCATGATCATTAATAGAATCTCCACTAGTGGTGCGGTTCAATTGGCCACTTTAGAAGGTGATATCTTGCCGAACTATATAAGTGGTTGTCGAGTCAAGTTATATCAAGAACCTCTTATAGAGGATATGCTCATGAGACTCAACACTGCTAAGAAGCAAAAAGAAGAGGAGTTAAGGGTTAGAGAAGAAGCACAAGCAGAGGCTAGAGAGTGCATCAGAAGAAATAAGTTAAGGCGATTAGGCCTAGATGTCAAGCCAAAAGCCCCAAAATATCACATGGACATGTGCCAAAAATCGGGCATAATTACTTCTCGCATAATCGATGGACGCCCCTTTGTGACTGTGGAGGTTGGACGAGGAAAGAGTGTAAGGATTGTGAGAGCCTTGGTTGACTCAAGTGCAGCAACTAGTGCAGTTAGACTTTCATACTGCCAAGACCTACAATTGAACATCAAGCCCATAGAAGCCTATCTCATAGGTTTGGGAGGTGTGGAAACCCCTTGTTTGGGTGAGGTGGAACTTCCCATCTACCTTGAAGATATTCCAATGAAAGTCAAAATGCTAGTGTGTCACGATGAGGGCCTTACACAACCACTGATCTTGGGTCAAGATTGGATTTATGACCATGCAGTCAACTTGAACCTAAGAAGTCAACTTCTTCGAGTTTGGGTACAGGAACAATGCATTACATTAGAATTAGAGAACTGCATGCTCACAGATCATGGCACCACACACTCTCTTAGTTCCTCTAAGACTAATCTTCACCAACAAGATGTTGTATGTGCAAAAAGCTTTATGATCTAGAAGGACTCAATCATGGAAGAACAGGCTCAAAGACAAGCGAACTCCTCCTCTTGTGCAAAGACTAATGTTGTCACCACAACTCAACCAAAAAGACAAGCAAAACAGTACATGACAACCGCTATATCAAATAGACAAAGAGATTTCAAGAAGAAAGTAGTTCCGATCATGAAGCAAATCTGGGTACGAAAAGGAGAGCAACCACCAGCCTTACGAACACAATTCCCACCCAGGCAAGCTAACCATGTGAATACAAGAACCAAGCAACTAGGACAAGCTCACGCACAAGGTCTGAGACAAATTTGGGTACCAAAAAAATTAGCTTCAGCTCAACGAGGGCGATTACACATGTGGGTTCCCAAATCACTCTTACATGCACAAAGGCCTATGCTCTCCACCATGCAAAAGGTCTCAACAAAGAAGCCAAGAAGAGAAAGGGGTAAGAACGGAACAAAAAGAACAAAAGAAGATAAACTCAACCCTTCGGAAAAAGTAAGAAGACCATCATCAAGGATATGGGTTTGGAAGCCAAAAGTACCAATACCTTCCACAGAACTGAAGAAGCAACCACGTTGGACACCAAGTTCCAGCAACCATCCAAAGAGAAAGAGGCCAGAGGTGATCTCTATAAGGCCAACTACTTGTTGGAAGCAGTCAGAGGCATAGTCAGAGGCACAGACGACATGGAAGCATGTAAAGACGGAGCAGGGAGCCAGTCGGATCATTTTTTCAAAACAATTATGTTTTTATTACTTCTTCAAACATCCAACAGTGATTTTCATCACTCTTGTAACATATGTAATATAGACAAAACCCCATTTTGTAATCCATAGCTCCATTTTGTGCAAGCCGAGGAGTCCTCGAGCTTGAGGAGCTTAGGTAGAATGCTCGTACCAATTTTCGTTATTTTTAGACATCGTTTACCCTTCCAAATAGCCTCTAGGACCTATTTTTTAACTAGGCCGGTCACTAGATGTGAAACCGGTCAAAACTAGTCTAGAAACTATAAAAAGAGCTAGAGAGCTCATTTTTGAGGTTGGTTCATGTTGGCTAGTGTGAGCTTAGAGCTAGTTTGATCTTGTAAGAGTATTCTTGAGTAATAGAGCTAATTTCTCACCTTCCATTGTGTCTTGCTTGTCTCTTCATTGTGTGTGTGTATGTGTGTGTGCATCTTTGTGCTTCTCACCTTCACTCTCACATCATCTCACATTCACGATCTTCATATCACTCCTACCTCTCCCACGGATTGACATTAAGGAGGTGAAGCTTCTTAACGTGGTTCTCACCATTGTGCTAGAGCAACACCAAATTTGGCGCCGTTGCCGGGGATCGAGTCTAGGACGAATGTGTGATGGTAAGAGTATAGCAAGAAGTGGCGTTGGAAGGTAAAAAATTTCAGTTTTTGTTGTTGTTTTTACTTAGTTTTTAGTGTTTTTCACCTCCCCCACACTCCATCTTCATCATCGCATCATCATCTTCATCTCCAAAAAAATCAGAAAATTCACCATATCCACCCATTCACCTCATTTCCCCTCATTTGTGCATGCGAGAGAGCGAGAGAGAACTTTTGTGCTTGTTTGTGCTTGTGTTTTCTTGAGTTTTCTTGCAGGTACAGAGCTCCAGTGCATCAGGAAAGCTTGGAAGAGGTAAAAATTTCAGTTTCTGTCAAAAATTTCCGACTGTGTCAGACCATCGCGATGGTCCGCCAAGTTCGGATTTTGAGGTAGGCGACCACACCACGAGGTAGGCGATCCCTGCGCATACACGAAACCATAGCTGCATCTCAAAAATTTTCAGTTTGGTGGACCATCGCGACGGTCACAGACCATCGCGATTGTGTCGCACCATCGCGATAGGCTCACGCCATCGCGACGGCTCGACCGGACCATCGCGACGGTTCACTTGAGCCATCGCGACGGTTCGTTTTTCGGACCATCGCGACAGCCCAAAATCGGACCATCGCGATTGGCTCACGCCATCGCACTTGTGACCATCGCGACGGTTCACTTCGGACCATCGCGATTGTCCACCTTTGACCGTTGACCGCGCCATCGCGATTGTTCGCCTGATCACGCCATCGCGACGGTTCATTTTTCGGACCATCGCGACGGTCCATTTCCACGCCATCGCGATCGTTCACTTCGGGCCATCGCGACGGTTCACTTTTTGGACCATCGCGACGGTTCAACCTCACGCCATCGCGATCGTTCACTTCGGGCCATCGCGACGGTTCACTTTTTCGCGCCATCGCAATTGTCCACCTTTGACCGTTGACCCGCGCCATCGCGATTGTTCGCCTTTTCGAACCATCGCGATTGTCCAAATTCCACGCCATCGCGACGGTTCAATTTTCGGACCATCGCGACGGTCCATTTCGACGCCATCGCGACGGTTCGCTTGGACCATCGCGACGGTCCCAGACCATCGCGATTGTGCACCCCCATCGCAAATTTTGGGCTCCAATTTTTGACCAAATTTGAGGGTATTTTTGAAAAATTTTTGGACCATTAGACTCATAGGAGACCCCTTAGCTCATATTTGAAGGAAAACCTGATTGATAGTTTTTACCCCCCAGGGCCTGAACAGTCATAACTTTTTCATTCGAAGTCCGTTTTTTGAGCTTAATAGCTCGTTAGAAAGCTCGCGATGAGTACTACGTGACCTCAACTTTTTTTTTTCATAAAGAATACATCTACTTTTGGATAAGATATTTTGAGGTTCACCTAGTTTGGGACTAGGAAGCCAGGGGGCACACATTGAAAATTTTGGGCAAAAGGGAAGGGACTAAAAAGGTGTGTATGCTCAAGTGCTTGATCATTCAATTGTGAATTGGTCTAAAATTGGATTTTTCCAGGTCAAGCAAGGGCAATCAAAGGCAAGCAAGTAAGGCAGTGAAGACAGTAAAGCTTGGGAAGCGCGGCTTCTTGGGCAACAGGGCATCAGAGCAACCAGAAAAGCCGACTCGAGGTTGGAAGATTACTCAACCCCCTCAGTCAATTCTTAGCTTAGGCTAAACGGTAGTTGTGGATTAACGACGATAGGAACGCCTCAAGTTCAAGATACCTAATTCTTTCAAGTTTAAGACTTAAAGTAAAGGTGTGTGTGACGAAAACCTAAAGGAAAGAACATAAGTCTGACGGAACGAGAACTCAAAATCATAACGGAAAGTCGAATTCCTGACGCATGCATTAAGACAAGAATCCAAAGAAAATTAAAAAGAATCAAGAAAGTAATAACAAAGAACCATTGACGATCTAAGTGTGTAACTGAGTGAGCAAGGAAGGAAATTAATGAACCTTAGATCGGGCAAACATATAGGTAAGTCAGACCGACGAAGCCTTAGATCATCAGAGGCTAGTGTAAGAACTACTGCTCGATCGTGGGCTCAGCAATTGAATAGTAGTTATCCCTATGAGTTGAGCTCAGAATCAAGTGATTCAGAAATGGCATTTAGCGCAGACAGACCAGAAGGAAGGCCTCATGTAGCATACCTAGAAAAACCAGAAGGACCCTATAGAACGCAGCTAGAGTTTCTCCGAACCAACCGACTAGGTGCTCGCATCTATGAGGATGGTTTGCAAAGGCAAGTGGTGCAACTGCACAACCCTGATCAACCCATTGGATTGGAAAGACCAGTGGTGAAATTTGAGAGAGACGCTTACATAGACAAAGAAGGAACCATGTACGTCCTAAGTACGCAACCAAACGATACTAGTGAGTTTGGCACAATCCAATTAGAGACGGAAATGAAATTTCAAGGAAAAGAACCGTTAGAAGAACCTAGAACACCGAGAGGGAAATCCGTATTAACAAGAGTACTCATCCCAGAGTGGATCCCTCAAGATAACAGGAGCACCGAGTTGTTTGTAAATAAAGAGACAGATGAAGCCTTTTGGAGGTACAGAAAGGAACACCCTGGTGAGATAGGCATCATTACAATTTATGAATTCAAGGACCCAGATACACCTGGAAAGGTTGTATACCTGGATGAGACTTCAGAAAGAGTCTTCGTGGTGCCTGAGCGCGCTAAAAACACATACACATGGAGAGGTGAACTGATATTCCCTCCATCTAGAACGAACATGAATACAAGTCAACAAGGGGCAGGAACATCCTCAGCCCATGGAAATCAAAGAGAAGGAAATAACGAGAGACCGGAAGTAAGCTTCACTCATCCCATAGGGAGAGATAGAACAACCACGAACACTAATAGAATGGATAGACAAAGAGATCATGGAATACCAGGTGGTAGAGATGATTTTCCTCTACCTAGACCACGTGAACACGCAAGAGTATTGAGACCCACTCAATTAGTGAAATCCATGAAGAATTACTTTGATGGGACGGGAGATCCCTATGACCATGTCGCAGAATTCAAGCAAGTACTAAGAGCAGAACAAGTCGAGGACATGTTCACGCAATACAATGCATTTGGACTAACGTTAAAGAATACCGCTTTAACTTGGTTCCAACCATTGCAACAAAGGCAATTTAGAGACATCCATCACTTTTTAGAGTCATTCATCACTGAATTCTCTAAAAGTGGGATTAGACACGACACGTCTTCGTTGATTCATAGCTTTAAACAGACCCCTCAGGAAACAGTAAGACTGGCAGGACGTAGATTCAGACAATATGTCGAACGATGTCCAATGCAAGAGCTACCCTCACAAGCCAAACAAGTATCACTGTTCTTAGATGGCTTGTTGAGCGCTAAACTACGCTCCTATGTGTACCTAAAGGAACCCAGAACGCTAGAGGAGTGTGTAAGAATATGTATAGACATCGAGGATAACCTAGGAGAGGAATTAGAGCTCTCAAAGATCTATAAGGACTCAGATTGTTCTTCTCTAGCATCCACAAAATTGTCTAATTCGATAGAGGACCTAGCAGAAAAAGTGGCCCAAAAACTAGGGGTTTCTAGTAAACAGGTGCCCAAGCTACCAACGAATGTACGTTGTTACACTTGTGGTGGAAATCATTTGGCAAACATGTGTCCCAATGCACCTCAACCTCAAGCCAACCCTAGTGGCCAATATTGCACAATTGAGAGAAGATATACGAATCATGCGGCTCAGGACTGCCCATACAACAAACAAACCGTGAGACAGAACTACCCGCAAACATACCAGCAGCCAGGTAGGTATCAAGGCCAATACAATGCTCAGCCTTATTACTATAGGCCTCCTCAGAACTACCCATACCAGGCTCAACAGAGACCTCAACCCGTCTTAGCTCAGCAGCCACCCCCACCAGCGAATGTCATCTCAGTCAAATACGCTGCTGCAGAAGAGAACCTAAGTAGGGCCTTAGTGCCTTCTTCACCTTTGATCACAGAAAGTGACCCGAACTCAAACAGTTTTGACTCTACTCATGTAACTAGTCCACCCGCTTATTACACGGAGTCACCAGAACATGTGGAGACATATCATTATGATAGTCCTCCAATGGAACCTAGTTGGGAGCCAGATTATACTAATGTGATGTACACAAACCCAAACCCACGGCCCCAATTGAGACAACAGAGACCACAGGGCCCTAGAGGACCATGCTTTAGGTGCCAAGGAGATCACTTCATAAAGGAGTGTCCACATCCCCCAATAGCAAGGCAATCACAGTACTATAACATACAAGGCTTTTGTGCCGATTGTGGCAAAGAGCACATAATCAAAGATTGTCCTAAGAACCCAGTTAACGCTTCGAATGTGACACCGATCAACGTGATAGGTATTGTAAACAACGCAGATGGATCCAACCCTACATACGTGCCTATCCAAGCTATAACCAGAGCCCAGGCACTCTTACAAAACCAACAACTTAATCAAGAGAAAGTAGCCGGAACTAGTGAAGTTGCAGAATCGAGTAGTAAAAAGACGAAATCTTGGAAAGATTCTAGAGAAAGAATCAAGAGAAAATGGAGTAAAAAGATAAGTGAGTTGGAAGGAAGTTTAAAGGAATCTAGAGCCAAAATCCAAGAACTGACTTCACAAGAATTAAACCAAGAAAATCCAGCTCAAAAATCAGGATCAGTTTTAGCGGAACCCATACCAGAAGACCTAGACATGATGTTTCGTGCATATCAGGCTAGAATAAAAGAGGGACCTCAAGTAACGGAAATGAGTAAAAACTACCCTCAAGCTGATCTAGAAATTGAGAGAACTAAACTTTGCATGAAAATGGTAGAACTAGCACAAGCTTTGTTCGAAGCCTCTAAATATCTTAATTGGAATAACATGGCAAAACCGGAACTACACTTTCAAGGACTAATGGAGAGGCTAGAATATTTGATAGAAAGCAAAGAGAAAAAGGATCAGCCGAGGAACCCTATTGTCCCAGAGACACAGGAGAGGAATGCACCATCCCTGTCTCAAGTGCCCAATACAGAAAGTCAAGATAACATATCCTCCATACATAGGTACTCACATGAATTTTTGAGGGAAATCCAAGAAGAGAAATGGAGAAAAGAACAAGGAACTCATCCTCCTATTCAAGAAATAGACAACTTGCAGGAACAATTTCCCCAAGACATTCCCTCCATTTACAATGATGTAGAGGTGGAACGACTGAGTGAACCCACAGGATTTGAATCTAATTCTTTACAAGAATTACCTCAGTTCACAGGACCTTGGGAAGCAAAGTCTATTAGTATGAGAGCACCCACGATAATAGTGAGGAATGAAGAATCAGTGATCCCTAGGAACACGGAAGTGATCAAGAACACTAAAGTACAATGTAATCTTACTCTGGAGGAATTGTTAAAGGTAAAACCAGAATTGTGGAAGCATGTAGCAAATCAATTCCCCGAGCTAGCTACCACACCCTCTCAAATAGGATCACATAAGAAGGTACCAGAGATACCCGTGGAAAAGATTGGAGACGCAAGCGAAGGAGAGGAAGGTAACACATATCTTCCAATAACCCATCAGGGCTACACCACGAAAGCCATCTTAGATTCAGGAGCCGGAGTAGCCATCGCTACCACCGCTTTGTGGAAACGTTGGGGTAAGCCAGCCCTCAGACCCACCAGGATGAAGCTACAAATGGCCGATGGACACATAGAAAAACCATTAGGCTTACTAGAAGGCATATCTCTCACCACTTGTGGTGTAGAATTTGAGCATACCTTTGCCATTTGTGACTTTGCAAAAAACCGTGCTTATGAGATGATATTGGGACGACCATTCATGCGTCAGTTGCAAATTGTACAAGATTGGGGAACTAATTCGTTGTACTTGCAACATTTAGGAGTGACTACTAAAGTCAATCTTAAAGACTATTCACACAGAGATGTACCCCCAATACAATGGAATACCATCCATAAAACACCAGTAGAGACGGAATCCGTGCACTCATTAGAATCAGATCCTTCTTGGTTGCATGAGGATACCCATCTATGGATGTGTAAAGTAGCCAAACAAGAGGAAGAACGATTAGAAGCAAGAACCTTAGGTGCGGAACAACATTCACGAACCCTTCAAGATCCAGCATATGCACCTGTAGTATTTCCAGACGAAGAGTTTGAACCCCATGGTTGGGCAGAAATACTAGCAACCATGGATGTAGCCATCAATGAAGAACAATGGACACCCCACTGTGACGAGGATGGCTATGACATTTCAGTTTTCACGATAGAGCCAATCATGGGCGATGCAATCTTAGAAGAGTGTGAACCGAACACTGATGCATTCGAGGATGCAAGCGATTTCGATTTAGAATCAATTATCATGGACCCACCCTTTGCATCAGAGGAAGAATATTTCTACGAAGTAGAGACTCACACTCAGAGACACGAGGAAATTACGAACGAGGTAAGGTTAGCCACTCAAGTGACTGACAAAAGTGAAGGGAAGAAAAGAAAGAAGAAAGAAACCATGTCAAAAAAAGAAGAATCTTTATTTGAAGTACCCGAGAACTTCAAGAAATATGAAATCGAAGATAGAGGAATCATGGTTCGAATGCCTAATAGAAAGGTGAATGACGGACAAGTATACGATAACCAAGAGAAAACCAAGAAAGTAATAGTTGCCATAGAAGGAGAAGAAGAAAAATGCACATACATAGGGCATGATTTGACGACTGAAGAAGAAGAAGAGTTAGTTGCCCTATTGCGCGAATATAGAGATGTTTTTGCTTGGAGTTACAAAGATTTGAAAGGAGTAGACCCAGATATCTGTTCTCATAGAATCCCTATGACTCCAGATGCAAAACCGACAAAACAGAAACCTTACACGTATAATGATAACTACGCTGCGAAGATTAAAGAGGAGATAGATCGCTTGATAGAAGCAGGATTCATTTACGAAATTGAGCATACTGAATGGGTATCCCCCATTGTGGTTGTGCCCAAGAAGAATGGAAAATTGCGAGTGTGTATTAACCTTAAAAAAGTTAATGCCGCCACGATTAGAGATAGTTATCCTCTTCCTATCACGGAACACCTATTGGAAAGAGTTGCGGGCAAAGAAGTTTACAGCTTTCTTGATGGATTCTCAGGCTATAATCAAGTAGCCATTGCTCCAGAAGACCAACACAAAACGGCTTTTGCCACTGAATGGGGTATATTTGCATTTCGTGTAATGCCATTTGGCTTGACAAATGCACCCGCTACTTTCCAGCGACTCATGTGTCATGTTTTTAAGGAATTTTTACGCAAGAGCTTGGAAGTTTATGTCGATGACTTATGTGCTCATTCAAATGTAAGACAGACACATATCCCAGAGTTAAGACAAATATTTGACAAATGTCGAGAATATCAGGTTTGTATGAACCCAGAAAAATGCGTTTTCATGGTCAGACAAGGCAAAATTCTAGGACACATTGTGTCAAAAAATGGAATCTCTACGGACGAGGAAAAGGTGAAGGTAATTGCAGAATTACCTAGACCAACTAATGTGAAAGAGGTACAGGCATTTATGGGCCATTGCGGTTATTATAGGAGATTCATACACATGTATGCAATCATAGCCAAGCCTTTGTACTCTCTTTTAACCAATTTCGAATGGACAACTGAATGTGAAAATTCATTCAATGAACTTAAACGACACTTGTGCTCAGCACCTATATTGACAACCCCAGATTGGAGTAAGCCATTCCATGTACATGTGGATGCATCCAATTACGCCATAGGATGTGTGTTAGCACAACCCACGAACGAAGGTAACATAGATCTCCCCATAGCCTACGCTAGCAGACAATTGAACGCAGCAGAAAGAAATTACACCACGACGGAACGAGAAGGATTAGGGATGATCTACGCAGTAAAGAAGTTTAGGCACTACTTGTTGGCCAACAAATTCAAGTTCTTTACAGATCATCAAGCCCTATTATATTTAGTCAACAAACCATGTAACACAGGACGATTAATACGCTGGTTTCTATTACTCATGGAGTATGATTTTGAAGTAGTAGTCAGGAAAGGAAAGACACATCTTAGAGCTGACCACCTCTCAAGATTAACCTCAGGAGAAGCTCCTCAAGGAATAGCCGATGAATTACCAGATGCATACTTGTTTAACCTTGAGATAGCACCAGAATGGGCTAAGCCTATAGTCCCTATTCTGACATACGGACCCAAGAATCCTAGGATAAAGATCAGAGAAGGAGAGATTACCAAGTCTCAGAGGTACCAAATAATGGCAGGAAGCATATATAAACAGGATAATCAAAAGATTCTTGCTTGTTGTGTAGATGAATCAGAACATGCGAATTGGTTGCAATTAGCACACATAGGTGCACTAAAGCAACATCATTCAAAACATCGAACATTACAGACTCTGCATAGATTAGGAGTATATTGGCCTACGATGGAAGCAGATGTCTACAAGTTGTGTAAGGAATGCCATGTTTGTTGTGAAAGACCACCAGTAGAGCATGCTACATTATATCATGTGTCTCTCACACCAGACTGGAGTGAACCTTTAGTGACATACTTGAGGACGAACACATTCCCTCAAGGAATGACCTTAGCTCGACAACGTAGTCTGGAGCAAGAAGCTCACGACTATTCACTTATTGGCGATAATCTATACAAAAGAGGACGAGATGGATATTTAAGACAATGTGTTCATGAGAGCGATTATCTGAGCATACTAGAGACTGCACACCAAGGTGTTGCAGGAGGTCATTTCGGACCCGATAGGATAGTCAAAGCCATTCTCTTTGTAGGATTATGGTGGCCCACTCTTCACATGGATGCTCATACCTATGTAAAGAGATGTGATGTGTGCCAAAGAACTCAGTTTCCTACTCGCAGATATGAAATGCCATTGAAACCCATGATGGGCGGACGTGCATTTTCTAAGTGGGGTATAGACTTTGTAGGACCCATTAACCCCCCTGCAAAAGGTACACATGCGGAATACATTATTGTTGCCACAGATTATCTAACCAAATGGGTAGAGGCAAAAGCCACAAAAAAGAATGATGCTCACACGACTGCAAAATTCTTATTTGAAAATGTCTTTACAAGATATGGATTGCCTATAGAGTTAGTGAGCGATCGAGGCACTCACTTTCTAAACCAAGTCATTGAATATTTGTTACAGGATTTTATGGTGATTCACAAGAAATCTGCACCATATCATCCCCAGGCCAATGGTCAGGCTGAAAGCACTAACAAGATACTTTGTAACGTACTGACGAAACTCGTGAACAACAAACGTTCAGATTGGGACAAACAGTTACACCATGCTGTTTGGGCATATCGAGTGGCCTACAAGACCGTACTCAATGCAACTCCCTTTCAGATGGTTTTTGGTCAGAATGCTGTGCTTCCCTTGGACTTCTTGATACCGACACTTAAGGTTGCACAAGAACATCAGTGGACCGGCCATGAATTATCAGCGAGAATAATGGACTTGGAACGATTAGGAGAAACCAGGCTGAAAGCAGCAGCAGGGATATACGCAGCGAAGAAGCGACAGAAAGCATATTTTGATGCACATGTGAAAGATAAAGGTTTAAAAGAAGGAGATTTAGTTCTAGTGTATATGCTGAAACAGCACGCACGGAAGTTAGAAAAGCGAGGTTATGGACCTATGATCATTAACAGACTTTCGACTAGTGGAGCAGTACAGTTAGCCACCTTAGAAGGAGATATAATGCCTAATTACATTAGTGGCTGTAGAGTCAGGTTATATCAAGAACCTCTTACTGAGGATATGCTTAGACGACTCACATTGGCAAAGAAGCGTAAGGAGGAAGAAAATAGAATACGAGCGGAAGCTCAGGCAGAAGCCATAGAACGCATTAAGCGCATGAAGCTAAGAAGACAAGGACTAGGGAGAGAACATTATAACCATCTGGAAACATCACCCAGATACCCCATGGCCATGTGTCAAGTAAAGTCAACCACTCATCCTAGCATAGTGGACAGAAGACCATTCGTTACAGTTAGGCTAGAGCACGGCAACCCTTGCCAAGAACTCAGGGCTTTAATTGACTCAGGTGCTGCGACTAGTGCGATTAGATGGTCCCACTATAAGGATTCAGGAATAGAAATGCGGCCAATTGAGGCATACCTCATAGGCCTAGGAGGCATGGAAACCCCTTGCATGGGTGAGGTGGACCTTCCTATCCTCATTAAAGATGTGACCATGACGGCGAAGCTACTAGTGTGCCATGATGACGACCTGATAGAACCCCTAATCCTTGGCCAAGATTGGCTATACGATCACTCAGTGGACCTAAATCTTAGACAAGGCTCCTTACAGATCGGAACCTTAGAGCAGAAGCGAGTGATACCGCTTGACTTCCCTAACGGCATGCCGCCTGACGGTTGTAACCCTAGACCCTATGAAACACATGCGGCGGGAGACCGGAAGATCTTTAATCAGACCAGTCGTGTTACGTCTACGCCAACCCACTCGGGCTTGGCTATAGACAGTTGTCAATCAGAAAGACGACAGGAGATCTTCCCTGGGACTTCCTGCAAACTAGAAGAGGCAGCTACCCATCCGCTAGGGCAGATGGACACGATCAGCGGTCAAGTGGGTTGCATCAGCGGCCAAATGAGCACGACACCCTGCGGTGCTCATCCTTCCAAACTTGTTGCGGACTGGCCTAGATTAAAGTTAAAGAATGTGTCACTTCCTAATGGGCAGGTCACGCAAGTGTTGGATCTCCCTTCTTTTCCAAAGCAGCTCGTCCATCCGACCTCTCTACCTCAACCACGACAGAGTCAACCACGACGAAGGAACCCAGACCGACTGCAGTATCAGAAGACACAACAAGGAAGGCAGTTTAGGCCACCCAAAGGAAGCGGCACCAGACAAATATGGGTGCCAAAAGGACAAAAAGCACCGAAGAACTCCAACCAAGCAGAGATCGACAAGAAAAAGGCAGGGCAGAAACAGAATCAGTATCCACCATCCCCTCGACCTCCTTCTACAGGTCCGAGCATTCGACAAATTTGGATCGCCAAGAAATACCTTACCCATAGACCCACACCCACGCAGATTTGGGTACCCAAACCATGTATCATAGCTCAACCCTTAAGCCATGTAATATATACCCCTCACAAATCTTTCCATCCCTCAACACCACCACACCCGATACTACCTTTGACCCCTCAGCAGAAACCCACCACCCACTCAAAGACTCTTAGGAAATGGATACCAAAGCGTGTCCAACCGTCTTCCCCTAACCCATTGTCTAACTACTCCCCGACTAACATACAACCTTGTAATAAATCACTAACCTTTAAACCTTGTATAAACCTTTAAACCTTGTATAAATTCACCCACCAGCATAACACATCACTCATAATCTCATCGCATCAAGAAATGTATGCATCATCTGAAACGTGTAGGTGTCTAGAGACCTGCACTAGTGCTGCAAGAAGCATTGCATCCATCACATCACAGCACTTGGCTACACGGGTTACGCATCAGTTATGGAAAGGGATTGCGGTCTCACTTTAATGGGATCATAATTAATTTCCATGCTAATGTGTTAATCTTTTGTAGCAGATCTTTCTCATTAGCGCATCAGTCACCATGCAAACCGACGAAGGACCATCAGGAGCAGGCCCCAGTGTAGCGGTAGTGCCCCTCAATGTTTTACGAGCAGAATCCCACCCGACTGCTCCACCGCCAGAATTCCAAGGATTTCCAGGGCCCATGCCCATCGACAACCCACCTATGGGCTACACAGAAAAGATACACCGTAACTCTCATTGGTTTCAGGGACTTGCAGGACCCTTAGCGGACGCGGATTTTATATTTGAATCGAATTTGACGTTTGATGACCGCACGTGGGGAAAATACCAATTCTTCTCCAGAGAGTTCGAAGACCTACAGAACACCCAGGACCTAACTCACGTTTGGGCCAGAGCAGGCTTCACGGAGTATTTTAGTGATCCCCTGCCCAAACCTGACTTTTACAGGTGTTATTACTTAATCACTACTTTGCTGGCCTCAGAGAATAAGGATATCCCCGGAACTTTTATTTTGCCCTCTTTAGTGGATGATCCACCTTACAAAAGGTTTTACCTCTCAAAGGATTTAATCAGGGCTGCCATCACGATTCATGGAACCCACACGCCCACAGATCGAGAAAGATTAGTTCCAGACCCTATGAAACGTGGGGATGTCACGAAGTGGGAGGAGATCTCAGCAATTACACCTGAGCTGTCAAAGCCGCTACGGATATGCATGCAACACTTCGCATTCCCCGCTCAGGACAGATTTACCATGCCCCATAAAAGAATATGGTTTGGATTGTACTTAGCGTGCACGGGACCTCAGACTGTTGATCTGGCGAGCTGGATCATTGATCAAATGTATTTGGCACAACACAAATGGGAACGCAAGAAAGTGCTTAATGGATGTTGTGCGCTGACAAGAATTGTTTATATGTGCTTGGCTTATGACTTGCCAATTGAACGCGCATTAACTGGAGAAGAGCTGAAAGCATTCAAAGGAACGACGAAGAAAGCCAGGAAGCCCAGTAGAACACGGGCAGGTAAGCGCATGAGAGGCATTATTCCTTGCCTTCAAGTGCCAGAGTCACCATCACCACAACCCTCTCCAGAGCGATCACCGACAGAAGCCGCTCCCACAGTGCAACCTATTCGCATAAGGTTGTCTAGACCAGTGGTCACGGAGGGCACTACTAGTATCGCTGCACCTCAGGCAGCTGCAACCACAGAACCCACCACCACTACAGCAGAAGCTCCCACCACTATTGGTGCGGAAGCCTTTTCTTTCCCAATACCACACATGGAGGCAGAACCAATAAACACAACATTCGATTTTGAGATGCCGGATGCATTCTCAAATGAATTCCAGTTTTCAGAGGCACAAATGTTCTCCCAAGAATATGAACGCCCCAGTTACCCTACCACACCGCGGGATCTGCCACAGGGACAAGTTGTGTCGAGCTCTGATGATGAACGAACAGCCACCGACGATGACGAAGGTGATGACGAAGCCAGCCAGGGCACGCATGATTCCCAAGAACAAGGACAGACAGACGGCCAAGGCCAACAAACCGATGCACACGGTGACACCAGCACGCACGAAGAGGAGACTTTCGAAGCAGCAGCTTACACGCTGGCAATCAAGAAATTATATCGTACGATGGAGAAAGTCTGGGCACGGAAGAAATTGACTGAAGAAGAGAGCCAGGCCCTAATCGAACAAGAACTAGTCTCCGGAGGATTTGAAGAAGTCTACATCAGAGGGTTTAGAGAACTGGTCCAATCCATCGGCCCGGTCGAAGCACTGAGGTATTTACAAAGGAAACCACTCCCCCAATATGACCCTCGCAGAGTTCGCCTGCTATCGAAGCTCGGTGAATATATTCGAGTTCCGGTAGGTGCTCAATCATCCCACCAGGCACAAGATGCACGCCTACGGCCGGAAAGATCCTTCACCGAAGAAGCCATCCTAGTCGACTCCCCACTACATACTACCATTGTACATACTACCACTATCCTTGAAATAACATCCACACCATCTACTCCTCTCTCACCTCAAGTTTCACCAATCCATCCTGTATCCCCAGCACACCCACCTGCTCCTCCCACCTCCACACCAGTCCACGGCAACATAGCCACACCCTTTGCCCTGCCCATTCATGCCACCATGCCCCCACCCAATCCTCCGCGTCTACATGTTAACCCCTTCACCCCTTCATCCTTCCCATCCTTTCCCCCACCTTTAAGACACCCTTTCACCTTTCTAACCCCACTAACCTTCTCACCAGTTTCACCTCCCCAACCCACCATAACCCCTATATCCCCTTTTCACCAAGCTACGCCAGCCATCCCCCCTGTAAATTACTCTACATTTGTAAATCCCGTCTTCACACCTACACAACCACCCACTTACACACCGCTTTTCACAGTCACCGCACTTGACACGTCCAATGACATGGACATATCACCATCCACCTCACCAGCACCCACTCCACTCACAGCACCATCACATTTAGGTACGTCACAATTTTCCACAATCACCACTGCATCCACCTTCCCAACCCCATTTCCCATCCCCGCTGTATCTACTTCCACTGCATCCTCACTTAGCACTTCATTACTATTATCGCCCACCATAGACACTGCACTTCAACAAATGTTCACATGCATGACACAAGTACGAGATGAGTTTGCATCTCTTGGCAACAACTATCAACAGCTGCAGAGGACGACCAACGAATTACAGTCGCAGCTTAATTCATTATCGATCGAGAATGCCTCATTAAATACGCGACACCAAGAACTAAGAGAGGCATATCATAAGCTAGAGCTAGAAAGTGAAGAGAAGACAAAAGAAGCCACTGCTGATCTGGACAACCTGCTTCGAGCCCAAACAATTAGGAACGCAACGCTGACCAGGAACATGGGCCTACTCAGGAGGCACCTAGCCACAGCCCAGGAGGAGAACGTGAGACTCCAAGCGCAGAATAGAGAAAATTTGGAAGCGGCACTGGACCATCCTGAACAACCATTAAGTCCGAGCAGATTCAAGGCCATCCCATCTGAATCGATGCGGATGTTGCTAGATGACCACGTTCGACTGCTAGAGGACTATGATCGAATGAACGAAGAACATCAGAAGCTAAAAGAAGATCACAAGTTACTACAGCTCAGAGAACCGGCACCACAACAACTACCAGTGGCAGCAGAAGTACCAGAACCTGTGGACCCCTCTCCTGAACTCATAGAGGAACTAAACGCATTACGGGCCCAGGTAACCACTCTCCAATCACGCATAGATGTATTCGAAGCACCACCACGGCCTGATTCCCCACCGGAGATCCCAGTTGACGACGAAAACATAACCATTCCGGTGGAGGAAACGTTTGAAGAAGCATACGAGCCAATACCCATCCCAGGCGGACAAGTCACGGCCGAAGGCCAGATGACCTATGAACTTCCGACCCCCGCATGGATGAAGACTGTGGAGGAGATTGGAACAACGCACTCAGCTAGAGTCGGGGCCCAGCTACATGCTATGGCCATGATAGAAGAACGAATTTTGCAATCTCCCTACTTTGCTCAATTGGCCCCACGCAGGTACATATCCGGGCATGAGCTTCAATACAAACCTTACTTCATGCTAATGGTCGAATACCAGCTGGCCATAGAAAAGCGAACTGGCAAGAAGCCATCTCATGCAACCCAGTTCGAGCCTGAAGACTTGCCACTGGATGCGCAACAAGGCACTATTTATCAACCAGATTGGCGTACACGTCTTTTACAGGAGTACCCAGAAATGATGAGCACATGGGTGAAAGCGCCCTTACACTTAAAGTATAATCCTTGCTGGGGACCAGTACCTCGACGCCGCTCCTGGACTGCATTCGCTATCAAAGTACAAAACAATAGGCAGTGTCAGGATTGGCTGAATTACCCCTACTTCAAGCCACCTACCGAGTTGCCCACTGTTGGCTATATGATGGCCACAATCCGTCACTGGCTCCCTCGCCTGAAGCATATGGATGATATCGCAGCGCATATGACTGTCAAAATTTTTGACATGATGCAAATGATATTTAAAGTCTTCCGATGAGTCAAAGCACCACATGTAAACACCCCGGGATTTGAGCATGGTAACTTTGATCTAGTATATGACATGAGCACAACGCCATCGCTCCGGGTGTGTTATGCCTGGCACTGTAGGATAAAATACCTCCCGGCATGCTACAAACAAACCTTTGAAGAGATGTTCACCACCGGGTTTTGGGAATACCATTCCGAGGTATTCATCAGCAGGCCCACACATTTATTGCAACTTTTTGCCTGTGAGCGAATGGTTTATTCCACGCATTATCAACTCCCGCCACCCGACGAACCGCAACCGATAGACTGGGAGAAGCTCGAGGCTGATCTGGCCCGAGGCATTCGAGTATCTGAGCACACCCTCGCTCACGACCTCCTACAAAACTACATCCGGCAGACCGCACAACAAGGTTCTGTCGAGGACGACAGAAGCGAGAGGGAGGGGGGTGTTGGAAGCAGTCAGAGGCATAGTCAGAGGCACAGACGACATGGAAGCATGTAAAGACGGAGCAGGGAGCCAGTCGGATCATTTTTTCAAAACAATTATGTTTTTATTACTTCTTCAAACATCCAACAGTGATTTTCATCACTCTTGTAACATATGTAATATAGACAAAACCCCATTTTGTAATCCATAGCTCCATTTTGTGCAAGCCGAGGAGTCCTCGAGCTTGAGGAGCTTAGGTAGAATGCTCGTACCAATTTTCGTTATTTTTAGACATCGTTTACCCTTCCAAATAGCCTCTAGGACCTATTTTTTAACTAGGCCAGTCACTAGATGTGAAACCGGTCAAAACTAGTCTAGAAACTATAAAAAGAGCTAGAGAGCTCATTTTTGAGGTTGGTTCATGTTGGCTAGTGTGAGCTTAGAGCTAGTTTGATCTTGTAAGAGTATTCTTGAGTAATAGAGCTAATTTCTCACCTTCCATTGTGTCTTGCTTGTCTCTTCATTGTGTGTGTGTATGTGTGTGTGCATCTTTGTGCTTCTCACCTTCACTCTCACATCATCTCACATTCACGATCTTCATATCACTCCTACCTCTCCCACGGATTGACATTAAGGAGGTGAAGCTTCTTAACGTGGTTCTCACCATTGTGCTAGAGCAACACTACTATTCTAAAATGGATCCCTAAAGGGAGGAATGGTCAGTTGTCATCTCATGATAAAAATGATCACATCATTTCAAGGTCCACTGGTGACCTCCAAACAAAGACTGCATCAACATCCACTAGCAACCTTGAATGCCTCGATGTGCAAAAACCATGTGCCTTTGGCATAACCTTGTCTTTTGCACCATTCACGTCATGCACTTCCAAAGTATGCATCAATATAGGGCCACATTACACGGTCGTGCATAGACACAATTGAGAAATCCCAGGCACATCAGACACACTTGACATATGTAAAATATTTCATTGCCACTAACCACTGTCTTCTTGTTTGTGACATTGTTCCAAAAAAAAAAAGGGAAGAAGAAAAAAAAAAGGGGGGAGAGACAAGAAGAAGAAACAGGACCACTCGAGCCAAGAATCACATCAGTGGATCATCAACAAGGACATCCATCCGCACCGAAGGACAATCCCATGGTCAATCACCCAATCGTTGTACAACACGAACAGATGACTGTTGATAGACCTTTCACCATGGTAAGAATTGTCTGCTCCAACAATATCACCATGATAGATTAGGAAACCTCTTCGTCAGCATACCCTTGAGCACTTTGCTCAAGACCCCATTTGTTGCACCTAGTACTTCTTCCAATGCATTCCCCAAGTACGCATATGTAGGGCCACATTGCGAGGCCGTGCACAAGGCACATATTTTGTTCAACCCATGCACTAATGCACTTACCCATCATCCATTATGGGTTACAAGTACTTGGCATAAACATTGTGAAAGCCATGATTGGAAGATCTAGAGGACATCCAGGCTACAACATCAAAACCTATGGAGTAATTCACAGTCAACAACTGCTCAAAATCACCATTGACAACCTCTTTTGAGCAACCAACAATTTTGGGGAAGCTCCTAAATACACCATCATGCGAGAGTCCAAGGCAACAGTACATATACAAGAAATGAAGCTTGCAAAGAATAGCAGAGGACATGAAGAACCCAACAACTGACCAAGCTACATTGGGAAGATGGACCGCTCCTGTTGATACATGGACACTACCTCTCCACGTACTACATGGAACAACCACCACAACAAGGGTCTGTCAAGGACAACAGACTCAAGAGGGGGGGGAGTGTTGAAGCTCAAGGTCAAGGAAAAAGCATGGGAGCGCATTAAGGAAGTGGACACACAAGAAGAAGGAGCAAGTAGGGAGCTCCAAGAAGCACCTGCCAAATTTTCAGAAGAAATCCCTATAAAAATAGTGATTTTTATCACTAAAAACCATTGTAAATACCATTTTCCATCTTTGCAACTCCATTTTGTTCAAGCCGAGGAGTCCTCGAGCTTGAGGAGTATTAGATCCATCATCCTACCAATTTTCATAATTTTTAGAATCTGTTTGGGCCCCGAAATAAGCCTTGGAACCTATTTTTTAACTAGGCCAGACACTAGGTCTGGACAGGGCCAAAACCACTCAAAAAACTATAAAAAGGGCTGGTGAGCTCATTTTTGAGGTTAGTTTGTCGTAGATTTGAGCTTTGTAAGAGAGTTCTTTTGTAATTGAAGTCCTTCCATTGTTCCAGTCTTTGCTCTTACTTTGTGCACCTGTGTGTGTATGTGAGTGCATGCTTGTGTGCTTTCACTCACGCACTTGTGCCATCACTTGCTCACGGTATTCATACCGGTCCTCACGTCTCCAGAGATTGACATTTATGAGGTGAAACTCCTCACGTTGGTACTTGTCATTGTGCTAGAGTGACACCAAATTTGCTTATTAGGACTGTATTGAGATAGAAGAAAATTTGGGGCAGGAGTTAGGACTGTCCAAACTCTATAAGGATCTAGACACTTCTACTAGTCACACTTCCAGAACCTCCACGGAGATAGATCAGATAGCTGTGCAAGTTGCCAAGAAGCTAGGAGTTCAAAATAGACAAGCACCAAGGGCCACCTCATTGAAGCAGTGTTATACTTGTGGAGGATACCACATGGCTAATGTTTTCCCGATGATGACTCAACCCCAAGGGAACCCTAATGCTCTCTATTGCACCATTGAGAGGAAATACACAAATCATATGGCTCAAGATTGTCCATACAATAGGTAGGCTGTCAGACAAAATTATTAGCAACCTTACCATCAGGGTAGGT
Organism: Ceratopteris richardii; assembly: GCA_020310875.1. Lineage (NCBI taxonomy): Eukaryota > Viridiplantae > Streptophyta > Polypodiopsida > Polypodiales > Pteridaceae > Ceratopteris > Ceratopteris richardii. The sequence continues at coordinate 118,335,578 of CM035416.1, read as the reverse complement.
ATCAGAATCAATGCCAACAGCCATATCATAGGTTGCAACAGCAATATCAGGCACCATATAGGCCACAACCAATCCTAGGAAACCAACCACCAGCTCCTGACAATGTTATTCCAGTTAAGTATGCAGTGGCAGAGGAAAACCCGAATAGAGCATTAGTGCTAGTGACCCCGTTGATCTCAGATCATGACTCTCATGCTCATAGTTCATACTATTCTCATGAAGATAGTCCATATGCTTATTACATAGAGTCACCAGAACATAGTGAGACTTATTTCTATCAACACAACACACCACTTATGGAACAAAATTGGGAGCCAGAATACTCCAATGTCATGTATACAAATCCAAATCCTAGGCCCCAATTGAGACAAGTAAGAACACAAGCCCCTAGAGGTCCATGTTTTAGATGTCAGGGCGACAATTTCATTCGTGAATGTCCCCATTCACAGTCTCTGAGACAAGGACAAAACATCACAATAGAAGGCTTTTGTCCTGAGTGTGGCAAAGAACATCTTCCAAGAGAGTGTCCTAGGAATCCCTCTAGTGCGCCCAAGGTTACACCCATCAATGTGATAGGCTTAGTGGTGGATTCAAGTTCAAGTAGTAGTAATGTGGCTCTGGTACATGCAGTTACTAGGGTGCAAGCCTTAAAACAGGATAAACCAGCTGAGCAATCAGAGCCAAGTGAATCAGGAGAGCCTAATAAGAGGAAAACAAGAACATGGAAAGATATCAGGGAGAGAACCAATCGCAAGTGTAATAAAAAGATATCTGAACTAGAAGAAAGTCTAAAAGACGCAAAAACAAAAATAGAAGACATAACATCTCAAAGCCCCGCACATGCCGAAGCTCCATCTACACCACCTCATCCCACCCCAGCACCCATTGTAAATAGATCGCAATCAGGGTCTGTTCTTGCAAATCCAACCCCATAAGGCTTGGACATGATGTTCAAGGCCTACCAGGCTCGACTTCAAGAAGGGCCAACAGTGGCAAACCTAGACAAGAGTTACCCTAGAGAAGACTTAGAGATTGAATGCACAAAAATGTGCATGAAAATGGTAGAGCTAGCTCAGGCTATGCTCGAGACCAGTCAATCGTTCAATCAGACAAACTCGATCAAACTAGATTTGCATTTCCAAGGCTTACTAGAAAGACTAGAGCAACTGGTAAACAAGCCGCAGGTTTCTTTACTTCCACATGCTTAACAAATGGTTGAAAGAGAAAGCTTACCACCAATGAAAGCTTATGTTCTTGATTCCGTGAATGATGGAACACCTCTTTCAATTCAACAGTACTCTCAAGAGTTCTTGCTAGAAATATAGGTGAGAAATGGGCCAAGGAGAAGGGTAATCCCCCTCCTATTCCTGAGATTGATTATCTTCATGATCAATTTCCCTAGACACTCTGTCTATCTATGAAGACCAAAGAGAGCAACAAGAAGATGAAAGATTAGATTTTGAATCTAATTCTTTACAAGATTCTCCACAATTCACAGGCCCATGGGAATCTGAATCTCTTCATATCACAGCTCCCACAATATTGGTAAGAAATGAAGACTCAATGGTTCCAAGAAACACTAAGATCGTGAAGAACACTAAGGTTCAGTGTCATCTCACTGTAGAAGAGCTGCTCAAAGCAAAACCTGAGCTATGGAATCATGTGAAGGATCAGGTTCCAGAACTTGATTCCAAAACGCCCAAAGCAAGCTCTAAGCAAAAAGTTCCAGAGATACCTCTCAATAAAATAGGAGACATGAGCGAAGGTGAAGAAGGTAATACTTATCTTCTGATCACATACCAGGGTTACACAACCAAAGCAATCATAGATTCAGGTGTTGGTGTTGCTATTGCAACCACCTCCTTGTGGAAGCGATGGGGCAAACCCACATTAAGACTAACTAGAATGAAGCTTCAAATGGCAGACGGCCATTTTGAAAGACCTCTAGGATTGCTCGAAGGGATAACTCTAACCACTCGTGGTGTAGAGTTTGAACATACATTTGCTATATGCGACTTTGAGAAAAATAATGTCTATGAGATGATCCTAGGAAAACCCTTACTAGGACAACTACAAATAGTACAATATTGGGGAACCAACTCCTTGTACTTACAGCACTTAGGGGTCACAACCAAGGTCAATTTGAAGGATTACACCTTCAGAGATGTAGCACCCCTACAGTGGAATCCTATCCACAAATCAAAAGAAGATTCAATCTTTGTGCATTCTGGAAGTTCACCTGATCCATCATGGCTGCATGAAGATACTCACTTGTGGATGTGCAAGGTCACAGAGGAAGAGGAAAAGTGCCTAAAAGTGAGAGAAGAAGGAACTTCTCAAGGAGAAAGACCAATTAAAGAACCAGCCTATACGTCGATGATCTTTCTAGATGAGGAATTTAAGCCTCATGGTTGGGCAGAAATCTTAGCTACCATGGACATTGCAGTCAATGAAGAACAATGGACACCTCATTGTGATGAGGAGGGTTATGATATCTCGGTGTTCATGTGTGAGCCCTTGTTGGATGAATGTGACCCTAGTGATGTCATAGAAGAAGAAGAGAACGATGATGATCTAAAGTCCATTGTGATGGATAGTTGCTTTAATTCAGAGAAGCACTATTTAGAAGATATAGGATTATTTACCCAAAAAGAAGAAGAACCTCTCACAAGCATTAAAACTGTAAATTTGAAGGAAGGAAGTGAAGAAGGTCAAAAGAAAAAGGAACGAAAAGCAACGAAACAAGAAGAGGAGGAATCATTGTTCGAAGTACCAAAAAATTTCAAGAAATACGAAGTGGAAGATCAAAAAATTTTGATACGAATGCCTAAGAGAGAGGCCATTATAGGAGAAGCATATGACAATAAAGAAAAGACCAAAAAGATTGTAGGGACCATTGAAGAGAATGAAGAGAGATGTACATACATAGGAGATTACCTCAGTGCAAAAGAAGAAGCAGAGCTTGTAGCTCTATTAAGGGAATATAGGGACGTGTTTGTGTGGCACTATAGAGACTTGAAGGGAGCGAAAATTTGCTCTCATACTATTCCCATGACTGCTGATGCCAAACCCACCAAACAAAAGCCCTACACATATAATGACACTTATGCAACTAAAATAAAAGAAGAAATCGACAGGCTGATTGAAGCTGGATTTATCTATGAGATTGAGCATACTGAGTGGGTGTCCCCCATTGTAGTGGTGCCCAAGAAGAATGGAAAATTGTGAGTTTGTATTAACCTTAAAAGGTTAATGTTGCTACGATCAGAGATAGTTATCTGCTTCCAATCACTGAACATTTATTGCAGCGTGTTGCAGGCAAGGAAGTTTATAGCTTTCTTGATGGATTTTCAAGTTACAACCAAGTAGCCATTGCCCCAGAAGATCAACACAAAACAGCTTTTGCCACAGAGTGGGGAATCTTTGCATTCCGTGTGATGCCATTTGGGCTCACCAATGCACCTACAACATTCCAAAGGCTCATGTGTCATGTCTTCAAAGAGTTCTTGCAAAAGAGCTTAGAAGTATACGTGGATGATTTATGTGCTCATTCCCAGGAAAGAAGACTCCACATCCCTGAACTCAGATAGATTTTCAACAAGTGTAGAGAATATTGAGTGTGTCTAAACCCAGAGACGTGTGTGTTCATGGTACGACAAGGTAAAATCTTAGGTCACATTGTTTCTAAGAATGGGATATCCATAGATGAGGATAAAATAAGAGCCATACCAGAATTACCCAGGCCAAGGAATGTTAAAGAGGTACAAGCCTTTATGGGCCACTGTGGATATTATCACAGGTTTATCCACATGTATGCGATCATAGCTAAACCTCTTTATGCCTTGTTGAAAAATTTTGAGTGGAACGATGAATGTGAAAAGTCCTTCAATGAGATGAAGAGACGTTTGTGCTCAGCACCAATACTGACCACTCCTGATTGGAATAAACCATTCCATGTCCACATAGATGCTTCCAATCATGCAATAGGATGTGTGCTAGCACAACCCATAGGTGAAGGAAACCTAGATTTGCAAATAGCATATGCGAGTAGGCAATTGAACGCTGCTGAACGAAACTACACCACAACTGAAAAAGAAGGTTTAGGCATGGTATATGCTGTGAAGAAGTTTCGACACTATCTATTGGCCAACAAGTTTAAGTTTTTCAGTGATCATCAAGCTTTATTATATTTCTTCAATAAACCTTGCAATATAGGATGCTTAGTAAGATGGTTTCTCTTACTAATGGAATATGACTTTGATGTGGTTGTTAGGAAAGGTAGAACCCATCTCAGGGCAGACCATCTTTCTCACATCACTTCAGGCGAGTCACCGCAAGGAGTGTCTGATGAATTGCCCGATGCTTATCTATTCAATTTAGAAGTTGTTCCTAAATGGGCAAATAAGTTGATACCTGTCTTGACCTTCGGACTCACAAATAAGAACGTAAAAACAAACAAGGAAGAAATTATATGATCACAGAAATATCAAATATTGGCAAGAAGCATGTACAAACAAGATACAGAGGGTATATTAGCTTGTTGTGTTGAGGACGATGAACATAGCAGTTGGTTGCAACAAGCCCATGAAGGATTGCTAAAAAATCACTACTCTAAACAACGAACATTGTAGAATCTAAAACATTTAGGAGAGCATTGGCCTAGCATGGACAAAGAAATACATGAGTGGATTAAGAATTGTCTAGTGTGCCAGGAGAGACCCCCAGTGGAGCATGCGACTCTTTATCACGTATCGTTAATTCCAGAATGGAGCACTCCATTGGTAGAATTCATGAGATCAAGAACATTACCCAATGAGGCTAGTCTAGCAAGAAAACGGAGCATGGAGCAGGAGGCTCAAGACTATGCCTTAGTAGGAGACAACCTATACCGAAGAGACAAAGATGGATACTTAAGATTGTGCGTTCATGAATCAGACTACTTGAAAGTCTTAGAAACTGCACATAGCGGTGTTGCAGGTGGACACTTTGGACCTCACAAGGTGATCAAGACCATTCTATTCTCAGGACTTTGGTGGCCCACTCTTCATATGCATGCACATACTTATGTGCAGAAATGTGACACATGCCAACGTGCACAATATCCGATAAGAAAAGATGAGATGCCTTTGAGATCGATGATGGGAGGATGTGCATTCTCGAAGTGGGGTATAGGCTTTGTTGGTCCCATTAACCCCCCGGCTAGAAACTCCCATGCAGAGTACATTATTGTAGCCATAGATTACCTTAGAAAGTGGGTGGAAGTAAAAGCCACAACAAAGAATGATGCTCAAATGATGGCTAAGTTTTTATTCGAGAACATGTTCACCAAATATGGGTTACCAATAGAGTTGGTTGGTGATAGAGGTACACACTTCTTGAAGGAGGTCATTGAAAATCTCCTTCAAGAATTCATGGTGATACATAAGAAGTCTGCCCCCTATCATCCACAAGCTAACGGACAAGCCGAGAGCACAAATAAGATCCTATGCAACGTATTGATGAAATTGGTAAATAATAAATGCTCTGATTGGGACAAACAGCTTCATCATGCTGTTTGGGCTTATCGAGTTGCCTACAAAACAGTACTCAATGCCACCCCATTTCAGATGGTCTTCGGATAGAATGTTGTGCTACCATTGGACTTCCTAATCCCAGCCTTAAAAGTAGCACAAGAGCATGAGTGGAATGGACATGAATTGTCCTCTAGGATCTTTGATCTAGAACGCTTAGGTGAGACGAGGCTACGAGCAACAGCAGGCATCTATGCGGCAACGAAAAGACAAAAGGCATACTTTGATGCACACATCAAATATAAAGGATTGAAAGAAGGAGATTTAGTGCTGGTTTATACACTAAAGCAATATGCCCGCAAATTAGAGAACCGAGGATATGGACCCATGATCATTAATAGAATTTCCACTATTGGTGCAGTTCAATTGGCCACTCTAGAAGGTGACATCTTGCCAAACTATATTAGTGGATGTCAAGTCAAGCTATATCAAGAACCTCTTACAGAGGATATGTTAATGAGACTCAACACTGCTAAGAAGCGAAAAGAAGAAGAGTTGAGGGTTATCGAAGAAGCACAAGCCGAGGTGAGAGAGTGCATAAGGAGAAATCAGTTAAGGCGACTAGGCCTAGATGTCAACCCAAAAGCCCCAAAATATCACATGGACATGTGCCAAAAATCGGGCATAATTACTTCTCAAATAATTGACGACGTCCCTTCGTGACGATAGAGATAGGACAAGGAAAGAATGTAAGGATTGTGAGAGCATTGATTGACTCAGGAGCAACAACTAGTGCGGCTAGACTTTCATACTGCCATGATCTGCAATTGAACATCAATCCCATAGAAGCCTATCTCATAGGGTTGGGAGGTGTGGAGACCCCTTGTTTGGGCGAGGTGGAGCTCCCCATCTACCTTCAAGATGTTCCAATGAAAGTCAAAATGCTAGTGTGTCACGATGAGGACCTTACAGAGCCACTTGTCTTGGGTCAAGATTGGATTTATGACCATGCAATCAACTTGAACCTAAGAAGTCAACTTCTTCAAGTTTGGATACAGGAAGAATGCATCACATTAGAATTAGATAATTGCATGCTTACAAATCCTGATGTCACACATTCTCTTAGTTCTTCTAGGACTAATCTTGGCAAAAAAGATGTATGTGTCAAAAGCTCTGTATCCCAGAAGAACTCAATCATGGAAGAACAGGCTCAAGGAAAAGCGAACTCCTCCTCTTCTGCAAGGACTATTGCCACCACCACAACTCAACCAAAAAGGCAAGCAAAACACTACAAGAAAACTGCTATATCAAATAGACAAAGAGATTTCAGGAAGAAAGTAGTTTCGAGCATGAAGCAAATCTGGGTACAAAAAGGAGAGCAACCACCAGCCTTGCCAACACAATTCCCATCGAGGCAAGCCAACCATGTGAAGACAAGAACCACGCAACCAGGACTAGCTCAACAAGAAGGTCTCCGACAAATTTGGGTGCCTAAGAAATTAGTTGCAACTCAACAAGGTCGATTACACATGTGGGTTCCCAAAAGACTCTTACATGCACAAAGGCCTATGCTCTCCACCATGCAAATGGTTTCAACAAAGAAGACAAGGAGAAAAAAGGGTAAGAACCAAGCACAGAGACTAAAAGAAGATAAACTCATCACCCCTTCGACAAACATAAGAAGACACTCATCAATGATATGGGTTTGGAAGCCAAAAGCATCAGTAGCACCCACAAAAACAAAGTTAATCTCTACACAACCGAACACTGTTCTCAAATGGATCCCAAAAGGGAGGAATGGTCAGTTGTCATTTAACCATCAACTGATCACATCATTTCTAGATCCAATGGATACCTCCAACAAAGGTTGCATTAACACCTGCAAAAACCAAGAAGCCTCGACATGCAGCAACCATGTGCATTTGGCATAACCTTGTCTTTTGCACCATTCTAGTCATGCATTTCCAAAGTATGCATTATTATAGGGCCACATTACATGGCCGTGCATAGATACAATTGAGAAATCCCACGAACATGAGACACAATTTCCACATGTAAAATATTTTCTTGATACTAACCTCTTTCTTCTTGTTTTCTGCCATTGTTCCAAAAAAAAAAGAAAAGAAAAGAGAGAGAGAGAGAGAGAAGAAAAAAGAAAAAAGAAAAAAAGAAATGAATGATTGTGTGCTTGAAGAAGCTTATCAGTGAACCATCAGCAAGGACATCCATCAACAAAAATGACAAGCCAATGGTCAAACACCATGATAGAAATACAACACAAAGAGGTGAAGATCAACGGACCTTTCACCATGGTAAGACGTCTATGCTTCAACAACACTATAACCATGATAGATTAGGAAACCTCTTCATCGGCATACCCTTGAGCACTTAGTTCAAGACCCAACTTCTTGCACCATAATTCTTCCGATGCATTTGTTGCAGAGCTAAAGAGAGCACAAGGCAGAGAAAAAGACGGGCCCCAAAACTTTTCCAATTTGGACAACCAATTTTTGTATTATAACCATTCTTGTAATATATTTTCCGTTGTAAATGCACTAGAGGAGTCCTCTAGATGCATCCCCTTAGAAGATTAGAAACTTACCCATGTAAAATAGTAAGAATTAGTCTTTTAGTGAATAAAGTGCCGGTCTCTTGTGTGAAAGGACCATTTTTAGGGCACAAGTATATAAGTCAATTTGTGACTCTTTGTAAAGACTTTTGCCATTGTGAGAATCAAGAGCACAGAAATTCGAATTTGTGTCTTCTTCACTCTGTATCTTCTTCCTTGTGAGCTTGTGTGCATGTGTATTGCTTGGAAAGAGTGTTAAGAAGTGTTGTCTATCCATGAAAGTGTTTGTTTGCTGTTGTTGAGGTGTGTGCGAAGTGTAGGAAGTGCTGAAGTGTACGAAGGTTTTTCCCGCGAATCTGTATTTTGCTCATAACTTGAGGTAGGAGTGTCAAAATTGAGTGAAACCACCGCCATTGGATGCGTCTTCTCAAGAGCTTCGAAACGCATATGCTGTTCGCTATATTTGGAGTTCGGAGCTGAGAGAAAAGCTCAATTTACTGTTGGCTGCTTCACCAAGTATCGTGACACCATGACTGTCAGTTGAAGCTTGTTTGGATTAGCCTTTGCCTTGTTTACACTCTTTGAGTAGTTCATTTGCCTTGATCATCACTTGATTGCATGTCCTCATACACTCGGCTAGGTTTGTATACTCATCGGATTGATAATTAAAGCGTGAATCCCCACTATATGCACTTGAGGGGGATTGAGGTATAGTCTCTTTCTCCACAAGTCCCTAAGTTGGTACTTAGGTCAACACATTTTTTGGCGCCGTTGCCGGGGAGTGTCGAATCAAACCGAGGCATTTGTGTGATGGTAAGTAGCTTTTTGCATTGAAGCCAGAGGAGGAGTGGTGATTTTCTCTTCTTTGGTAACTCATTTTCAGCCGCACTTACTACTTCTCATTCTTGGAGTGTGTGTAGTGAGTTGTTAGTTTAGGAAAGTGTGTGGAGTGAGTAGATTAGGAGCAGTAGGAAGTTAGACTAGATTCCATTCACCTTTCTCTTTGTTCTTTCAGCATTCTAACTAGGAAGAATTTTTCAAAAAAAAAAGTATAAAAACCCAAAAACTTGTCTTCTGGACTTCACTTGTCTTGTGAGCAAGTATCGTGAGAGGAGCTGTCGAGTATCGTGTCTGATCAACACAGCGATTGGGAGTTGCGCTGAGCAAGTGGGGGTGTTGGGAGAGTCGCGAAAGAGTATCCAAGGTAAGCCATTCAATTGCTGATCATTTTAAGCACTCACAAATTAGATAACAGTGAAAAACGATCTGCGTTAGGTATCGTGGAAGACTTACAGGGGGCAAAAAAGGTGTTTTGAGTGATACAAAGAGTGAGGAAAGGGTAGCAAAGCATAGAAAACAAGTGTATTGAATCAAAATCTGAAAATCTCTCAAAAATTTGGAAAAAAGGGTCAAGTATTGTGTTCTCCCGCGGTCGAGTATCACGATACCTGACAGGTATCGTGATCTCCTGTGGTTGAGTATCGCGATATTTCCCTCAGATCGTGTATCGCGTTGCGAAGATCGCGATACTTCACAAGTATCGTGTATCGTGTATCGTGCATACAGCGATCGCGATACCTATCAAAGATCGTGTATCGTGATTGTCTCCGATCGCGATACTTACTGTGTATCGTATATCGTGTATCGAGGTCTATCGATCGCGATACTTACGAAGTATCGTGTATCGTGATTTCCAAGTATCGTGTATCGTGATTTCCAAGTATCGTGTATCGTGATTTCCAGGTATTGAGTATCGTGAGAGTCAAGTATCGAGTATCGTTTTCAACCGAGTATCGTGTATCGCGCATACAGCGATCGCGATACCTATCAAAGATCGTGTATCGTGTGGTCCAAGTATTGCGTTTATCCAAGTATTGAGTATCGTCCCTCTTGAAGTATCGTGTATCGTTTAACTCCAGGTATCGAGTATCGTGGTTTGCAGATCGCGATACTTGAGAAGTATCGTGTATCGTGATTGCTCAGGTATCAAGTATCGTGTGCATCCAAGTATCGTGTATCGGTTGTGTTCAAAGATCGTGTATCGTGTAACTTTGGAGTCAAGTATCGTGACTTGAAAATTTCATATTCAGTCATTTCCCAGCCAAGATTTTTCTAGAATTCTAATCCATAGTGAAGAGTTCTAGAAGCTAGAGGTTAGCAAGGGCTGATCAGAGCTGTTAAGTGGATGAACCTGAGATCCTAGGAAGCCGAAGAAGTGTAATCTCTTCTGTAGGTAGTGTAGCCGAGCCAAGTAGCCGTTCATATTACTCGGAGACCTCCAGTGAGTCAAAGGAAGAAATTCCCATGGCTTCAGAGGATATGCAGAACACAGTACCAATGATTGGCATGATGTCAATTATTGAGGGAGACTATCGGACCTCTTTGGAGTATGTGAACTCCAACCAAAATGAGATCCCTATTTATTTGGATGGTCTAAACAGATTAGTGGCCAGGTTAAAGAAGGCTTCAGAGGCTTACATAGTGCCTAGGCCAGCAGTCAAGTATGTAGGAGGATTTTACATGGACAAAAGAGATATCCAGTATGTTGTCACAGAACACCCGGAAAACATTAATGAACATGGTGAAGAAAACAATGCTTCAAACCTAAATGGGGAAGGGAATGAAGAGCGAGTAACTACACCTAGAGGGAGATCTACTGTTGTTAGGGTTTGGAGAGGAGACATGATTCCTCAAGATGACTCCCTAATGGATGTATACTTGATCAATGGAATGGAGCCTCTCCTTAGAGCATATTCTTCAATATGGGAAGCTGCCCCTAATCATGTCACCATCTATGAGTTACAAGATCCTAATTTCCCCACCACCATCACATATTTGGATAAGAATCAGAGAAGATATTGGCCCTTAAGGGAATTAGAAAGAGCCGAGTTGAAATATTAGAATATTCCAGTGTTTCCCCCTAGGGACCAAGCCACTACTTCACGAAACCCACTTGGAATGTCTCAGAATGATTCATATCAACAGTTGGGGCAAACACAACAAACACAACAAACCCAAATCCCGGTTAGACCACATGTGCAGTTTGCAATGCCTGCAAATAATCGTAATTACCGACCTCAACCACATGTTGACCCAAGACATGGAATTCCTGCCCCAGTCAGACCACCGGTAGCAAGAGGACCAGGCATACCCATAGGAAGACCAATTTTCCCAGTAATGCCTAGACCGCCCGAAGCAGGAAGAAGATTAAGGCCAATTCAAGTTGCCAAATGCATGAGAAACCACTACGATGGCTCTAGTGAACCTTACAATCATATAGCCGAATTTAAACAAGTAATCAGAGCCGAACAAGTGGAAGATTTTTTTATCCAATATGAGTCCTTTGGTCTTACTTTGTCAGACACTGCATTAGCATGGTTCCAGCCATTGGACCCTAATAATTTTCAAAACATGGAACAAGTCTATCAAGAAATGATTGAGGAATTCACTAAGTCAGGAATTAAAAACAACTCATCATCATTGATTCATAGCTTTAAGCAAGCCCCTACAGAATCAGTGAGATTGGCAGCAAGAAGATTCAAGCAGTATGTGGATAGATGCCCAGTGGAAGAGAGATCTACCCAAAATAAAATGGTGTCATTATTTTTGGAAGGATTATTGAACGGATCATTAAGATCTCTGGTATATGTAAAGAGAGTTCAAACTTTGCAAGAATGCATGAAGGAATGTATAGACCTAGAAGACAACCTAGCAGAAGATTTGAAAATACCTCAAGGTAGCTTGAAAAGTGAAGATTCGGCCAGTAGCACATCAAACCCTAAAAACAATGTAGAGGAAATAGCTGATTTGGTAGCGAAGAAGCTGAACATTCAAGGACAGAGGAACTACCCCAATAACCCTATAAGAGTGCCCATGCTTAGAAGATGTCTGCAGTGCGGAGGTGATCACCCCTCTCACTTGTGCACTAGGGGAGTAGTCCCACCACCTGCTTATGCTTATAATAGACCCACCGTCCCAAGACCTCTACAATATTGCAGTATAGAACAGAAATATACAAATCACAGTACAGAAAATTGCCCATACAATAGGCAATCGAGACCAGCACAGCCGTATATGAGACCTTATGGATACCCTCAGAGAGAGCAAGGAGGTGAAGCATGGAGGTACCCTACTTATCAGCAGCAGGCACCAGTGCCACGACCATATGCATATCAAGGATACACCCAACCACAACCAGTACTAGGACAACAACCGCCCCATCCTCAGAACGTTGTCCCAGTCAAGATAGCTCAACCTGAAGAAAACCTAGAGAGAGCGATAGTCCCGGCCACACCGTTGGCTAGTAATGAATCATATGACTCATCTTATGACCATAGTCAAGGAGCATATCCCAATTATGAAAGCTCTATGATGGAATATGGACAACTGTACGAACCATATGCCTACGGCATGGAAGTATCAGATAGTTCCTACGGATATGAGCCGGACTATGTGTCATTAATGTACACAGCCCCTAGAGCAACCATACCACGCTGACCTATGAACAGACCGCCTGTGCCCAGAGGACCATGCTACAGATGTAGAGGTGATCATTATATCAGAGAATGTACATTGCCAAACCCACCACCACCACAACGAGTCTGGGAAGGTTATTGTAGTGATTGTGGTAAGGAACACCTTTTCAGAGATTGTCCCAAGAACCCCAACAAGGTTACATCCAACATGCAAATCAATGTGATTGAAGTAATCGAATCATCAGGGAGCGATAAGGAATATACTGTACCATTGAAGGCGATAACAAGAGTCAAAGCTAGAGAGACCCCAGAAAAACCTGAAAAACACAATCAAAGTGACCCAGAGATGAATACACCCACAACTCAGAGAGTTGAAGACTCGGAAGAACCTGAGAAAAGTGTTGTAAGTAAAAGAACACAAAGATGGAAGAACCGTAGAGATAGGATAAAAGAAAAGAAGCTACTGCAGAAGAAGGAAAATGAGAAGAACGAACAGAACCCAAAAGAGGAACAGAAAATTGAAGAAGAAAACAAAAATGAAAAATATAAAAAAGAAGAGGAGGGATCAGTCTTAGCAGATCCCATGCCTGAAGATTTAGCCATGTGGATTCAGGCATACAAGGCACGAATAAGAGCAAGACCTACCATAGAACAACATGAAAGAGAATATCCTAGAGGTGACCTAGAGAAAGAGAGGTTGGAGATCTGCAAAAAATTAATAGAAGTTGCTCAACAGACCTTAGAAAAACCAACGTTGCCATTACCCGATACCCAAATTTCTGAAAGAGAATTCCAAGAGTGCATCATCACTAATGACCATGAAAAATCCGAAGCAAGTAAGACACAGAATGGCAATTATTGTGAGGATAAAAGGGAAGGATCCATTGTTCCCAAAGTAGAAGGGGAATGGCCTAAAGATTTGTGGCCTAGAGTCCAAGAAGACAGATGGAAGAAAGTGGAAGGAATAGAACCACCCTTTGAAGAGTTAGAAGCGGAAGAGGAAATAGAGGGTTCAATACCTTAATTAAATTCAAAAGAAATATTACCAATTGATCCAAGTAACAAAGAAAATGAGTGTAAAGGTTTTGCCAAATTACACAGGAGAGTACGAACATAATTCAAAATTGTATTGCATCCCCTCAATAAGGAAAAAAGAACCGAACCCATCAGTCCAAACATCGGATATCATACAACACCTTAAAAAGGTAAAAATCCCTTGTACCCTAACATTAGAAGAGTTGTTGAAGGTTAAGCCACATTTGAAGGAGAAATTGACTAATCAATTGGAGATCAAGATGGAAGAAAAAGGGATATCTGATGAAGTAAGGATAAGGTAGGAGATTTTAGTGAGGGAGATGAAGGAAACACTTGCCTTCCAATTACTTATAGGGGTTATACCACCAAAGCCATCTTAGATTCCGGAGCTGGTGTAGGCATTGCTACTAGAGAAATCTGGGAGAAATGGGGAAAACCAGCTTTAAAACCAACACGTATGAAGATACAAATGGTAGATGGACACACAGAAAGACCCTTAGGATTATTGGAACGAGTAGTTTTCACCACATGCGGTGTTGAATTTGAACACACCTTAGCAATATGTCAATTTGAAAGGGTGAGCAATTATGAAATGATACTTTGGAGACCTTTCATGAGACAGTTGAAGGTTGTGCAAGATTGGGGAAAAGATGTTGTATACCTACAACATGAAGGAACTACCACGAGAATAAATCTCCACACTTATACTTATCAAGATGTTCCCCCCTTACAATGGAATCAAATTCATAAGGAGGAAGACGATCAGTCAATTCACAGCATAGGTTCTAGTGACAAATCTTGGATGAACGAGGACACTCATCTATGGATATGCCAAACTGCCAAAAAGGAAGAGGATAGGAGAAAGGGATGGCAGCAAAGGCAAGGTGTAGCTAGGTCTGTACAAGATCCAGCTTACATGCCTCAAGTCTTTTTGGATGAAGAGTTTGAACCTCACGGTTGGATGGAGATTTTAGCGACCCTTGATGTATGTGTGAACGAAGAAGTGATAACTATGAATGAATGTATTGATGAGGAAGGATATGACGTTATTCTATATGTAGTAGTCCTTCAGGAAGCTGAAGAAGGAGAAGTGATAGAGAAAGAATGGAAGGAGGACTATGAGAGCATTGAGATGGAACAAGAACCAATGGAGCCAGAGGATGGAAATCAAAAAATAGGTGTCTCAGCTAATGAAAACAACAAGGAACCTACACAGGAAGAAGAGCTGGAGTTAGATAAAGAGCCAGAAGGTGAAGAAAACAAGCATCAAGACCAATTTGAAGTGCCCGCACACTTCAAAAAATATGAAGTAGAAGAGAGAAAAATTGCTATTCAAATGCCTAAAAGAGAAGCGCAGCTAGGAACAGCTTATGACAGTAAAGAACAAACCAAGAAGATAGTAGTAACCTTAGAGGAAGGAGAAGAACGATGTACTTTCATAGGACAAGATGTCTCAATGGAGGAAGAACAAAAGTTAATACGCCTCATAAGGGAATATCGGGATGTCTTTGCCTAGACCTATAAGGACTTGAAAGGAGTAGATCCATCTATATGTGCCCATAGAATCCCCATGACATCCAAAGCCAAACCTTCCAAACAAAGACCGTATACATACAATGACATGTATTCAGCAAAGATAAAGGAAGAGATAGATAAGTTGTTAGATGCTGGATTCATATATGAGATTGAGCACACGGAATGGGTGTCACCTTTGGTGGTTGTACCTAAAAAGAATGGGAAGTTAAGAGTGTGCATCAATCTGAAGAAAGTAAATGCCGCGACCATAAGGGATGGTTACCCATTACCCATTAAGGATCATCTGTTGGACAGAGTGGCAAGGAAGGAAGTTTATAGTTTTTTGGATGGCTTTTCAGGGTATAATCAGGTAGCCATTGCTGCTGAGGACCAACATAAAACCGCTTTTGCAACTGAATGGGGAGTATACGCCTTTAGAGTCATGCCTTTTGGTCTAATGAATGCCCCAGCCACCTTCCAAAGATTGATGTGCCATGTATTCAAAGAGTTCCTGAGAAAAAGTATGGAGGTATACGTGGACGATCTATGTACTTATTCCGCTATACGATTAGAGCACATCCCTGAACTAGAAAATATCTTTGCTAAGTGTCGACAATACAGAGTATGCCTCAACCCAGAAAAATGTGTCTTCATGGTTCGACAAGGAAAAATATTAGGACATATTGTCTCTAAAAATGGAATTTCAACTGATGAAGACAAAATCAAAGTAATTCTGGATTTACCAAGACCAAAGACTGCTAAAGAAGTATAAGCATTTATGGGACACTGTGGATATTATCGAAGATTTATACATATGTATGCCATAATTGCTAGACCTCTCTATGCACTCTTGACTCAATTTAATTGGACCGAAGAATGTGAGAAAGCCTTCAATGAGTTAAAGAATCGATTGAGTTCAGCACCAATCCTTCGAGTACCTAACTGGAATAAACCATTTCACATTCATGTGGATGCTTCCAAGTTTGCCATTGGTTGCATCTTACCTCAACCTGCAGATACAGGAAAGCTTGACCACCCTATAGCCTATGCCAGTAGACAATTAAGTCAAGCAGAACGCAATTATACCACCACTGAGAGAGAAGGCCTAGGGATGGTGTACGTAGTGAAAAAGTTTAGACATTACCTATTGGCAAACAAATTCAAATTCTTCATTGATCATCAAGCCTTATTGTACTTAGTCAATAAACCTTGCAATACCGGAAGACTAGTACGATGGTTTTTATTGCTAATGGAATTTGATTTTGAGGTAGTATTCAAGAAAGGAAATACTCATATAAGAGCAGATCACTTATCAAGAATGACCCATGGAGAACCACCCATAGGAGTACCCGATGATCTGCCAGATACGTATCTTTTTAACCTGGAAGTATGTCCCCAATGGGCAGAAAAGTTGATCCCTATACTCACGCATGGACCAAAAGATGGGATCACACCAAACCGAACCCAAGACCTTTGGAAGACTAAAAACCTTCATATCATTGCTGGAAGTTTGTATCACCAAGATTCAAATGGATTACTCATGAGATGCGTAGAAGAAGAGGAACAAGAAATGTGGCTTCAAAAAGCACATGTAAATCAATGGAAAACTCATTTGAATGCAAACGGAACATGGCAAACCCTGAGGAGGTTAGGCATATATTGGCCAACCATGTAGAGGGATGCGCATAACTATGTATCAGCATGCCAAACCTGTCAAGAACAAAATCCAGACGAGAACTCTACTCTATGCTACTCCATAGTAGCACCGAGATGGTGTATGCCTCTGGTAAAATTCTTAAAGACCCAAGAATACCCAGTAGGAGCCACTTCAGCAAGGAAACGTGCACTTTTAGAACAGAGCAAGGATTATGCCATTATAGGAAAACAACTTTTCAAGCGAGGGAGAGATAATCAATTACGCTTGTGCATTCATGAAGACGAATATCTTGTTGTTTTAGAGATGGCACATACAGGAGCTGCAGGAGGGCACTTCTCTGCAGATAAAACAGCAAAAATGATCCTCTTTGCTGAAATGTGGTGGCCAACTCTACATCAAGATGCCATAACATATGTGCAACGATGTGATACTTGTCAACGAACAAAATATCCAATTAGAAGAGATGAGATGCCACTGAGACCCATGATGAGTGCCAGAGCTTTCACTAAATGGGGGATAGACTTCATAGGACCCATTAGCCCCCCAGCAAAAGGATCCCATGCTGAATATATTATTGTAGCCACAGACTATCTGACAAAATGGGTAGAAGCCAAAGCAACCAAGAAAAATGATGCAAGAACCACGGCCAAGTTTCTCTTTGAGAACGTTTTCACTAGATTTCAATTACCAATAGAAATTGTGAGTGATAGAGGTACGCACTTTGTGAATGAAGTTATAGAAGCCTTACTGAATGAATTCTTGGTAATTCATAAGAAATCAGCTCCCTATCACCCACAAGCCAATGGACAAGCCGAAAGCTCGAATAAAATCTTGTGTACAGTTCTCACAAAAATCATTAACAATGGTAGATCTGATCGGGATAAGCAATTACATCATGCTTTATGGGCATTTTGAGTAGCCTACAAAACCACCATAGGCACTACTCCTTTTAACTTAGTGTATGGACAAAATGCTATTTTGCCAATTGATTTCTTAATTCCCACTCTCAGAGTAGCAACCACTTACGAGTGGACGGGACATGAACTATCAGCTCAATTGGATCAAATAGAAAAGCTTCACAAAACTAGGTTACAAGCAGTAGCAGGCATTTATGCTGCTAAACGGCGATAGAAAGCCTACTTTGATGCTCACATTAAGGACAAAAATTTGAAGGAAGGAGATTTAGTTTTGGTATATACCTTGAAACAACACGCTAAGAAGTTGCAGAAGAGAGGATATGGCCCATTAATCATCAATCGTATATCGACAAGTGGAGCCATCAGCTTAGCAACACTAGATGGGGAAGTATTATCAAACTATATCAGTGGATGTCGAGTGAAAAAATATCTAGAACCGTTGACTGAAGAAACAATGTCACGATTAATCAAGGGCAAGAATAGACGAATTGAGGAGGAAAGGATACGAGAAGAAGCAAGACAGGAAGCACTAGAACGAATCAAGAAACGGAAGGAATGGATGAGAGAGAGAGATGAGAGATATCGACTAGGAGAAGAACTCATCCCAATGGCTAATTTTAGAGCCACTAAAAACCTAGGTTCACAAAGAACACAACCATATTTGAATTTGGGAGCGGGTAAAACAAAGTACCACTTAGTGGATGCTCTCATTGACACAGGAGCCGCCATAAGCTGTATCAAACTTTCTTTGACTCAGAAACTCAAGGAGGAATTACGTCCATCAATGGCACAGTTGATAGGAATAGGAGGAACAATTACTCAATGTATAGGTGAAATAACTTTACCTTTACATATGGGAAACAACACTATGGAGCAGAAACTCTTAATTTGTCATGACCAGGACTTACTCGAAGACATAGTGTTAGGGCAAGATTGGATATATGAATATGAAGTGACCATTCAGTTGGCTTTAGGATACATCTCAGCAAGAATAGGACATCGAGAGATATTCAGCATGTTAGAAGAACGACCATTCAAAACCATGGATATAGCCCCTAAAGCTCATCCAATCGAACACTGTGATGAATGCATGTTCACTAACACTATAGAAACCCCTTCATTAAATACTTCATGTGAGGATGCACTAAGTACCGCTTGCACCCCATCTCCTGATTCAACAAGTCACAAGAGTGTCAATCAATCTGACACCAACCTCAGTGAAGCACCATGCATAAGAAAGACAAGTCCTCTGAGTAACTCAAAATCAATACATGTTAGAATATACCCTATTCCGTACACTAAACAAGCTGGATAAGAAAGGATCAAAGGGATGCATATCTTCAACAACTGAAACATCTTCGACATCACAGCAATCAATCAAATAAGAAAGTAAATCATTTTGAGCACCAAAGTCAACAACGAAGTACTAGGATCTGGATTCCAAAGAAAGTAGTAGCCGCCCAACCGGATCGAGTGCAAATATGGATTCCAAAATTATGTGCTCCAAAGAAGCTAAACCTAAACGATGAACCATTGCATAAGGAGAACCAATATGGTCTACGCAAAACAACCAAAGAAGACTAGCAACAGGAAAGAAAAGAAGTTTGCTGATGCAACACAAGCCAGTCCAAGATTCAAAAAGCAGATGGAGCAAACGTACAACAGGAGAAGCACCACATTCATCAAGAATGTAAGGGATACAATATGTCCCAACAGAATGAAGAAGATTTGGATGCCGAAAGACAAAACACACTGCATGCATCATCCAACCACTTCAAGTTGCACACATTTGGAGTTATCAGGTCCCAAAGTATGCATGATAGGGCCACATTACAAGGCCAAGCATTCGGCACATCTTTCTTCTATTCCAGGATAGTCGAGCACATTTTCCTATTGGGAAATAGGAGAGCGATTGTACATACATTAAGAAAATCACTCAAAAAAATAATAATTGCTTCGGCTATGATCTAACTTTTCTGTTTTTACTTTCAGATGAAAACATAAAAAATCTATAAAATTTTGGAATAATCCAGGTATTACCTTTCTCACACCCACGGGAAAGGGACAACACCATTCACTCGGAGCAACGTCAAGCTTATGACAAACAAATGAAGGAAGATTTCTGATAGTATATGGCCACTAATTCATACTCTATATTGAGTGCAGATGGCATCTACTAATTCCGAAGCCACGAAAGAGGAAGAGGTGCAGCTTCTTCCACTTGAATCAATCACGAAAGCAAGAGGCCATTGGTTTCTAGATGACCAACCAGTGTCAGACCTCATTTTCATGGTAACTATCAAGATTATGGATAGGGATCATTATTTCCCTATTATGTCACAAGACTTCAAAACTATAATACAAGGATTACCGCATATCGAGGATGTGTGGACACAGGCAGGCATAGAGGCATTTCTCAAATTGCCGATTTATCTACCAGATTTTCAAAGGTGTACACAAGTAATGAATACATTGCAGCCTACGGCGACTAAGATCTCAGTTCCCGAAGCACGAGTATTGGATAAAGTCGGAACATGGAAAACCATTCAATTCACACATGAACTAATCAACAAAGCCTTCGGATGGAATCAAGAAGGGATCACTAATGTCAAAGAGGAATGTCATGATCCTAAAAAGAGGTCCTTTTTGGATATCAACAGGACTGATATTGAAGATGTTGTCCGCCTGGTGCACCAATATTTTTGTTTCCCAAGTATGCACAGATATACTGCACCACAAAAGATTGTCGTACAACTAGTCTCGCATGCAATGAGACAAGTGGGAAATAAAGTAAACATGACTGGCTATGTCCAAGAAAGATTATTTGAAGCTCAGAAGAAGTGGGGTCAGAAGAAGTTTCTCAATGGGAGTTCGGCTTTGACATTACTTATATATGAAGCTCTTGAAATGAAAAACTACTTACGTGAGATGCCAACCTCAGAAGGGCTAGCCAAATATGCCAAATCCGCTACGGTCCCCAAGAAAAAGAAAGCAGCTATTGTCGTAGAAGAGGCAGGAACTAGTTCACAGAAACCCATGAGGGGTACAAAGCGTCTAAGAGAGGAAGAAGCTCAAGCTACACCCCAATCAAAGCGTACACACATTCTTCCAAAGATTACGATGACCCAAATGCCTATTACCAAGAGATATCTATCCGCCGCCATAGAAGAGACACATCAGTACATGCAAGGGCAAGTAAACCTGAATGTCCAAGGTCATCATTATAGACAAGCAAGTCAAGAGAAACAACAAATGTGTCAAGAAAAGACCCCAAAACAACCTGGGAGATACAAAGAACTGGGTTTAGATGATTCGAGTTCCGACGCAGAATCCAGTCACGAAAAGGACACGCTAGACACTGACATAAGAACAGAAACTCACGAAGAAGAATGGAATGAGATCAATCAAGTCGAAGTAACACCAGATAACCACGAAGAAAAGGAAAAGAACATAGATGATTCCAATAAACCTGAGCATGTCATTCAATTGAATGATACTACAAAAATCAGCATCAAAGAAGCTCCAACAACTACTACGTATGCAAAACCACCTATTAAAGAGGAAATACAAACTCCACTGAACGCGGATTCGGAACTATTACAAAACAAAGAGCAGATTGTGATTGAGGTACCAGATGATACACCTCAAGGAAACAATGAACACATGGTGGCTGAGCCAAGGATCCAGCTTCAGATTAGGCAACCCCATGACACTACACTACATGTGGCACAGGGCAAAGATGTCACAACAGGCGAAGCACCGAGTATCCCGAAAACATGGCTCAATGTGGATGTCACTCAGTTGAAGCCTGTAGTCAAGCAAATGATTCAAACGGCTATGGATACACAACAACAGATGATAGAAATAGATGCAGATTATGACAAGGCCATGAGGGAAAAGAGTCAATTCCAAATCATGAGCGAACAATTGTCATCGCAAGTAATCCAGGCACAAAAGGAAATAGCAGTCAAAAACACGGAGTTGCTCGAAGTCAAAACGCAATATGACACATTAATCACTCAGCATCGCCAACTCCAAGCACAGCTCGCGGATTTACAAAGATTACATGATGCAAGCGAGGCTGACAAAGAGAGAATAAGAGCTAGAAGCACTCTACTTGAGACACAGCTAAAGTTGTACATGGAAGAGAATGACACTTTACGAAGCAGGAATAAGGAATTGATGAAATCATTGTTATATGATCAACCTATTGAACAGCAGGAGATATCCGAAACTAAAGAAAAAGAACTAAGCGATCAGGTGGCACAATACGCAGACTTGCTGAGACAAGAGCGAGACGTGAGAGAAGAATCGGAACAGAAGTACAGTCAAGAAATAAATGAACTAAAAAAGCAGTTGAATACAGCACATGGGAAACTTGCAGCAAGCTACAGTGAAAACATGGACCATGTCACTGGTAATGAATTGCTGGTAGCAAAAGAAGCACTCAGAGCAGCCATACACGAAAGTAAAGCAAAAAATGAACGAATAGAGCAACTAGAAATCCAAATCAACCAGAACGCAGCGATCGGGACAGCAGTAGTGCCAGCTAAGGAAAATCATACTGACGAGGTAGAGGTATGTCCTCTATCTCCCCCGATCTATAATTCTCCAATACATGAGCAGATGGCGGATATACATGATGATCATCCAATGCCATACACTGCAGAAATAAGTCAGAAGGAATGGGCACTAGTGGTGTCCCGATTGACGGAAAATTTTGAAAATGAAGTAATCAAAGTAATGAAGGAAGCCAAGATCAAGGGTAAGGACTTGGAAAAGATCATGAAGCCTTTCACATTCCGTACGGATTATTGAAAGAGAGAACAAGACAATATACAAAGAAGATTACAAAGAAAAGTCCAGATGAGCAGCTAAATTTTAAACATGACACATTCGCATACAGTCAAGAAGAATTCGAAGCTGCACAACCTATTTGGAGAAGAAAGCTTTTGGAGAAACATCCCACACTACGGGTGCATTGGCAAGCAGCACCTTATTCATTACAGGTAAACCCTTCATTTTGTCCTATACCACGCCGAAGGGATACTAGAGAATTTTTGGACCTGCAAAGAAATGGCGCTATAAATAAACAGTGGCTGAATTACCCTCTGCTTCCGAGCCCGCCACATAATTACTTGCCAACGGAAGATTATATGGTCAAAACCATCGAATTTTGGCTGCAGAATTATGTGGAAGTACCCGACCTAACTGTCAAAATGACAAATAAAATACTCAGCATGATTCTTACAGTATTAAAGGTCTTCAAGCATGCAGCCTACACGTTTTTGAATTTCATTGGTATTAATCAGGGAACATACATACTTATTTTTGACCTATCTGTTATGCCTAGCCGACCAACAATAATGGCTTATTATTCCAAATTGATGTTTTTGCCAAGTGTATATATGCAAACGTTTGAAGAAGCGTTCTTTACTGGATTTTTTGAAATTGATTCAGAAGTCTTTTTGAAGATGTCCTCTAATTTGAATGCCAGATTAGTGGCATACGAACTTAGCTTCTTCGCAGATCACAGACAGCCACCCAATGACGATGTAAAGGCAGAACAATGGAAACAATTAATGATACGTGAAGCCAATTTGCTTAATGACACAGAGCAAAAAGTATATAGAACATATGCCCGTCGCTCGTCAAAGCCTGTCAGGGATGACAGAGTTCAGGAGAGGGGCAGTGTTGAGGGAGAATCAAGTAAAAGAAAGAAAAGAAGAAGACAACGAAAGAAGCTTCACTAGAACGATAATACTTGAAGACATATCTCTGCAAGAAGCCTCGCAGGGGCGCAACACCCATCTCTGCACAGAGCCCCGCAGGGGCACACACACCAAGGAAAGGACGCAGCCCAAAAGGGTGCTTCAACCTCTTGATCTTTGGCAGGTCCAGATCGAAGACTGAAGCACCACATCCTCATACCTTCCACTGGTGGCGTGCGTGGCAACCCAACTTATCAAGCAAAGACAAATGTATCAGGCCCAGAGGATGTAAAACAAGAATGAAGAAGAGGCCGTCAAAACTAAACACCTGTTTAACAAACAGGCAAAACTGAGCAAGGTTTGCGTGCAGGGAAAAGAAAGTGAACAGGCTTAAATAATACAGCAGGGTCCGATGTGTGCAACCAGGACAAATCAGAGGACCACTAAAACGTAATGCAAGACTGATGAATAGGCAAAATTGACCAAAAGATGCATGCGGACAACAAACTGAAGACAAGAAGTAAAGCCTGTCAAGGGACGACAGAGACAAAGAGGGGGAGAGTGTTGCAGAGCTAAAGAGAGCACAAGGCAGAGAAAAAGACAGGCCCCAAAATTTTTTCGATTTGGACAACCAATTTTTGTATTATAACCATTCTTGTAATATATTTTCCGTTGTAAATGCACTAGAGGAGTCCTCTAGATGCATCCCCTCAGAAGATTAGAAACTTACCCATGTAAAATAGTAGGAATTAGTCTTTTAATGAATAAAGTGCCGGTCTCTTGTGTGAAAGGACCATTTTTAGGGCACAAGTATATAAGTCAATTTGTGACTCTTTGTAAAGACTTTTGCCATTGTGAGAATCCTTGTGAGCTTGTGTGCATGTGTATTGCTTGGAAAGAGTGTTAGGAAGTTTTGTCTATCCATGAAAGTGTTTGTTTGCTGTTGTTGAGGTGTGTGCGAAGTGTAGGAAGTGCTGAAGTGTAGGAAGGTTTTTCCCGTGACTCAGTATTTTGCTCATAACTTGAGGTAGGAGTGTCAGAATTGAGTGAAACTACAGCCATTGGATGCGTCTTCTCAAGAGCTTCGAAACACATATGCTATTTGCTATATTTGGAGTTCAGAGCTGAGAGAAAAGCTCAATTTACTGTTGGCTGCTGCACCAAGTATCGTGACACCATGACTGTCAGTTGAAGCTTGTTTGGATTAGCCTTTGCCTTGTTTACACTCTTTGAGTAGTTCATTTGCGTTGATCATCACTTGATTGCATGTCCTCATACACTCGGCTAGGTTTGTATAATCATCGGATTGATAATTAAAGTGTGAATCCCCACTATATGCACTTGAGGGGGATTGAGGTATAGTCTCTTTCTCCACAAGTCCCTAAGTTGGTACTTAGGTCAACAGCATTTCCCAAGTATGCATGCATAGAGCTACATTACAAGGCCGTGCACAAGGCACATTCTTCTTCCAACCCATGCACTAATGCACTTACCCATCAGTCATTATGGGTCACGAGTACTTGGCACGAAAACTAGGGAAGCCATCTTTGACAACGAGAGGACATCAAGGTCACAACAGCAAGAGCAAGGAAGCAATCCACTGCCGAGAGCTACTCACAATCAATTGTGATAGCCTCCTTTGAGCAGCTCACAATTTTTCAAAGCTCAACAATACACTCTCATGCTAGAATCAAGGAAGAAGTAGATATAGAGGGACTAAACATGAAGAATGGGACAAGCAACCATGCTACAAGTGGAAGACAGACCACTCTGGTGGAGACATGAGGAACTCTACCTCTCAAAGTACTACATGGAACAACCACTACAACAAGGGTCTGTCAGGGATGACAGACTCAAGAGGGGGAGTGTTGACAGTCAAGGTCAAGCAGAAGCATAGGAGCACATTAAGGAAGTGGACACACAAGAAGAAGGAGCAAGTAGGGAGCTCCAAGAAGCACATGTTAATTTTTTCGAAGAAATCCCTATAAATATAGTGATTTTTATCAATAAAAACCATTGTAAATATCATTTTCAATTTTTATAACTCCATTTTGTTCAATCCAAGGAGTCCTTGAGCTTGAGGAGTATTAGAAGTATCACCCTACCGATTTTCATAATTTTTAGACTCCATTTGAGCCCCCAAATAAACCCTGGAACCTAATTCTAAATTAGGTCAGATATTAGGTCTGGACAGGGCCAAAACCACTCAAAAAACTATAAAAAGGGCTGGACAGCTCATTTTTTAGGTTAGCTTGTTGTAGATTTGAGCTTTGTAAAAGAAGTCTTTGTAATCGAAGATCTTCCATTGTTCCACTCTTTGCTCTTACCTTTGTTGGAAAACAATATCCTATTGGTCCAATCCTATTGGTCCAATATTCTCTAGTAAGTACAGAATGTGTAGCTTTTGTGAAGAGAGATGGTGGATGCAATCCAAAGATGAGTAGGTGCCGCTACAACCAGCTTCACACCAGCCAACTGAGACTTCAGAGTTGCTTAATAGACCCTTTGAGCTTCCTAAATCCACCAAAATATCAGCCAAGTACTTTGGAACATGTATCCCAAAAGTAATAGTCAAGACAGACTAGTTGCGAAATGACTAGCTCCCAAAACTTGCTTATTTTGGACATACACCTGCTGGAAAAAATGAACAGTGCTCTCAACCTGGTAGGAATTAGAAAAATTCCTCTTTTGGGCATAGCAAATAGACTTAGCAAGCTTCCCAATCCAAGTTAAAACACTTCAAATGATGGATTGAGCACTGAGAACAAGTTTCATCAATTTCTGGAACATTCCCACAATTCTCGAGGCTCTGCAGAGATAGACCAGTAAGCAGTAAAATGTAGATATCTCCAAAGGTATTTATCCAATGACCTTGAACATTTATATGCACAAAGTAGACAGTACACGCTATCCAATGCAAGTTAAATCACTGAAAAAGGTTCATTAAAACTCAAGATATGACCTTCTGAAGGTACTGCTCTGAGTGAGTATAACAGAGAACAAAACAGAGAAGTAAATGGTGATAGATGTATAGATTCACATATGATTACAACCACATTGGCAATGAATCTTTGCACAATGGGAGTAGAATGATAGAGCTATGGAGTAAGCTCTTCAATCTCTACAAAATGACATGAAGTGGTCACGTACAAGGCTTGCTAATCGTCTCTTCCTTCTTGCTCCTTTTATAGCTATTCTTGGAGGGAGTTTTGAATTCGAATTCGAATGGCTCCACCTAAAAGTGATCCCCAAAGTTAGGAGAGATTCCCTCAGCTCAAAAATTCGTGATTTTGGTAGTTGGAGCCATGAGTTTGTTTTTACATCATGCATGAGGTAAGCCATTCTTTTTCTTTTTTCTTTTTCCAAATACAAGAGATAAAAATGAACTCTTTTACAAGAGGTGTTCACATGACTACTCATGTGACTTACAAATGAGGATGATATCAAATATATCAAGCATGTAGGCTTGGGCAAAATGCACCAACAGCTCCCCCTCAAGCCTAACATGCTTGGCCTTCAAATAAGTCTTCAATTGTCCTTGATTTCCTGCAAGCCAATCATCAACTTGAATCTACTTAACTTCATACCATCAAGAGCTTTAGTCAACATGTCGGCACATTGCATATCTGTAGAGACATAGGATAGTTGAATATCCTTGCTCATTAGCTTCTCCCTTACGTAATGGTAGTGGACTTCAATATGCTTGGTTCTAGCATGGTATACCGGATTAGCTGCTAGATGTAGTGAGCTTGTGTTGTCACCAAAAATATGAGGTGTTGAAGAATGAAGTCCAAGATCTGTGTACAAAGACTTTAACCACATGATTTCTTGTGTTGCATTAGCCAAACCTCTATATTCGGCTTCGGTAGAAGATAATGCCACGGTTGGTTGCTTCTTCGATGACCAAGAAATGATTTTTGAACCTGCAAATGATATATACCCTGATGTGCTTCTTCTATCATCTTTAGATCCGGCCCAATCTGCATCTGAGTAGACTTTTAGCTCAATATCTGAAGTATATGAATAGAACAAACCTTCATTCATGGTCCCCTTTAGGTACTTGAGGACTCGCTTGGCGCTTCCATATGTGGTCTTCTCGGCTTATGCATAAACTGACTCAATATGCTAACACTATAGCATATATCCACCCTTGTGAGTGTTGCATAGTTCAAACTTCCAACCAAGCTTTGATAGCTTGTGATGTCTTCAATTGGCTCTCCTTCATAAGCACTAAGCTTATGATTTTGCTCCATAGGTGTACCTGCACACTTGGTACTTTCCATCTTGAACTTGACGAGCATGTCATGGACATACTTCCTTTGTGTGATGTATATACCTGAATCTGTGTAGATCAACTCCAATCCAAGAAAATAAGTGAGTGGTCCGAGGTCACTTATTTTGAACTCCTCCTTCATTTGACTCTTTACCTGTTTGATTCCTTCAAGATCATTGCCTGTGATAATAATATCATCAACATACACACATAAATAGATCACTTCAGATCCATTCCTCTTTATGAACAAAGAGGTATCTGCCTTGCTAGCTTTGAATCCTTGGTCCTGCAAATAAGTCACCAATCTGAAATTCCAAGCTCTTGGAGCTTGCTTCAATCCATACAAAGCTTTCTTTAGTTTGCATACATAGTTAGGATGATGTGCATCCTCATATCCAGGAGGTTGTGCCATATACACTTCCTCAGAAATCCATCCATTCAAGAAAGCATTCTTTACATCAAGTTGATAAAGATTCCAATTTCTAGATGCAGCAAGACTAATGAGAACCCTAATTGTAGGCAATTTTGCAACAGGAGAGAAAGTCTCCTCACCTTTAGCAACTAACCTTGCTTTGTGTCTATTTATACTTCCATCTGGATTCCTCTTGATTTTGTATATCCATCGAGATCCGATTATCTTCATAGAGGGCTTGTTAGGTACAAGCTCCCAAGTGTCATTCTCCTTCAAGGCTTCCATTTCTTCATCCATTGCATCTCTCCAAGCTTTCTTGCTTTGTGCTTCTTCGAATGTGGTAGGTTCTTCATTGGTTGAATCCTTTGCAATGTAGATTGAGTGCTTGGTGACCAAAGAAGTATCATAACCAAACCTTTCTGGTTTCTTCTTCTCCCTTGAAGACCTTCTAAGTGGTTGATGTGAGCTCTCGGGTCCATATGTAGCATCCTGCATCTTTGCTTTACCTTTGTTCTTCCATATCTTTAGTCTTTCCAAGTCTTCTAGGTCAATCTCCGAATCACTTTCTTCAATCTGCTTTGGCTCCTTTGGTTGAAGTGATGGAAAATCTTCATCCAAGTAATATGGCAGCTTCACTTTCCTGTCATCATCAAACCATGATTTGTTTTCATCAAAAATTACATCTCTACTCACAGAAAATCCTTTATTGGTTGGATTGTACAATCTATATCCTTTTTGGTTTTGGTCATAACCAATAAATACGCACTTCTCTGCCTTGGGATCCAATTTCCCTCTTACTTGAGAAGGAATGTGAGCATAGGCTAAGCATCCAAAGATTTTGCAATGCTCTAGACTAGGTCTTCTTCCATTCCACACTTCATATGGAGTGGTTCCATCTAGTGACTTAGATGGAAGTCTATTTATGAGATATGTGGCTGTCGACACAGCCTCTACCCATAGGTAGTTCGGCAATCCCTTTTCGTTGAGCATGGACCTTGCAGCTTCGACAATAGCTCTGTTCCTCCTCTCTGCTACACCATTGAGTTCGGGTGTATACCTTGTAGTGACTTCCCTTTTAATGCCTCTTTCATGCAAGAAGGCATCAAATTCAGAAGAGAAGTATTCTCCTCCACCATCTGATCTGAGTCCTTTCAAATTCCTACCTGTTTGGTTTTCAACAAGAGCAATATACTTCTTAAAGCAATTAAACACTTCATCCTTGTGCTTCATGAAAAACAAAATGGTCCACCTGCTACAATCATCTATGAAAGACACATAATATCTTGAGCCTGATATAGATGGCTCCTTACTTGGACCCCACACATCCGTGTGCACTAGATCCAAAGGATTTTGATACATATATCCTTTCTTATTGAAAGGTTGTCTATGAGCCTTGCCGAGTTGACAAGCTTCACACTTATAAATCATGTGTTGCCTTGTGATATTAGGCAAACCAAGTACACTTTGGTCCCTGCAAATCTGTTTGAGTGTCCTCTCACCAATGTGAGCAAGCCTTTTGTGCCATATCTCCAACTCTGTTAGAGTTTGAGATCCATAGCTAAACAAAGCTATGTTCTTTGTATCTTCCACTTCAAAAGTGAAAAGCCTTCCTGTCTTTTCTCCCTTGGCAATCCTTCGAAAGCCTTGCCTTGGGTCTTCAACATATGCTCCAAATCGATTGAATCTAACCTGCAATCCTTTTTCAACAATCTGTCCAACACTTATTAAATTTTTGGTAATTGTAGGGACATACAAGACTTTGCTTAAGAGGTTCATATTCCCATCTGATGTCTTCACATTACCTATCTTCTCCACTGAGTGCTTTGTGTCATCTCCTGTCTTCACTTCATGCTTGTTATGAGGATCTTCCAAATCAAAAAGTAAAGCCACATTTCCTGCTACATGGTTCGAGCATCCTGAATCAATGTAAAATATGTGATCATCATCCTTACCCTTCTTCGCTGATAGATTCATAATCAATAATGAATCTTCTTGACTTTGGTCCTCTGCATAGTTATTGTAATCTCTTCTTCCTCTATGGCCACTTTGATAGTTGTTGTTGTTGTTGTAATTGTTGCTGTAGTAGTTGTTGTTGTAGCCTCCATTGTATCTACCTCTATTTGATCCATAGCCACCTCTATTGAATCCTCTTCCTCTTGAGTTCTTCGGGTTCCTGAAACATTCTTCAGTAGTATGGTTAGATAAGCCACATATGTTGCAAGGTTGAGATGATTGGAATCTCCCCCTGCCTTGCTTTCCACCTCTGCCTCTTCCTCTAGCTCTTCCTCTACCTGCAAAGTTTGCTTGGAAAGAGATTCCTTCATCTTCATTCTTCCTATTCTTTGACTTGTCCTTGACCTTAGCTTTATCAGAATATAAGGCAGAAGTTTGATTACCTCTTGAGGACTCACCACCTTTGCTAATCTTTGCTTCATGAGTGAAGAGTTGGCCCATGAGTGTGTTGAGGTCCGGTACATGCATATCCATGTATAAATCCATGGCTGTTGTGAATGACTCCCACTTTTCGTCTTCTTTGATTCCATTCATGATTTGTCTTATGATTTGCTCCTCTTCAATTACCTCTCCAATGCTTCCAAGTTGGTCGGAAATCTCCTTCATCTTTGTGACATAATCAGTCACATTTTGCTTCGGGCTTTTCTTCATTGTTGTGAACTCCATCCACAATTGGTTCTTCCTTGCTCGAGTGTTGGAAGAGAAGAAAGAAGCAAGTGCATTCCAGGTCTCTCTTGATGTCTTGCATCCCTTGACATGAGGTAAAAGAAAATCAGAGATTGAGTTTAGAATATAGGACCTTGCAAGTGCATCCTTCGAACACCAATTCGAAAGTCCTTCCACTTCTTCATGTGATGGCTGCCCTTTGTTCCTCATGGTTGGCATTGCTTCATCTCCGGATATGAATCCATATAGATTCCTCCCTTGAAGGTAAGCCTCCATCCTTAGAGACCATGCCGGGTAGTTTTTTCGATCCAATTTGTCAATTGTTGATGGAAATCCATCTCCCATGTTGCTTGACTATGCTCTGATACCACTGTGAAGAGAGATGGTGGATGCAATCCAAAGATGAGTAGGTGCCGCTACAACCAGCTTCACACCAGCCAATTGAGACTTCAGAGTTGATTAATAGACCCTTTGAGCTTCCTAAATCCACCAAAATATCAGCCAAGTACTTTGGAACATGTATCCCAAAAGTTTAAGTCAAGACAGACTAGTTGCGAAATAACTAGCTCCCAAAACTTGCTTATTTTAGACATACACCTGCTGGAAAAAATGAACAGTGCTCTCAACCTGGTAGGTTAGAAAAATTCCTTTTGGGCATAGCAAATAGACTTAGCAAGCTTCCCAATCCAAGTTAAAACACTTCAAATGATGGACTGAGCACTGAGAACAAGTTTCATCAATTTCTGGAACATTCCCACAATTCTCGGGGCTCTATAGAGATAGACCAGTAAGCAGTAAAATGCAGATATCTCCAAACATATTTATCCAATGACCTTGAAATTTATATGCACAAAGTAGACAGTACAAGCTATCCAACGCAAGTTAAATCACTGAAAAAGGTTCATTAAAACTCAAGATATGACCTTCTGAAGGTACTGCTCTGAGTGAGTATAACAGAGAACAAAACAGAGAAGTAAATGGTGATAGATGTATAGATTCACATATGATTACAACCACATTGGCAATGAATCTTTGCACAATGGGAGTAGAATGATAGAGCTATGGAGTAAGCTCTTCAATCTCTACAAAATGACATGAAGTGGTCACGTACAAGGCTTGCTAATCGCCTCTTCCTTCTTGCTCCTTTTATAGCTATTCTTGGAGGGAGTTTTGAATTCGAATTCGAATGGCTCCACCTAAAAGTGATCCCCAAAGTTAGGAGAGATTCCCTCAGCTCAAAAATTCGTGATTTTGGTAGTTGGAGCCATGAGTTTGCTTTTACATCATGCATGAGGTAAGACATTCTTTTTCTTTTTTCTTTTTCCAAATACAAGAGATAAAAATAAACTCTTTTACAAGAGGTGTTCACATGACTACTCATGTGACTTACAAATGAGGATGATATCAAATATATCAAGCATGTAGGCTTGGGCAAAATGCACCAACAGCTTTCAACAAAAGCGCCTAGCATGTTGGTTACTTCAATAGCCTCTCAAGCTGCCGACACGGGTTCAAATCCCGTTTAGCGCAATCAGATGAAGGAAGCTTTTAGAAAAGCAAAAAAGTATTTTGTTAAAACGCGAACGAACGACGGACAACGGATGTTTTTCCCGATTGATTTTTTAGGAATAGCGATCGCATAATTATCGTTTTACGAGATTCTTTTAGGAGTGCTTTATTGCAAGGAAGCTATACTATATAAGAAGTGCTTGGGATCACTTGTATTCATCCTTCACCTAGTATTCAACACAAGCTTGGAGCTTGGACCTCAATAGAGGTGGTGTTTCGTCTAGCACATGGGGCAGCCATGGTGCTAACTTGAAGCATGTTGAGGAGCAGCTATGGAGTTCTTCTTAATGATTCTTCTTGGAGAAGATGAAGGGTGTGCTCACACTCTAGCTCATGGAGAGGAGTTTATCTCTTGTTCATGGCAAGAAGACTTGGTCATTAGCAGCTTGATGGTGAGGATCGGCCGTCCACATGTTGTAGTTGAAGATTGTCTTCTACAAGAAGATGTCGGGCTACGTCAAAGACATTGGATGGTGTTTAACATAAGATTTACATCTCATGTTAAGTATTCAGGTACATATTCTCTTTATGCACAAAGGTACTACTTGAATTTTATGGAGGCACTAGCATTCATATCAGGAGGAGTCATATTTGGCATAGGTACAAGAGAAATAGTACGTATATGCTTTATGCATATTTTGATGAGGTGTTTGAGAAGGTGTGTTCACATGAGTTTGAGGATTTTTGGCAGCAAACATGTTAGCATTCTTTGCTACTTTTTAAGTATGTGATCTTTTCACACACTTATCTGACTTAGGGTCTTCCATAGCCTAAGGTTAGATGAGGGTTTGTTGATTATCAGTTTCACACTGATCCTTCCTCTTTCAGTCACTTATTCACTCTTCTATAACCTATAAGGTCACTCATCTCATGTATATTTAGATTTCTGCCCATACATCTGAATATGTTTGTTACATTTGTACATTCACTCATTCATCTATTTCTCATCACATAGAGTGGTTGAGAGTTTTGCTCCCACATTGTACATTGAACATTGGTATATATGATACTATGAGTACACGATGGCTTACGTAACACCTTACACATGTCGTCTATTCTCTCTCTATCTTTATCTCATCATCTGTATGATTAAGTTGTGGTATGTTCATGTTTTGTCAATATTGAAGAATGTTGGAATTAATGTTGTATATACTGGAACTATGGAACCATGGACCTGTGACATGAGCCAAGGGCCTACCTCACTTCCAACATTTGGTATCAGAGCACTAAGGTTTTGGTTTCAAAACTTTAGATCTTTGACATCAATGCATTTAAGGCTCATTCAGATTCCCAGATTTTCCAGAATTCCAGATTTACAACATATGATTTGAAAGCATCTTCTAATATTTGACATTTGACATACACACTTAGTCTAGATGAGTAGAGATTTGAGATTAGACAATTCAGGTACATGTGTATTCATCAGTGTGGAGTATGAAGTTGATGATCTGTTAGTAGCCAAATATTTTTGGAAGAGTATGCAAATACTTTACAAAAGTATTGTTTGAAGACCCAGACTTGATGAAGAGAAGACTACTTCAAATTCAAGGAAGAACGATGGTTTAGAGAAGATGAAGGAATCAGATCAACATCAAATCACAGGTATCAGTTTCTATTATCAGATTATCATTTGCAGGTCATATCTTAGAAGAGCAGTTATGAAGAGATTTGAAGGTTTCAAGGAGTGCTTTTATACGCTTTCATCATTTGAAAGTTAGAGGCTACATCAAAACAGGTATCTAGAGGTTTTTCTAGAGAGTTTTGAGAGATCTCTTTCATGGCAAGAAAGTTTATCTAAGAAGACAAATTTGGAGATGGGATGATTTTTTTTTATTTTCAGCCAATTTTCTGTTGTAAGTTGGTTGGATATCAAGGTACAAATGTATCTAGAGAAGGTAACTCTAGAAGGGTAATTCATCATTCAGACAAAAGATTGGTGAATTTAGTCGTTTCAGACATTTGAAACAGCATTTTGATTCAGAGATATGAGGAGATGATAAGACATGATTCTATATTCACTTCCATTTGTATACCATGTTTGTTTTGTCTCTTACTCTTAGCATTAGAGAAAGAGAAAAGTTCATTCGAAGAAGTCAAGAGTGTTTGCTACTTCAAGATGAAGAAAACCAAAGGTATGGAAGGGAAGTTTGAAGATGTTGACATCATCAAGTGGAAGAAAGGTGTAGAAGAAGAAAGTCCATCATCTCCAAAAGAAAAGTAAGGCTTCCTTTTCTCATATACTTTCCATATACTTTTCCTATTTTATCCTCTACACCCAAAGACAAGTCTACAAGAACATCTTGTGTGAAGAAGAAGCAGTTTCTTATTTTGCATGATACTTGGTCATGATTTAGTAGATTTGACAAAGAATTGCATTGAGAGAAAGAAAAGCAGCAGATATATGTTTTGACTCATATGTATATGAGTTATGTTTTAGTTGAAGCTTTTGAGCAGGCAACTTATATGTTTCCTCAAAGAATTCTTGGAGTGTCAATATAGAGCTACTTGGTATATGACAAGTTGCAGAGAAGTATATTTCTTCTTTATCTAACTCTTAAGGTAAAAGAGTTTTTTGTAGCAGATGTTGAAGACTTGGGTTGAGGTTTTATGTTTGGAAAAGGTTACCTCATATTCAGTATTTTCAAAAAACTTCAGAAAATTCAGAATCTTGTTGATGTACAAGTCAATAGAGAATCTACTTTATATGATTGTTTAGATTTTTGGATACATGTTTGTATTCAAAAAGGTGTTCCATCATATCCTATCACTTGATTGAGAAGTGGAGTTAGCCAAAAGAAAATCAAGCAGGTACTGTCACATTTCACCCGGGTAAAATATGAAAGTTATGAAGTATCAACTTGCAGCTTTTGGAGTTCTCAAGGTGAGAAGTTTGTCCACTTATGTTTCAAGTAGGAGTTACAGATTCTTGGAAAGGATTTGTTTGAAGAAAATTTTTACAAATTTATGTGAAAGATGGATACTTAGAGACATTCAGGTAGCAAATCAAACATTTAGACATGAAGGTTTGATAAGAGCAAATTCTACACAAGAGAGATCATTGATCTTGAATAGATCTTGTATGATCTTGAGTTTTTATGAGTCAGTTGTATATCCTTTGTTTGTGAAGATTCTTAACATTGGAAGAAGTAAGTCAAAGATTCAGGTTCTATCAGATTTGTCTTGCAGAAAGATAAATGGTACTTGTTATGTTACAGAAGGTAATGAATCCTAAAATGCTTTCGGCAAGGTTTTGTTATGTTAGGATCAGCTAACCTTATTCTACAATTTGGAAAGCTGAGGAATGACATGGAAAGCTATTGGCATGTGTACAGTGCTAATAAAAAGGGTTCAGAGATTTTGTTTCAGATACAGGTATTGATCACTGAAGATCAGATTTATGAAGAAGGACGTCCAAGATTTCATAAAGTCTGATATAATTTGAAGAATATTGGATACTAGTGTTAAATCATCCAGGGGGTGATGAAACATGAAGAATTATTTTCAGCCATATATAAAAGAATGCAGAATCATACCTTCATGTATTCCTATTTCAGGTATTCCTATATTTCCTTTGTCAGGTTCTCTTTATGTTCCAGCTTTGAAAGAAGAAGGAAGAAGAAGAATGTTTGGGGACAGTTCCTATTAGGATGTTCATGTTCAGGAGAAGGTTCCAGAGTTCTATTGAAGAGAAGCTTGATATTTCAGAGAGGTATATTTCAGAAGTGCGCACATATACGTTTATACCAGGTTCTGAAGGAAAGAGGTATGAAGGATTTAAAGGATGAAGACATGATGACATCATAGATTTTTTTACTCATATTTCAATTGATTTTAGTTGATTTCAATTGAGTAAAGTTGATTTGACTTGACTACAGTCAAAGATGAACCAGCAGTGTTCATAATACACTAAGTTGTGAGTTGTCAGTCACAGGTTTCAGGATTCAGTTCTTGATTAGTGTATTTACATGACACAACAGAAGTACATTGAGAAACCTTTGTCATAACGTAAATGCAAATATGTGGATCCTAGTGTATGTTTTCAGGTTTTTGAAAACAGGAGATAGCAAGTTCAGAGACAGTTCATGCTATATTTGTTGTCAAGCAGTGATTGCTTGATGAGAACACTATTGGATATCTAGTTTGCATATTTTCTCAAGTATTATGGTTCATATTCAGCAAGTTCAAGTTTTTTGAAGGAAAGACAAATTCAGTTTTGAAGAAGACTTTTGAAGAAAAGTTCTGAAGTGTCGGAAGTACAAGCTTGAAGCTTGTGACAGGCTATTTGAAGCTTGTGGTAATTTGCAGATTATAAAGTTTGCAGATTCAGTTCAGATTGTACCAATATGACATTGCAGGGAGGATTGTTGGAAAACAATATGATTCCTATTGGTCCAATCCTATCGGTCCAATATTCTCCAGTAAGTATAGAATGTGTAGCTTTCAACAAAAGTGCCTAGCGCGTTGGTTACTTCAATAGCCTCTCAAGCTGCCGACGCGGGTTCAAATCCCGTTCAGCGCAATCAGATGAAGGAAGCTTTTAGAAAAGCAAAAAAGTATTTTGTTAAAATGCGAACAGACGACGGGCAGCGAATGTTTTTCCCAATTGATTTTTTAGGAATAGCGATCGCATAATTATCGTTTTACGAGATTCTTTTAGGAGTTCTTTATTGCAAGGAAGTTATACTATATAAGAAGTGCTTGGGATCACTTGTATTCATCCTTCACCTAGTAATAAACACAAGCTTGGAGCTTGGACCTCAATAGAGGTGGTGTTTCGTTTAGCACATGGGGCAGCCATGGTGCTAACTTGAAGCATGTTGAGGAGCAGCTATGGAGTTCTTCTTAATGATTCTTCTTGGAGAAGATGAAGGGTGTGCTCACACTCTAGCTCATGGAGAGGATATTATCTCTTGTTCATGGCAAGAAGACTTGGTCATTAGCAGCTTGATGGTGAGGATCGGCCGTCTACATGTTGTAGTTGAAGATTG
This sequence comes from Ceratopteris richardii, assembly GCA_020310875.1. NCBI lineage: Eukaryota > Viridiplantae > Streptophyta > Polypodiopsida > Polypodiales > Pteridaceae > Ceratopteris > Ceratopteris richardii. The sequence continues at coordinate 118,298,268 of CM035416.1, read as the reverse complement.
TCTTCTACAAGAAGATGTCGGGCTACGTCAAAGACATTGGATGGTGTTTAACATAAGATTTACATCTTATGTTAAGTATTCAGGTACATATTCTCTTTATGCACACAGGTACTACTTGAATTTTATGGAGGCAATAGCATTCATATCAGGAGGAGTCCTATTCGGCATAGGTACAAGAGAAACAGTTTGTATATGCTTTATGCATATTTTGATGAGGTGTTTGAGAAGGTAATTTTTTAGTAGCTCGAATGGAACCATCTTTTGGGAAGGTGGAACATTCCATTTTGCCCAAAATATAGCCTTCATAAACATGTTTACAAGGTGCCTCAAGTTTGGATAGAGAGGACACCATTTCATATTTTTGTAGGCATAATAAACTAGCAAAATTTAGATGACCAAAGCATGCATGCCAAAGCTTTGCATCTGAGATAGCTTGAGAATCTTGAATTGCTCATTTTGAATCATTGATAGATCTTTCATATTCTATGAGCTTATACAACCCACGACATAAAATGCCCAAACCAATAATAACATTGCCATTTTGACATATCATGAACTATACATCTATCATCAACAAATTTGACAACCAAGCCAATCTTGGCTAATGTTGAAACTGACAATAGATTTTTCTTGATCCTTGGCACAAACAAAGCATCTTATAATGTGAAAGAACTAGTATCGTTAGTAGTCAAAATGATCTTACCAACTCCCATTATAGCACATGAGGAGCTTTTTACACATGTAATAGTATTCCCTATAGGGGTAGGCTCAAGTGATCTGAAGAAACTATGCTATGAGATAATATGTTTGGTTGCCCAACATCTAAGTCTACTGTACACATACATTATTCATGAAAAGATGGGTCATAGTTGCAAACAACAGTAAAAGCCCATTCTTCATTGTGTACAAGATTAGGAGACTCTTTTTTAGATGTAGAAGCCTTTGCAACAACCATTCCACCCTCTTTTTTCTTTGCGTCTTTTGCAACGAGTTTTGGATAACTATTTATGACACGATCATTTCCTTCACAGTATTTGCATAATTGTTTCTACTTTTCTATTTTCTTCTTGTCTTTGTCTTCCTTCTTCGATTATGAAGCATTAGCAGATTTTTGCTTACTAGTAGATAAGCTCCATTTACCTTTTCCGTGCTGACTAGTTAAGAAAGCTTGATCTGCAATATGCATAATGGACTTGTTATGCCTAGACTGATCTTCTTGCAACAAAACAAAGACTAAATCCTCAAATGTTAAGGCATTTGGATTGCCTTTCATCATCACTCAAAGAGTAGAAGCAAAACTCTGATATGAATTTGGAAGAACATTAAGAATAGTATGTACCAATGAACTATTTGGTAAGAATTCATCAAGAAAAATCAATTGCTCCAAATCTTTGATCTTTGTCGTAAAAAATATCCGTAGAACCTCCTTCATTCATATGCTCACTCTCCAAATATTTTTAGAGGTAAACAACATGAGCCTCATTTCTTGCCTGGTATAAAGTGTTAAGTGTATCTCAAGAATTCTTTACTATTTTGTAAGAGCAAAACTGAGGGATAATGTCACATTTGACAAACAATGCTATCAATGCATGTGCTTGACCATCTTTGCCATCCCAAAAAAGTTGCTCTGTAGTAGGTGTAGTAGGAACCACAAGACAAACAAGAATTTGAAGATCATCATCTTCAACGCCATCTACATCACCTTGAATGATTGTATTTGTAGGTGTAGCAGGTCATTTTTCAACACCTTGCACAATATTCCAAAGTCCTTTGCCACCAACACATGATGCATCATATATGCCCATAATGGGTAATTAGTACCATCCAACTTGTCCTCAACAACCAACATACGGAATACATCATTGCTTTTAGCCATGGCCACTAACTAAAATAACTTGATGCAAAACAAGTGATTGTATCTCAAAAGGTTGAACAAATTTGGGACAAAATGACAAAATTTCCTACACAGTCACTGTGATAGTGTGTTCGGAGGCCAAAATGATCTCATTCAACACCGTAGAGCGAACCTATTTTGAACTACTAATTGCCTTGAGTATGCTCACCAATTTTTGTACGATTCTGAGATTATGACTTGGTGAGTGTCAATGATGCCCTAGGTGAAGTGGAAACCTGCTCTAATACCAATTGTTGGAATTTGAGATCTGCAGAATCACACAAGCAACACAAGGAAGAAGAAGAAGCTTGGATCACAACACACAATGTCGAATGTATTAGCACATGAATGTACAAAGATTAGTCACCTGTTAGGGTTATAGGCATATATACAAGTCGAGAAAGAGGGAAAAAAGTGTCCCTATAGTCCTAAGTGTGTTCACACACATCACTACCAAAATATATCAACAAATGATTTAGTTAGATCTCTTCCTTCTGATCTTGAAGATGAATTAATGAAGGCTAAGTGCTTTGGCCTTGGGACTCGACTTGCTGAAATTATCCTTCACTAGAAAGTCTCTATAGGTGTGTGAATAGGGATCATTACCTCCTTTTGAGAACACAATTGGTAGAATGTTCATAACCCCACTAGGGAGAGTGCGATCCCACCAGTCATGTCAAACTATAGTTGGACACCCCAAGAAGCCATAGTGGTGGGGATTCTTGTCTTGGGATGAGGTATCCTTATGTGTTAAGAGTGGGTCTATGCACAAAGTTGAGAACAAGCTTCAACTTCAACCTTTGGACAACAAGCTACATAGTGGGGATACCTCTTTCAAGTCACTTCACTTCACTTAGAGCTTCCTTCAATCACCAATCCTCTTTATATAGAAGTGTACATGGATCAATCCATTCTTGTGGAGGAGTTGTGGTTGAGCAATGTGCAAGCCTTTAAGAAAAGTAGTCCAAAAAGTGGTGATCTTACAATGTTTCACCAAATTGCATGCGCATATGTCGTATTACCTTTTCCTAGGTCCACTAGACCATGGATCATGGTCGAATGTGCATGTATAGTTGAGTGTGAGTGAGGTGTGTAACAATTATTAATGTGAGTGTATTGGATAATTATATGTGTGACTCAATGTAAGTGAGTGTGTATGCATGTGACGGAATACGTGTGGGGATGTATGCATGTGTATGAAATTGAATTAATATGTGAAAATGTGTGTATAAGGGTGAACATATATGAGTGTGTGTGAAATTGAATAAATATGTGAGTGAGTGTTAATGTGTACTTAGGTGTGTATATGTGAAGATGTATATGCATGTGTATATGTGTGTCTATAGATGAGCATGTGTGTGGATTGGAGGAGTGTATGTATATGCCGATGAGTGTGCATCTCATCAGGTTCTATATGCAAATGATCCATAATCAACCTTTGATTGTGGCTTCGTACAAAAAATCATGACTCAACCCTTTGGATCAACCAAGGTTGATTATTTTTATCGGCTAAGGTCAATCATTTTAGTTGAGCAAGGTTAATAAAAAAGTCAAATATCTTTGTTTTATCTACATGAGAATCGATGCAAGAGAGAGAGAGAGAGTTGATAAGCGAAGACAATAGAGGTGAGAGAGAGAGAGAGATATGGACGAGAGATATTAGAGAGATCATCTAATAATTATGACCACAAGTGAAGAAATGGAGAGAGGGAGAGAGAGAGAGGGGGGGAGAGAGTGGCAACATGAGGGGAGAGAGAGAGAGAGAGAGAGAGATGGTTGTGAGGGAAGGAGAGTGAGGGAGAAAGAGTGTAGATGAGTGATGAAGAGGTTGAGGGAAGGAGTGAGGGAGAGAATGTGTATGTGAGTGAGGAATATGTGGAGTGTGAGAAGGTGAGTGAAGGTATACTGAGAAAGAGTGTGAGTGAAGGTATGCTGAGAAAGCACGTGAGTGAAGGTGTGCATGCAAATGTGGGAGGGTGAGAGAGAGCAAGAGAGAGTGAGATGTGTGTGAAGTTATGCTGAGAGAGTGTGAGAGAATTCGTTGTGCATATGCATGGGAGAGATTGAGTGAGGTTGTGTGTGAGGGAGATAGTATGAGAGAGTTTAGGTGTGAGTGTGAAAGTGTGTTGAGAGTGAGTGTGAGTGAAAATTAGGGGTGCATATGCATGGGCGAGAGTGACTGAGGTGTTGTGTGAGGGAAAGATTATGAAGAAGATTGTGTGCTTGTATCAGGGTTGGGGAGAATGGGGATGTTGTAGTGTGTGTGTGTATGAGAGAGAGAGAGAGAAAGAGAGAGAGAGAGAGGTGGGTGTATAATGGAGAGTGTAGGGGATGGTATGGTTGTGAGATGCAAAAGTAGAAGAAAAAGGATATCCAAAATTTATCACGAGGGAATCCATAATAACTACTACATGGAGAGGGAGAGAGAAGTATTTTGCAACTTACAAAGTACTACGGTTTTACAAGGGTGCACATGGGGGGGGGGGACAATCACTCATGCACATCCTCATTCTGCAATACTTAATTTCTTTTAACACCTATTTAATTTTCTTCTGAGGGTACACGTAAGAGATATTCAAAAAATAAAAAATATTCTCCAAGAAGTTACAATCTACGTGTTTAGAGTTACAAGTGTCAAATCCTTTAGTATGATGCCAACATCCAACACTTGATTTCTGCACATCAATGCCCATGCTCATCTTGGATGCCCACTATAACATTTGCCGAGGATGACAGAAAGAAAGAAGGGGGAAATGTTGGAAGAAGCTCTAGAAGTTGCACAAAATGCCAAAGTTGAAGCAGTCAAAGCTCAGCCAATGGGTAGAGACTATGGCCAAAGGGGAGTACAAATATGGAAGTGAAGGAGGGTCTACCAATTTTTGAAACTCATATCCCTCACAATAGGTTTTCCCCATACTATACCCAAAATATGTTTAAAAATGCTTATGTTTTGCATAAACCCTATTCTAAAATCCAAGTAGTACTTGATCTTCGTGGGCATGCATTATATCTCCATACCAAATCTCAAAATTATTTGATATCGTTTTGCCTTCCAAATAGTATCTGTCGCTCACGGATTTACACTTTACCATGTGTGGTTTCTCTCACTTGACACCAATATGCAATATTGTGTGTGTGGGTCTATGACTGAACACAATGTCCCCACATCATCATGGTGCATCTATGTGAATGGTAATGAATGCAGTGGTAAAGGTTGTGCAAGTGCATGCACACATGCACCCACCCACTTATGTGCCCTAGGACACTCTCAATCACTTTCCCAAATAATAAATACATTGAGTCGGAGATTAAGCCAGGACTTATTTGCCTCCTTCTCAAGAATACATCCAATCCATATAGTTCCCCTATGGGTGAAGCTCTAGACATGTGCTTATATTCGCGTGATCACAGCAATTCAAGTGAGAAACCTAATCTAAGAAGTAAGCCATCTACCTTGCATGCCCAAATCATTTCAAAGACCATCTACCTTTGCATGTAAGTGACTGGTTTAGATGCAAAGTATGAAAGGAATGATAAGGGTGAATTAAAACATCCCTGTCTAATTCAATGTTTTGGTATGTGTGAATTGGGCATCCATAGCACAAACACATGAAGTAGGTGGATTCTAAGTCTCTATAACTAGTTTGCTATGTACATCTATTTCTATGCACTACTTGTGTATGGACCCAACAAAATAGATGGATCTCTTATTAGTTTCAAGACTTTAAGAAGTATCCTTAAGTTGAGGTTGATTGAAACATCCAACTTAGATGTTTTGATCATGTCCCACTTCTCAACCAACATCTACTAATCTCTTACATCTACTAATCGCTTTTCCCGATTAGAGATCTACCATGTCCTATTGGGCTTTAGAGTCCAAGCTATAATGCAGGAAAGAAGTGTTTCATTTACTTTTTTCTTAGTCACCTTTGATTGGCAAATCAAAATGATTTTCCTCAAGGATTTGATTTCTTCATAATTGTTAGAACTAAAAACATTTCATAACTCTTCTTCTTCAATAGTTTTACTGAAAATCTTTGAGAGGGCTTTTAGACTCTTTCTTCATCCATTATCGTTTTGTTATAAGTATTGATCTTGAAGCAATGCTCAATGGATGAATGATTCATCTTAAACAAAGGTGTCTTCTAAGATTGAATGGGTTCTATACAGAACATCCATCTAGGATGTTTAATAAAGTTAGCTATTTCATCCGATTGAGCCTCATCTAAAAATTACTCAAATATTCCTTCAGAGTCAAGTCCACAGTTTTGAGAAGCGAGAAGGGAAAATTGAAACTCTATGTAATCGATTCAAACATCTAAGACACTAAGGTAATTTGAGTCAAACCAGATGAGACCCAAAACTTTAAGGATTTATTATAGTCAAGGGTTTTAAGTAGTGTTTCTATCTTTATGAGATTAACTTGAATTCTCAAAAAGATTCTTTGGGTAAATTTAAAGCATCATTCATTTACCAAATTCTAGTGCTATCAAAACATCGATGTCTCAAGCCATCGAGCAACTTTGATGATGTTTGGCTTCACTCTAAAACAATTGCTACTTTAACTATCTCGATTACTAGACTAATCCCTTTTCCAATCTCTTGAGACTCCTATACATTAGAATGTTAACTCTAGCATATATTTTTCAAGTCAAGGAATTGATTCACGTGGTTGTACTATCAACAAGGTGTCTTAGGACAAGATATTGATTCGCCAAGTCGTATTGTCAACTAAGCGTTTTATCCTATATTGACTTAGTCAAACTTACCTTTCTTAAAAGGATATTCCCAAGTTCTTTTGCTTCAAAAATTTGAGTAACATTTTTTATAAAGAACTACAATTTCCTTACTTGGAATTCCCATAACTTAAACAAGATTATCCTAATCTTATTGGAACCCTTTATGAAAATCTTGGAAAGTACTTTCAACTTCATGATCTTCAAACTTTTCAGTTACTTGATACTTGAGGTGCTTCTTGGTACTATTATTGACCACTCTATACTTCATCTTTATCTATGAAGTTTCAATTCCCATTGGAATGGAGTTTCACTTCAAGTCATGAGCCCAAGTCTAAAAGATACACCATCATTCCTACATTAATGTGAATCCCATGCCACCATAATTTATATCCAATACTCATGTGTGGGTGATATTTATCTTAAAGTCCAGAAGCTTTGTCTAGTTATAGAATGCCCTCTACTCAAATTCTTTTTACCATAATTTGAAGCCAAGGAATTACATGTATGTTTTCCATTTGCTTAGTTTTATAGGTCTTCCAACACAAGATCACTCTATGATCTTAATTATCCCAAGCTTATATTGGAAGCTCTAAACCTTTTGATGGAATAAACATCCATCCTTCATTTCTAATATTTTGACTGTAATTCCAAGCACCTTGAATTATATTCAAGATCTAGCTAATTCTCTCTCGACTAATTGTAGTGAAAAGGGTTTATTATCATCTTTATATTCCTTTCTTTATATGAAGCTTTCTAATAGCTACCCTAGGATTTTCAAGGAATCTCTTTACTATTTAAGTCTAATCATCCATTAATGCTTTTGGATTTCTCTTGAAATTCTTTTAAGGATAGGTGAATACAAGCTTCACCTTCCACAGACTTAAGTAGCATTTCATTGGTCATGGTTGTAGACTACATACTTTGGAGTACAAAATTCTAACTTTTATTTAAAGAAATTTTAGACTTTGGCATGCTCTATTTATCCTTGTGGTTTGCAACCACCTTCTCACAATCTTTTGTGATCTTGATGGGATCCCGATTTCCATTGGCCGCAACATGCCAAGGAAATTGCTTTCTGAGCAACCTCTTCTTTGCTCAACATCTAAAAGATGTTCTTTTACCCCATCATATATGTTCCAAGTTTCTATTTATGGAATTAGTTGTACCAATTATTAACAAATTTTGGTACTATTCTTCCTTCCGTTGAAGAGTTTTCATCCTCCAAAATTGAAAATATATCTATGGCTTCATTGAAAACTAGAGAATTACCGCTACGAATCCTCCCATCATTGGACTATTCAACCACTCTTATACTTGTGTGGCCTTGAAAGTATCGAGAAGATATACTAGAAAATTTGTCTAGTTTGGTATTCATTAAAACATCTTCTAGAGGTAGATCAATGGCCACCTTTCCTACAATATGAACCTCTCGTTGAATTTTTGGGAATGGTCATGCATTCTCATGTATCCAATAATGGAAATTCATATTCACTTGTGTTAGGATAGGTGGCTTTATCTTCAAGGTTAATGCAAGCATAAGCATATAAATTATGAGAAATTTCTAAGGGTACTATGAAATAAGAAAATGTTTCCATTTCATTTTCATACATGAGGACTTTAAGTTCCTTTCATTAGGAACTATTGCATCTTGTAAAGAAAACATTTCTTGGTTTTCATTATTATGATATTAATTTCTTGGATGAATGAAGCCTTAAAATAAGTTGGAAGTTCTTCCAAGAGGAGGGATTTTCAAAGTTTCATGATGCCTTCAGCAAGCTTTGCTCATATTTCTTTTCCATCAATGTCTGTGATGACAACAACTTAGAGCTTTACATTGTGAAGCTTTCTAAAACTTTGTTGGGGTGCCAATTTTTTCCATGTATATTTTACTTTGGGCTAACATTGTATTCAAATAATTTGATGTGAAGAACTTTTGAAAGTTATTAAAGAACTTAGGCGTGTTCAGGTACTTTCCAATTCATGAATCCATTTCTTCCTCATCATTGCCTCGGTGAGGGAATCTTTCCAAATCTTATTTCCTCCTTATGTTTACTTCATTGCTAAGCAAGACATACTTAATGTGGAAATTACATAAAGTATTTTGATACATTCGTATCATTTTGGGAAGGAATTGCTAAAATTATTTTGCAAATCTAACTAGCATGATTTTGCAAGTATCCTAGCTTTGTCTCTTCCCAATTATCTTGCTTCCATATAGTAGTAAAGGCTCTACTTAGAGCTATGTTCCTTTCATTAGTTTTACAAATTCAAACAAAGAAAAAAGTGAATTTGAACGCATGCGTTTGCATGCATTCTAACAATCCAGAGCTTCAATCATGCTTAGCATCCATGCACTTTATGCTTTTGTGCTCTTCTTTGTTTACATACATTTCCTTAGATTCAATGCATCATCATGCTAATGCACATGAGTTTGTGTATGTAAACTTGAGATGTGCACAAAGGAAAGTTTCATGTTTAAATATGTGCATTGAATCCATTCCTTGTCAAGAGGAGGTGAACATTCATTCTTTCTCTTCCTTGAAACAATGCATGCAAGTACTTGAAGTTCTTGAATTTCGTTTCAAAGCATGTGTTTGCGTATTCATAGATTAGAGTAACTTCTCTATATGTGCATTCGGACCATAATTGAAGAATTATCCCATGCTTCAACTATGTGTGCATGTAAAGAAAGGGGTAACTAAGGCAAACATACACTAATATCAAGCATAGACTTAGAACTAATACTTATCTTGATAAAAAGCTACGTACATCCTTTGAGAAGAGCCATTATCAATCTTCATGTTGATCTCCTTGCTTCTTCAATCTTCTTGAATGACTTTGTCTCTAGATTTTCCTTCTTCTTTCCAAAAATGGAGTAAATGCTAGCTTCCTCAATATATAAAGAAACAAGAAAACTTTTCTAAGAGTCCAAGGAAAAAGAAACATATAAAAATAAAAGGGATCTCTTCAATCTTCCATTCCAGGTAAGGAAAGGAGGAGATTGAGCTGATTAGAACAAAGATTGTGATTGCGTGCTAAATCTGGAGAAGGAGGTGAAGGCTTTTTTTCGGGAAGAATATGAGGGAGTATCTATTTCTCCCCTATGCAATACAAGTCAATATGCTAAAGGCTACAAAGTAAGGAACTAAAGCTTCTTTCTATCAACAAGAACAAAGAGGAATATAGGAGCTTGCATGGTTGCCTACCATTGACCATCCACCCTGGAGTGGCATGGCCACTTACTCTTCTATTACCTATCTGTCGACTTCCATCGGAGCCTCTTCTGCACATCAAGAATACGTTTTGAGAGGGAAAGCAAATTATCCCACATGTGAAGGATAGATGCTCGACCCAAGCCTCTAAAAGGCATACCGAAAACTCACTTTTTTCACAACAAGCAAGAGAGAAGGATGCTATCTCATCCTCTCTAACCCATCCTTGATTGGGCAGAAGGAACACATGTGCGTAGCTTCACTCGTATAGGAAATAGCTAATATGGACATGGGCACCATGGGGGTACCTCTCTTGGTTGGGGGTGTTCCCACCTATTAACAATCAAGGTGGAATAATCCATCAAGGAAGTATGTGATAGGGAAGTCAAAGATAAGAGAGCTAGAGAAAAAAACAAGGAGGACCAAGCAAACAGAGCAATCAATGCCAATCATGCAAGGAAGAGGCCTAATTACATTATGTCACAATCAATCATGCAGTCAAATAGTGATTTTTATCACTAACCCTCATTGTAAATATCTTTTTTGGTAGTTTAGACTCCATTTTGTTCAAGTCAAGGAGTCCTTGAGCTTTAGGAGTGATATGAGAACTAGTGTATCAATTTTCATAATTTTAACCGTTCATTTGAGCCTCCAAAAATAGCTTAAGAACCTATTTTTAATTAGGCTAGACACTAGGTCCGAACTAGGCCAAACCTAGTCAAAAACTAAAAAAGAGCCAGAAAGCTCATTTTTCGGGGGTTAGCTAGTTGGAGAGTGAACTTATTCTTGAGCATTGTATACTTTCTTTGAGCTTTCTAATAGAGGATTCCATTGCTCCACTCTTTGTTTACCCTATGTGCATGTGTATGTGTGTGTGTGTGTTCAAGACAAAGGATCGATTACCGACTCTCGTCATAGAAGAAGAGGAAGTACATAAACTACTCAGATTACTTCATTATGTTAATAGTGATTTTTATCACTAAAACAATGTAATATATGTATATACATCTGATTATCGCAAGTGAGACTCCATTTTGTGCAGGAGTCCTCAAGCTTGAGGAGTCTAAGTAGAAAGCTCACACCAATTTTTTAAATTTTTGGAAGCCGTTAGATAGTTCAAATCGGACGTAGAACCTATTTTTTGACTATGCCGGTCACTAGATGTGAAACCGGTCAAAACTAGGCAAAAACTATAAATAGAGCTATAGAGCTCATTTTGTTGCTATTATAGAGCTTATGAGCTAGCAATTAGGAGATCTATTGTAATTAGTGGATGATGAATATGAATATGAGTTCTTTCCTTGCCTTCCATTGATCTCCAGCGTGACTTTCCTTGTGTGTGTATATACATGAGTGCGTATGAAAATTGCATTTCTCACCATCTTCTTCATGCATATCACTTGCTCTTGATCTTCATACTGGCCTAACCTCTCGGCGGATTGACAATTACGAGGTGGATCTCCTCACGTTGGTACTTTTCATTCTGCTAGAGCGACACCAAATTTGGTGTCGTTGTCGGGGAAGAGGTCTAGGTTGAGCGTGTGATGGTAAGTGTGTTGGAGAAAATCATTGGAAGGTAAAATTTCTTTGTTGTTTTGTTGTTTGTAGTTAGTTTTTACTCACTTTTACTCCACTATTTCTCTAGTATCATTCCCTATCATTATCTTAAACTCCAAAAAAATCACCAAAAATCAGTCATATTCCCTCTTTCTCTTCTCTTTCCCTCATTTATGTGTGTACGAGAGTGAGACAGATATTTTGCAGGTGTGTGTTCATGTTTTCTGGTGCACTAATCTTGTAGGGTAGCCTCTAGACACATGATGGATTTGCAAGAAACACAGGTAAAAACTCCATTTTTCTCTCAGAAATCAACGTTGAGGCTGACCATCACAACTCTCAGACCAAGGTATAAATTTGGGGAAACTTTTTGCATGAAGGAGGAGCCTAGGTAAGTGCTTGCATAGATCCATGATTAGTTTTTTGAAATTGCATCATTCTCTGACCATCGCGATGATAACACATCATCGCGACTACGTCTGACCATCGCGATGGTCAATGAACGTCATGGCGATTGGCTCACACCATCGCGATCGCATCTCACCATCACGACGGTGCTTGATAATCATGATCCTGATTGGCCATCGTGGCTTGATCATCGTGATTTGACCATCACGATTATCGGTGACCATTGCCACTTGATCGTCATGGTTTGACCATCATGATTGACACATCGTTGTGGTCTGACCATCGTGACTTGATCATCATGACGGTGAGACACCATCGTGCCTTGATCATTGTAGCTTGACCATCGCGATTGTGACTCATCATCACAGTCTAACCATCGTGACTTGATCATCGCGACGGTGACACACCATCGTGCCTTGATCATTGTGGCTTGACCATCACGATTATCAGTGACCGTCGCCACTTGATCGTTGTGGTCTGATCATCGTGGGTGTCACACCATCATGACGGTGACACACCATCGCGATTTTGTTTGACCATCACGACTGTCAAGCAAAATGCCAAAATTAGGGTTTTTCAAATATTTTCAAATTTTTGGGGTATTTTTTGGCCAGTAATTGTGACCCTTGTGTGTGTAGCATAGGGCAAAGGGAGAAGTGGACAAGTACATCAAACTCTCGAAAAAATCGGAACAACTGCTTCTTAAGTCCAAGAGAATGTTGTAAGTGGAATTTCCATTTCTTTGTTTGTTGACGATTTCTTTGAGTAAATGTACATTGTGATAAATGGAGTGTCTTAGGAATCCTAGAATAGCAAGGATTCGCCCTAGCTCATTGAGTGATAAGTGGCTGACGGGAGAAAAAGTAAGTGGGTATAGCGATCAAGCCCAAAGGAATTGTGTGATTTGAATACGCATTGCTCAAATGAATTAAAATCAAACATATTAAAATGATTCCTTGCGATAAATTTGAACAAGACAAGAACCTCTAAAGAAAACGCACAAAGAACTAAGTGACTGACCTAATCAAAGGGGTGAGCATGATAAGGTGAGATCAGGATTAATGAACCTGAGATCTAGAAAATACTTAGGGAAAAGTGATAAACGGAGTGTTCGATCTTCTGAGGCTAGCGTGAGAATTACAGCACAATCATGGTCCCAATGGCTAGGCAGTTATCCGTACAAGGTTAGTTCAGACACGAGTGACTCGGATATGTCTTTCAACACGGGTAGACCAGGGGTGTCGTTTAACATGGCCCATCTAGAGAAGACAGAGGGACCCTACAAGACTCAGTTGGAGTATATCCGCACTAATAGATTGGGTGCTCGGATATATGAGGATGGCCTTCATAAGTCAGTAATTCAACTACATATCCCCGACCAACCTATGGGATTAGAACATCCAATCGTGAAGTTTGAAAATGAGGCTTATATAGACAAAGAAGGGACCATGTTTATCGTCGCAATTAGGGCCGACTCAACAAATGAACTAGGTGAGATGGTAGAAACTGCGGACGTAGATGTGGAAGTACACAGTAAACAGATTGAGGAACTTAGGGCACTGAGAGGAAAATCTGTACTAACGAGGTGATGACTCCTAAGTGGATGCCCCAAGATAATAGGAGCATAGAACTGTTTTGGAACAAGGAGACCGATGAAGCCTTTTGGAGATATAAGCCAAAGCATCCTACTACTGCAGGAGCAAACATGATTTATGAACTAAAGGACCCAGAGGTTCTAGGCAAGGTTGTATACTTAGATGACACCTCAGAACGAGTGCATAAGGTTATAGATATGGTCGTCATGCATATACGTGGGGAGGAGAATTAGTTTTTCCACTACTAAGATCGCAAGTATCTAAAGATATTTGGGTTCGGCACATCTCGGGGACATAGAGAGAAGAACAAGGAAGGCGCAGAAAGTAGTTTCATCCATCATGCAGGAAGGGAGAGGGCCCCTACCGAGAGTGGGAGGGCTGAAAGAGAACCACTCAGGGATCATAGGGCTCACAGGGGTGGGGATGGTTTTCCCCTACCTAGGCAGAGAGACCACCCTATAACTTTGAGGCCTACTCAATTAGTGAAGGCTATGAAGAATTGTTTTGACGGATGGGGAGATCCCTACGAGCACGTAGCAGAATTCTAGTAGGTGCTACAGGCTAAACAAGTTGAAGACATGTTTACACACTTTGATGCCTTTGGACTCACTCTAAAGGGTGATGTGTTGGATTGGTTTCAACCATTGCACCAACAGCAATTTAGAGACATCCACCACATGATGGAGTCCTTCATTGTCGACTTTTCCAAGAGTGGAATTAGACACAACATGTCCTCTTTGATACACACATTCAAACAAACCCCCCAAGAGACAGTGAGGATGGTTGGGTGAAGATTCAGATGTTACATAGAGAGATACCCCCCATTGGAAGTACCCACTCAAGCCAAATTGATAGCTTTGTTCATAGACGGCCAATTGAGTACTAAACTGAGATCATACGTCTTTCTAAAGAAGCCAAGAACCTTGGATCAATTTTTATGTATCTATCTAGACATAGAAGATAACTTAGGAGATGAGCTAGAACTTCCTAAGGTTCACAAAGATTCGGATAGCACTATAGAGACTTCATCGAGACATTCCAATTCAATAGAGGACTTAGCGGAACAAGTGGCCAAACAATTGGGAGTCTCTAGCAAACCAGGCATCAAATTAGACCCCCCTCAAAGGTGTTATACTTATGGAGGTGACCATATGGTGAACATGTGTCCACATGCAATGCAACCCATAGGAAACTCCAATGGAATGTATTGTACCATAGAGCGCAGGTACACTAACCACACTGCTCAGGATTGTCCATATAATAAACAGGTGGTTAGGTAGAGTTACCCTCAACAATATCAGCCAGGTAGATATCAAGGATAGTACCAGCCACAGCAATATTATCGTGCCTCCCCTCAGTATGAAGTGTCATATCAAGCACAGCCTAGACCTCAACCTGTCCTAGGACAACAACCTCCACCCCTTGCCAATGTAGTTTCTGTGAAGTATGAATGCAAATAGTTTTGATTCCACTCATGTGGAGCCCACCAGCCTACTATACGGAGTCACTGAAAAACTTAGATCCCTACTATGAGAATCCTATGAATGAGAAAAACTAGGAACCGGATTACGCTCAGGTCATGTATACAAACCCCAATCCAAGACCACAGGCTAGACAACTAAGACCACAGGTACCCAAAGGACCATGCTTTAAATGCCAAGGAGACCACTTCATACGAGATTGTCCACATGCCGCAATTACAGTGCAGTCGCAATACTTCAATATTCAAGGCTTTTATCCTAAATGTGGAAAGGAACACTTTATAAGAGATTTCCCTAAGAACCCTGTTATACAAAAGTGACGCCCATCAACATGATAGGCATTGTCCAACATGTTGAAGGTTCCATCCCCCAGTACATACCCATCCAGGAAGTAACTAGAGCCCGGGCACAAAGGCAAATGCAACCAGAAACCCCAAAAAATAGCTAAAGCCAACAAAGTAGGAGAGTCAACAGGAAAGAAAATGAGAACTTGGAAAGAGTCACGAGAGTGACACAAGAGAAAATGGGGTAAAAAGATCAACAAATTAGAGGAAAGCCTAAGGGAAACCAGAGCGAAAATCTTAGAAATGGCATCCAAGAGGCCGAACCACATGTGGTTACCTCAAAATCAAGATCAGTACTAGCAGAGCCCACCCTAGAAAACCTTGACATGATGTTCAAGCCTTATCAAGCAAGGATACAAGAAGGACCACAAGTAGGAGAATCCAGCAAGAATTACCCGAGAGCCGACTTAGAAATTGAGAGAACTAAGCTATGCATGAAAATGGTTGAATTAGCTTAGGCAATGTTTGAGGCATCACAATACCTCAATCGGGAAATTATGGCCAGGCCTGAGTTACATTTTCAAGGACTACTAGAAAGACTAGGGCAAGTAGTATCTAACCCTACAAAAGTCAGCTCTAGCACACAAACTAGCCTAGAGGAACCCTTGAAGACCACTCCATTTGAAAGGGCTAGGTCCGACTTAGAAAATCACCAAATGGGCTATTTGGATTCACATGCCATCTTGAAAGAGATTTAAGAAGAAAGATGGAGGTAGGAACAAGAATCACAAACACCTATACTCGAGATTGATGACTTAGGATTCCCTGCAGACATCCCATCTATTTATGGAGATCAAGTGGATGATTGGCCCAGAGAGCACATTAGTTTTGAATCTAACTCTTTGCAAGAGTTACTTCATTTCATGGGCCCTTGGGAAGACTGCTCAATTCAAGTGAAAGCCCCCATTATTTGAGTAAGGGGGGAGAACTCAATTCTTCCTAGGAACACAGAGGCCATTAGGAACACTAAAGTTCAATGCCATTTGACTCTGGACAAGCTATTGAAGGTCAAACCAAAACTATGGAAACATGTGGCAAATCAGTTCCACGAAATAGCTACAACCTCCTCTAGACCAAGTGCACGAGGAAAGGTACCCGAAATACCCCTAGATAAAGTGGGAGATGCGATTGAAGGAGAGGAAGGTACACGTATTTGCCCATTACATACAAAGGTCATACTACCAGAGCCATCCTAGACACAGGTGTAGGAGTAGCTATTGCGACCACTTCTTTGTGGAAACATTGGGGAAAGCTAGTCCTTAGACCTACTAGGATGAGGTTGCAGATGGCAGACAGACATATAGAAAGACCCATAGGACTATTGGAAAGAATTACCCTATCCATTTGCAAAGTAGAATTTGATCACATCTTTGCAACATGTGATTTTGGAAAGAATCAAGCATACGAGATGCTCTTAGGTAGGCCATTCATGCGCCAATTATAGGTAGAACAAGATTGGGGAACCAACTGTTTGTACTTGCAAATCTAGGAGTTACCACAAAAGTGAACCTCACACACTATTCACATAGGGATGTACCACCCTTGCAATGGAATATTGTACATAGGAATGAAGAGGAGAAGGAATCGGTACATTCCTTGACATCAGAACCATCATGGCTGCATGAGGATATACACCTTTGGATGTGTAAAATTGCAGCCAAGGAAGAGGAGCATGCGACAACAAGAACTTCAGGAGTAGGACACACCTCTAGACCCATTGCGGACCGAGCGTATGTTCTGTTAGTGTTTCCAGATGAGGAATTCGAACCTTATGGCTGGGCAGAGATTCTACCCAACTATGGATATAGCAATTAATGAAGAACAATGGATCCCCCATTGTGATGAAGACGATTATGATATATCCATCTTCACTGTAAACCTAGTAGAGGAAGAAACAGAAGAGGATAGTATCGAAGGAGAGATCTCGGAACGGAGTAAGCAAGCAAATGATGAAGAATGGGAAGTAGATTCGGACAGGCACGAATGTTCATCGGAAGAGGAATTTCTAGGTTGGGTAGAAGCCATGTCCCCATGCCTCACCACCCCTAGGAAGGAAAAGGATAATGCAAGTCCTAGTCAACAATTATTACTTTCAAGATACTCATACAAGTTCAATTCTATTACAAGCTAACCTCAAAAATGAGCTCTCTAGCTCTATTTATAGTTTTTCACTAGCTTTTGGCCCTGTCCAGACCTAGTGTCCGGCCTAGTTAAAAATTAGGTTCTAGGGCCTAATTGGAGGCTCAAACGAAGTCTAAAAATTATGAAAATTGGTACGATGCTACTTCTAATACTCCTCAAGCTCAAGGACTCCTCGGCTTGCACAAAATGGAGTTACAAAAAGGTGAAATGGTATTTACAATGATTTGTAGTGATGAGAATCACTGTTATGAAGATGTTGTTTTGGAAAAATTTGAATGGCCTACTTGCCAGATCTTCGTTGACTGCTTAGTCTGCTTGTGCCTTCTCTCCGCTCTGGCTCCCTTCTTTGGCTTCCTTGTCTTGTGAGTCCTTCAGTGCCTTGACTGCTGCTGCCAACACCCCCCCCTCTCTCGCGTCTGTCGTCTCTGACAGACCCTTGTCTAGCTGTGCGTTGGACATAATATTGAACCACATCCGAAGCAAGGTGGTGTTCTTCTAGTCGTAGCCCCCGTGCTAGGTCTGTTAACAATGCATCCCAATCCACTGGACCTGGGACGTCTGGATGGGGCACCCGCAATTGATCTGAGTGGATGGTCCTCTCCACAGCGAATAGTTGGAGGAGATGTGAGGGCTTGGGTACAAATATTTCTGAGTGATATTCCCAGAACCCTGTGATGAACATCTCCTCGAAGGTCCGCTTGAAGCATGCTGGGAGGTATTTTATTCTTGCATGCCATGCATATACTACCTTTATTGAGGGGGTAGTGCTCATGTCATATACCAGATCTTGGTTACCTGCAGTGAAGCCAACTCCTGAAAAGTGGGGGTCCTTGATGTTCTTGAATGTCCTGAATGTGATGAGCATTAATTCAAAGATTTTCATGCACATTTGTGCCATCACATCAGGTGTGTTCCGTAGTCGAATGCTCCAGTGACGGATTGTAGAAATCATGTAAGCA
The DNA here is from genome assembly GCA_020310875.1 of Ceratopteris richardii. Lineage (NCBI taxonomy): Eukaryota > Viridiplantae > Streptophyta > Polypodiopsida > Polypodiales > Pteridaceae > Ceratopteris > Ceratopteris richardii. The sequence continues at coordinate 118,279,937 of CM035416.1, read as the reverse complement.
ACAGTGGGAGGTCCTTGTGGAGGTGCTAGATAGACATAATTTAACCACTTTGCACAACCTTTGACGTTCTTTACAACAATGGTAAATTCGGGCCAGGTGCGTCTGCGGAAGACTGGAACATAACAAGGGTTGTATTTGATAAATAGTGGCATGTTAGTCCAAGTACGAACCATCTCGGGATAGGTCTCAAGAAGACGGATCCTCCAGGTGGGTTGATGAATGGATCCTTTTTTAGCACTCTCAGGGATATCATCGGGCCCAAATTGTGTGGCAAAGGTTGGAGCCTTGCCACATCGTCGTTGAATCTCTGCGTTGTAATCTGCCAGGAGTACACAATATGGCACATACTGATCGTCGTTGGTGCCTATCCATCTATGCTGAGACATACTGTGGAAATACTCTGACTTTATGATAGTGTCTTCTAATTTGGCCATTGATTGGATTTGGATTGCCACTCGACTTCATGGGTTTTCGCTGTCTTTTCGAGTGTCTGAAGCCATTCGGGTACTTCGACTTCCAAGGTGTCCATTCCTTCTGAGGTTTGCTGACCTCTTGGCATCGACATAGGAACATATGGTTCCTCATACGATTCATCCACCTCAATGGGTACCAATTCATCTTCTACAACTGGAGAGGGCTGTCTTTCATATTCCAGTAACTTCTTCTGCAATTCTGCCACCTGCTCTGTTAATGCCTTTACTTCCTCTGAAGTTGTGGTTGTCTCTATGATCTTGGGTTGTGCCTCCTGTTCCCTGAGCTAGCGGCGTAGCGCGTCTCGTTCCTTTTCCAAATCATCATGTGCTTCTAATAGATCGGCATAGCTTTCCAAGATTGTCTTCATTGTTTCTGAGGGGACTGCTTTGAATTGTTCTAGGTCGATCTCGTGGGGAGAGCCTTCCATGGTAGCTTCCAGGTTTTCTTCGTTTTGCTTCTGCAGAGGTTTGTTTTCTTCAAGGGCGGTAGCCATGTGTTTTCTGAGTAGAGTCAAATTACACCGGACTCTTAGATTATCTGTTTGGTAGACTTCCAGTATAGCTTCAAGTTGTTTGACACCTGGCACTTGTGATGGTTGGGGTGCCTCCAGGAGGGTTTGATGGGCCTGCTCGAGTGTGGTATAGCATTGATTAAGGTCCGCCTTTTCATCTTCTAAGGTTATCAGCCGTCTCTGTAGTTGTTGGTGATTCGTAGTCAGTTGACGATGACGGTCTTCGAGAGCTTGATGCTCACTCTGAAGTTGATACACACACTGATGTAATGTTGAAAACATATTATTTACATTAAAGAATGCAGGGAAAGGGGAGGATGCAGGGGGAATGGGGAGGGGAAAGGGACTCGTGAATGTTGTGGAGTCAAGTGGTGAGGTGGGTGGAGGGGGTATGGGAGATTGAGGCTGCGTGAGGGGAGGGAGTGGTGTTGTGGTTGGTAATGTTTCCATTGTGTCGAATGTGTGTGTGACTCTGTAGATGGGGATAGTGGGTGGGGTGGATGTGATGTTTGTGAAGAGTGTTGTGAAAGTGGGCATGGTAGCTCCTCCGAATTGGATGTCGGGAGAGAGAGGAATTCCCATGACATATGTGGTAATGGCAGAAATAGGGGTGGTAGTGCCATGTGGTGAGGTGAGTTGTGTAGTGATAGGTGAGGTGTGTGGTGAGAGTGGTTCTACCTAATGTTCTTCTGTTTGCATGTTATCTCCTGGTTCTGATACATTGATGTGAATTTTCTTGTCGGATCGCATGGGGCGGGTAGGCACTCGTTTCTCAAATCGATGAATATAAGCCATGGCTGCATGAACGGCTTCATCTAAGCCTACCGCGTCTGCGTGCAGGTTCATTGATTCAATAAACATATCATCCACACCTTCCTCGGCTAACATTTGGCTCATGAGCACCTTTCCTGTTTCGAGCGACAGTTTGTGCTGTTCTTGGACTCGCTTCATGGTTTCATACAATCTTTTTATTTGGGCCGAGTAGGCTGGGGCACTTGCTAGTTCTGAAAGTTCTTCATATTCTTGATCATACTCCTCGTTTGCTTCTTCTTCTTCTGTCTCTTCATCATCCTCTTCTACTTCTACTACTTCCGGTTGGGTCGGGGCTGAAGTTGTAGTAGTGGGTTGTGGTCCTTGGGTCTGCTCTGCTTTTGTCTCCAGGTTAGACTCATTGATCAAGCGGGCAATTTCTTCATCTGTCAAATCGGCTAGGGTGTAACCTTGTGGGAACTCCAAGTCCGATGGAATCAGAGGGAACACCAGATTGGGTCCTTCTGCACTTGGTCTGGGTAGGCGAATGGTAAATGGTCAGACACGTCACGTTTGTGGAGGGGTCACCTCTGGTGTGGTGGTGGCTCCCCTTGCTTGGGCACATGGTAATTGAACTCCCCCTCTCATTTTCTTCGATGGAGGACCCGCCGTTGACAGCCGTCTTTGGAATTCTTGGGCCCTGGACCATACTAGTGCTCTTTGAATGGGCACGTCGTACGCTAAGCACCTGTAAATTATTTTTGTCAAAGCACAGCACCCATGAAGCACATTCTTCTGTTCCTTATTCCATCGTTGATGGGCTAGATGGATTTGATCGATGATCCAGTGTGGCAGATTGATGGTGAGATTCTCTTTCTCTACCAAGTACAAGCTGAACCATATCTTTTTAGGTGGCAGTGTGAAGCGTTCTTGGGCAGGGAAAGCGAAGTGCTGCATGATTGTTCGTAGGTGGAGAGCGATGGTTGGTGTCATTGCTACCATGTCCTTCAATTTGTTGAGATCCTTGTGCTTCATCCTGATTGGAATCATTGTTTCTTTCTCAGTGGGAATATGCATACCTTGCATCTTCAGTGCTTCTCGTACTAGGTTGAGGGTCAGTTTGAATCTTTTGAGTTTGTGGCCTGGCATCAGTGAAGGTAGCACAAAAGTGCTATCGCCTCCCTTGGCCCTACTAGGGGTGATGGTACTGATAAAATAGGAACAGCACAAGAAATCTGGCTTAGGTAAATGTCCCCGAAAATAGCCATCCAAGCCCGCTTTGGTCCATACTGATCGCATCACTTCTGCATTCTGATATTGCTCAAATTCGTGGGTGAAGAAATGATATCGTCCCCATTTGCCATTACACTCAAGTTCTGCCTCCCAAAAGTAGGTGCCGTCTCCCAATGGCCCTGCGACATCACTGAACCAATGTGCATGCTTCCCCACTTGAGAAGTGTGCCCCTAAGGCGGGTCCTAAATAGGGAGCACATGCACAGCTCTAAGTTCTTGAGGTCTCTCAGTGAGTTGTGGTTCCAGAAGGAGGGTTTCGATGTCCACTATCTGGGCGCCAGACCCTGCCTGGGAGCTGGTGCCTTCGGTTTCTGCCATGTTACAGCTTGCTTGCTAGTTCTGTGAGAATGTAGAAGCATGTGTTAACATTGTAAAGGACAAGGTAGAACAATTTTTGTCCCCATTACAACATTAACATGAGGTGAATGATGAGTTAGTTGATCAGTGAGTGCTCGATGATTGTGTGTGTTGTTAATCCTATGAGCTAAGTGAGCAGATGCAGTTAGTAGGTGGAGAGGAATGTACAAATGGGATCGGGGGGTTTATTACAAGCTTTTGGCTGCCAAACATAGTGAATGACTTTATGTTTTGGTTTCGTGAAGACTCTGGAGGGCTTTATGAGGGTGTCTGCTTGGAAATGAGGCTTTATAGGGGCCCATTTCCAAGTGATTCCACTCGTGCTCATGTGTGAATATGTGTTTGTGTGTATTGACTGAGAGTGGGCATCGGCTCTTTGAGTGAGTGAACCCTGTTGTACATGGTGCGATTTGTGTGGGACTAGTTGAGCCTGCAAGCAAGCCTTAGGCAAACAAATTTGTCTTGATTGTGGGCCAGCCTTCATTGACTTCTTGGGTACCCAGATAGATTTCACTTTCACAGAAGGATTTTTGGAGGACTTCTTATTAGTGTCGTGTTGTTGATCACTAATAGGAAGTTGAGCCAGTTGTTGTGGCTGGACCGCAATAGGATGCTCGTTCTTCCGTACCCACACTTGTTTTGGTGGTTGAGACACCGTGCATCGTATTTTCTTTGAGCCTCGAGCACAAGTCGTCTGCTTCTTCTGCATTTGATCCACCTTTGGTTGCTGCATCCCTATGGCTTTTGGAAAAGAAGGGAGTTCCGTTGTACCCTCAACTTCTTTGTTGAGACAATCATCCCTCTGCATCACATAATTTTGGACAAGAATAGCATTGTCAACTTCATGTGTACTCCTGGAAGGACCAGGAGTGTGTGCCTTGCCTAATTCCTTGAGTGCTTCATTTTCTAACTCGATTGTAATGTGTTTCTCATTGACCCAAACCTGAAGAAGTCCACTTCTTAGGTTTAAGTTGACTGCATGGTCATAGATCCAGTCTTGCCCCAAGACCAGAGGCTCAGTGAGGTCCTCATCTTGACACACTAGTACTTTCACTGTCATTAAGACATCTTGAATGTGGAGGGGAAGCTCCACCTCGCCCATGCAAGGGGTTTCCACACCTCCCAATCCTATGAGATATGCCTCTATAGGATTGACTTTTAATCTCAATTCTTGACAGTAAGAGAGTCTAACGGCACTAGTGGCTGCACATGAGTCAATCAAGGCCCGTGCAGTCCTTGCACTCTTTCCTTGTCCTATCTCCAAGGTTACAAAAGGACATCGGTCAACTATTCTATGGGAGCTTACACTTGAGACTTCACACATAGCCATATGATATCCTAGGTTTGCATAGTCCACTGTCCTTGGCTGATCTCGTCCTTGTCTTCTCATCTTCATTTTTCGGATGCGTTCCAAGGCTTCTGCTTGTGCTTCTTCTCAAACTTGTTTTTCCTCTTCTTTACGTTTCTTGGCAGTGTTGAGTCGATTGAGCATTTCCTCAGTGAGAGGTTCCTGATATAACTTGACTCTACATCCGCTTATGTAGCTAGGGAGAATATCGCCTTCGAGTGTGGCTAATTGGACTGCTCCACTAGTCGAGATCCTATTTATGATCATAGGTCCATAGCCTCTCTTCTCTAGTTTTCTCGCATGTTGCTTCAAAGTGTAGACTAACACTAGGTCCCCTGCTTTCAATCCTTTATCCTTCACATGGGCATCAAAGTACGCCTTTTGCCTTTTCTTAGCTGCATATATTCTTGCTGCAGCTCTTAGTCTTGTTTCACCTAATCGTTCGAGGTCAAAGATTCTCGAAGAGAGTTCATGACCCGTCCACTCATGCTCCTGTGCTACTCTCAATGTGGGAATCAAGAAGTCCAAAGGTAGCACCGCATTTTGTCCAAATACCATCTGAAAGGGTGTGGCTTGGAGTACCATTTTATAGGCAACTCTGTATGCCCAAACAACATGGTGTAGCTGTTTGTCCCAATCAGAGCATTCATTATTTACCAATTTAGTCAACACATTGCATAGGATCTTATTTGTGCTCTCAGTCTTGCCATTAGCTTGTGGGTGATAGGGGGCAGACTTCTTATGTACTACCAAGAATTCTTGGAGAAGATTTTCAATAACTTCATTCAAGAAGTGAGTGCCTCTATCACTTACTAGCTCAATAGGTAGCCCGTATCTAGTGAACACATTCTCAAATAAGAACTTAGCTGTCGTTTGAGCATCGTTCTTCGTTGTGGCTTTCACTTCTACCCACTTGGTTAAGTAGTCTGTGGCCACAATGATATATTCAGCATGTGAACCCTTAGCTGGGGGATTAATAGGGCCTACGAAGTCTATTCCCCACTTAGAGAATGCTCGTCCACCCATCATAGGTTTCAGTGGCATCTCATCTTTGCGTATAGGGTACTGAGTCGTTGACAAACATCACACCTCTTCACATAGGTATGTGCGTCCATGTGAAGGGTAGGCCACCACAACAATAGGATTGCCTTGATCACCCGATCTGGTCCAAAGTGTCCTCCTGCTACACCTTGGTGAGCAGTTTCCAAGATCTTGAGATATTCACTCTCATGGACACATAATCTAAGGTAACCATCTTTACCCCGCTTGTATAAATTATCACCAATAAGTGAGTAATCTAGGGCTTCTTGTTCTAGACTTCTTTGTCTCGTCAGGGTCATATCTTGAGGGAATGTTTTCGTCCTCAAGAAGACTACTAGTGGTTCACTCCAATCTGGCACTATGGAAACTTGATAAAGAGTGGCATGTTCCACAGGTGGTTTAGTGCAACAGATTGGACATTCCTTGCACAACGTTTGGATATCAGCTTCCATAGTCGGCCAATGCACTCCGAGTCTCCTTAGTGTCTCTAGGGTTCGTTGCTTTGAGTAGTGTTGCTCTAATGCACCTACATGTGCTAATTGCAACCATTTTGTGTACTCATCCTCTTCCACACAACAAGCTAGGATCCCTTGACCTGTATGCTTGTACATACTTCCTGCCATGATATGGTACTTCTGGGCTTTTACTACCTCCCTATCTTGAATGTTTATAACTGGATGGTTAGGCCCGTATGTCAGTACTGGCACTAATGGCTTAGCCCACTGAGGTACAACTTCCAAATTAAACAAGTAAGCATCAAGAAGGTCATCTGATACTCCTTGTGGGGATTCTCCAGATGTGAGCCTAGAGAGATGGTCTGCTCTCAAGTGAGTCTTCCCTTTCCTCACCACAACTTCAAAGTCGTATTCCATTAGTAAGAGAAACCATCTTACTAATCTACCTGTATTGCATGGCTTGTTTACCAAGTACAACAGTGCTTGATGATCAGTAAAAAATTTAAACTTATTTGCAAGCAAATAGTGTCTAAACTTTTTAACTGCATATACCATGCCTAATCCCTCTCGTTCAATGGTGGTATAATTTCGTTCAACTGCATTCAATTGTCTACTAGCATAGGCAATGGGAAGATCCATATTACTTTCGCTTGTACGTTGTGCAAGCACACATCCAATAGCATAATTGGATGCATCCACATGAACATGGAAGGGCTTATTCCAACCCGGTGTGGTCAAGATTGGTGTTGAACACAATCTCCTTTTGAGCTCATTGAAAGAGTCCTCACATTCATTAGTCCACTCAAAGTTGGTCAAAAGGCCGTATAGTGGCTTGGCAATGATGGCGTACATGTGTATAAAGCGTCGCTAATAGCCACAATGCCCCATAAAAGCTTGTACTTCCTTGACATTCTTTGGCCTAGGTAACTCTACTATGGCTCTTACTTTCTCTTCATCAGTGGATATGCCATTCTTTGACACTGTGTCCTAGAATCTTGCCTTGCCTGACCATGAAAACACACTTTTCTGGGTTTAGGCAGACTTGATACTCTTGACATTTGTCAAAGATTTGTCTGAGTTCAGGGATATGGGTTTGTCTAATGTTGGAATGAGCACAAAGATCATCCACATAGACCTCTAAGTTCTTCCTCAAGAACTCTTTGAACATGTGACACATCAGCCTCTGGAAGGTAGCGGGTGCATTGGTAAGCCCAAATGGCATTACTCTAAAGGCAAATATGCCCCACTCTGTGGCAAAAGTTGTCTTATGCTGATCTTCTGGTGCTATGGCCACCTGATTGTAGCTCGAAAATCCATCAAGGAAGCTGTACACTTCCTTGCCTGCTACTCTTTCTAAGAGATGTTCAGTGATAGGAAGTGGATAGTTATCTCGAATCGTGGCTGCATTAACCTTCTTCAAGTTAATGCACACGCGTAGCTTCCCATTCTTCTTGGGCACTACTACAATGGGGGATACCCACTCGGTGTGCTCAATTTCATAGATAGATCCAGCTTTCACCAGACGATCTATCTCTTATTTGATCTTGGCAGCATAATTATCATTGTATGTGTATGGCTTTTGCTTAGAAGTTTGGTATCTGAGGTCATGGGGATAGTGTGTGAGCATATGCCAGGGTCCACGCCTTTCAAATCCTTGTAACTCCAAGCGAATACAGCTCTGTATTCTCTTAGCAAGGCTATCAATTCGCGCTCTTCTTCTTCCGTCAGGTCATGTCCTATGTAAGTGCACCTTTCTTCTCCTTCTTCTATGGCTACAACAATTTTCTTGGTGGTTTGCTTGTTATCATAGGCCTCTCCTGATTGCGCCTCACGTTTTGGCATCCTTACCATGACTCTTCTATCGTCTATCTCATTCTTTTTAAAGTTTTCAGGGACCTCAAACAAAGATTCTTCCTCTTCTGGTGTGACTTCTCTCTTCTTTATTTTCTTTCCTTCATCCTTAGGGGTCACTTGTGTGGCTAACCTTACATCATTTGTAAGCTCTCCATGTCTCTGGGGTTGAAATTCTACTTCATAGAAGTATTCTTCATCTGATGCAAAAGGTGGGTCCATAATGATTGACTCTAGATCGGTGTCACTTGCATCCTCAAATGCATCAGGGCTAGGTTCGCACTCTTCTAACACTGCATCTCCCATGATTGGCTCTATGGAGAAAATTGAAATGTCATAGCCATCCTCGTCACAATGAGGTGTCCATTGTTCCTCATTAATGGCTACATCCATTGTTGCTAAGATTTCTACCTAGCCGTGAGGCTCAAATTCTTCATCAGGAAATACTAATGGTGCATAGGCTGGGTATTGAATTGATCTATAGGTTCCCTTCGCACCTATCTCTCTGGCCTTTTCTCTCTTCTCTTCTTCCACTGCCACTTTACACATCCATAAGTGAGTGTCTTCATGCATCCATGAGGATCCTGATCCTATGGAGTGCACAGACTCCGTGTCATCCTTGGCTCTATGGATGGGATTCCATTGAATAGGCGGTACATCTCTATGAGAGTAATCCTTGAGATTGACTTTGGTCGTAACACCTAAGTGTTGCAAATACAAGGAATTGGTTCCCCAATCCTGGACCACTTGCAACTGTCGCATAAATGGTCTTCCCAAAATCATCTCATAGGCATGGTTCTTGTTGAAATCACATATGGCGAAAGTATGCTCAAACTCAACACCGCATGTAGTGAGAGTTATTCCTTCCAGCAAGCCTAAGGGTCTTTCTATGTGACCATCAGCCATGTGCAATTTCATCCTTGTGGGCCTGAGTGCTGGCTTGCCCCAACGCTTCCATAGGGAAGTGGTAGCAATAGCAACTCCTGCACCTGAGTCTAGAATTGCCTTGGTTGTGTACCCCTGATGGGTAATGGGAAGATAGGTGTTTCCTTCTTCACCTTCACTCATATCTCCTATCTTGTCTAGAGGAATTTCTGGCACTGTTCTATGAGAACCTACCTGGGAACGGGATTTCACTACTTCTGGCACTTGGTTAGCTACATGTTTCCATAATTCTGGCCTAACTTTGAGTAGCTCTTCTAAAGTGAGGTTGCACTGCACCTTAGTGTTTTTCACTACCTCCGTATTCCTAGGTATGACTGAGTCTTCGTTTCTTACCATGACCATGGGTGCTCTCATACAAGTAGACTTGGCTTCCCATGGGCCTGTGAAATGGGGTAATTCCTGTAGGGAGTTAGACTCAAAGTCTAACCTCTCTTGACTTTGTGCACTCTCCTGCTCTCCATAAATGGAAGGAATATCTTGTGGGAATTGATCATGCGTGTCATCCACAAGTTCAATGGGAGGAGGGACTTCACTTTCTTTAGCCCATTTGTCTTCTTGAATCTCTCGTAGGAATTCTGGTGTGTACCTATTCATAGAAGAGGGGGTGTCTGGTTCAGTGGAATTGGGCACAAAAGCTTCTTGTGGGGGAAGGCTTATTCTTTTACTTGCCTCATCTCTTCCTTGATTTTTTTCTTCCTTGGCAGATCTTGCAATTATACTCTCTAACTTCTCTAGGAGTCCATCCAAGTGCAATTGTGTCTTAGCTGGGCCAGAGTAGTTGAAGAGGTGACTGGCTTCAAACATGGTCTGAGCCAACGCGACCATTTTCGTGCAAAGCTTGGTTCTTTCTATCTCTAGGTCAGCTCTAGGGTAGCACTTGTCATGATCCATCACATTTGGCCCTTCTTGGATTCTGGCATGATATCCCTTAAGCATCATGTCTATGTCTTCAGGAGTGGGGTCAACTAATACAGATCCTACTCTAGGGGGTGGTCGGATGGTCTGAGGTAGGTGGACCGATGGTGGGTTAGATGGTGATGGAAATGAGGGTGGTGGTGGTATGTGAGAGTTTGTTTGAGAGGTGAGTTCAACAATTTTGGCTTTTGTTTCTCTTATGCTTTCTTCTAAGTCGCTCATCTTTTTAGACCATTGTCTTTTCATTCTCTCTCGGCTATCCCTCCAGGCTCTCGACCGTTTCTTGGCTATGCTCTCAATTTCACTAACCTCTGCACTCTTCTCTTGACCTACTCCTGGGTTCTGTTGCAAATCCTGGGCTCTAGTGGCCACTTGCACTGGTGCAGTGGAAGTGACACTTCCTGTTGAGTCTACAACTAAGCCAATAACGTTAATTGGAGTTATTTTTGGCATATTATTGGGATTCTTTGGGCAATCTCGTAAGAGATGCTCCTTTCCGCAATCTTGACAAAAGCCATGTATTGTTACTGACTGTGGTTGTGTAGATGAAGGCATTGGGCAATCACGAATGAGGTGATCTCCTTGACATCTATAACATGATCCCCTAGGGAATGGGGGTCTTACCTGCCTAGGTTGAGGTCTAGTGTTGGGATTTGTGTACATGAGATTTGCATACTCTGGCTCCCAACTAGGTTCACTCGGTTCTTCACTATAGTAGGATTCACTATGTTCAGGAGACTGCATATAGTAAGCATGTGGACTATCTATGTGAGTGGAATCAAAACTATGATCACTCGGGTCACTTTCTGAAAGCAACGGAGTCACTGGGACTATGGCTCTATTCAAATTTTCCTCAGCAGTTGCATACTTTACAGGAATCACATTAGCTAGGGTTGGAGGTTGTTGAGCTAACACAGGTTGAGGCCTTTGTTGGTTTTGGTAGGGTTGTAGATAGGATTGCTGTGGTCTACCATATTGTTGTGGCGGGTACTGGTTCTGGTATCTTCCCTGTTGTGGATAGGGCTGAGGGTAGGTTTGCCTAACTGCTTGCTTATTGTATGGGCAGTCTTGTGCTGTGTGATTTGTGTATCTCCGTTCTATGGTGCAATATTGGCTACTAGGGTTCACTTGGGATTGAGCCATGATGGGACATACGTTTGCCATATGGTCACCACCGCAAGTATAGCACCTCTTTACTGGGGCAAACCTGGGGATTTGTTTGCTAGTGACACCTAGTTTTTGAGCTACTTTCTCCGCAAGTTCCTCAATTGATGTGGATTGCGAGGAAGAGAGACTAGAGGCACTATCAGAATCTCTGTAGATTTTGGAAAGCTCTAACTCCTCCCCTAGGTTATCCTCGATGTCGATGCACATGCGTACACACTCTTCTATAGTCATAGGGTCCTTCAAGTACACATATGATCTCAATTTGGTACTTAGCAATCCATCCAAGAATAAAGCCACTTGTTTGGCTGGTGTGGGTAACTTAGGAACAGGGCATCTCTCAAGATATTGCCTAAATCTTCTTCCTGCAAGTCTCACGGTCTCTTGAGGGGTCTGCTTGAAGCTATGTATCAATGAGGAAGTATTATGCCTTATGCCACTTTTAGAGGATTCAGTGATGAAAGCCTCTAAGAGTTGGTCTATGCTCCTGAATTGTCTCTCATTCAATGGTTGAAACCACGTAAGGGTTGTGTTCCTAAGGGCTAGACCAAAGGCATTATATTGCGTGAATAGGTCCTCAACTTGTTCAGCTCTCAAGACTTGCCTAAACTCGGCCACATGATCGTATGGGTCTCCTGTGCCATCGAAGTAGTTCTTCGTGGACTTAACTAGCTGAGTCGGTCTCAAAGTCCTCGTGTGCTCTCTAGGTCTTGGTAGAGGGAATTCATCCACATTCCTTTGGTTCCTTGGGGCTCTAAGTCCCTCAGGTTCCACTCTATTTGTTTCCGTTCTCGTTCTTTCTCTTCCCACTGGGTTGGCAAAGCTTACCTCAGGTCTATCTCTATGTCTGTCTCTTTGAGCTCCATGAGCTTGGGACGTTCCAGCTCCTGGGTGACCAAAGGATACATTCGATCTTGGTTGGGGGAAAATAAATTCACCTTTCCAAGTGTAAGCATGCCTATCATTTTCTGTAACCACAAAGACCCTCTCTGAAGCGTGATCTAAGTAGGTCACTCTGCCTGGGCTATCAGGATCTTTGAACTCATATATCATGTGTTCCTACCTCATTCGGCTTATCAGATCTATACCTCCAAAAGGCTTCATTAGTCTCTCGGTTCAAGAGTAGATCTATGCTCTTATTGTCTTGGGGAATCCACTCTGGTGTGATAATCCTAGTGAGAACAGATTTGCCTCGGGGGGTTCTAGGTTCTACACCCATGTTTCCTTGCTCCAGGTCACCTAAGTCCATTTTCTGGGATCACATTCCCAAATTCATCTGTCCTATCTGGATGACTGGTGACTACATATATGGTTCCTTCCTTGTCTAGGTATGCTCCGTTTTCAAACTTGATAGTTGGGTGCTCTAGTCCAATGGATTGGTCAGGGTTTTTAATATGGACCACAGATCTTCCTAGGCCGTCCTCATAGATGCAAGCACCTAATCGGTTGGTCCTAAGGTATTCGAGTTGCGCCTTGTAAGGGCCTTCTACCCTATGTAAATATGGCACTCCTGAACTTCCTGTAGGTCTCTCCATATTGTGGGAAATCTCATACTCGCTAGTCTCAGAGCTAGGGTAGTACGAATGATTGCTCAACTACTGGGCCCAAGGCCTAGCAGTATGATTGACACTAGCCTCTCAAGATCTAAGACTCTGTCTATCTCTTCCTAGGTGTCGTCCTGATCTAAGGTTCATATGCTTAGCTAAGCAATCCCAATTTTTACCCAAGGTACAACCTCGTTGCTGAGTTCTTTTGTATCAGTTACTTGATTCTTTTTAGTTGATTATTGTGTTTATGATCTTGCTGATATCACGTCGTCAGGAACACTTGAGTTAATTTCCACATTTGAATGTTGATCGTCTCACGTTGGTTCTTTTCCTTCAAACTTGTCGGTCACACACAAGTTATCTCTTGACTTGAACTTGATTTCTTAGATAGTCTTGACTTATCTCGTGTCTATCGTTGCCCTGACTTACTTCTAGCACTACTCGCACTCAGCCTAAGCTAGGAATGGACAAAGGGAGTTGAGAATTTCCAACCTTGAGTTTCTGTCCTTATGTGTTGCCCTTGTGTGCCCAGGAAGCGTGTTCCCAAGCTTGCACTTACTCTTGCTTCGAGTACCCTTCGATGCTCTCAAAGAACCTGAAAAAGTCCCAAAGTTAGCTCAAGACTTAAATTAGATTGACAGACTGATCACTTTCATGCATGTAATTCACTAACCAACTTGCATTTTGCCTTTATGAAAAACAATCCCAAAGGACCCTCAGTTTTTTCTTGCCCCGGGATATGATCAACTTCAAATTACCCTATCTAATCACAACAATCGGATTTCGTATGAGAAAGTTATGCCAATTCAGGGTTTTGGGGCTAAAATAGGATTTAAAACATGTTAACAGGCAGACAGGACTTCTTGAAATGCTTTGGGTATTGGCCTCACAATGCTCTACTAACCCTTAAAAGCTCCCCACAAATTGCCAAAAATTAGACCACTATTTTTGCCCTAAAAAAATTGGCCGAATTTGCCCGTCAATCGCGATCGAAAGCTCTGTCAATTGCGATTGATATGTCGGTCGCGATCGACGTGTCGGTCGCGATTGACTGTTCCGTCGTGGCTATCAGTCGTGATTGATGGGTCAATCGCGATTGACACGTGGCCCGTATTTTCAGTCGATCGTGGTCAAAGGGTCATTGACTTTGTCGCTCGCGATTGATGGGTCGATCGCGATTGACAGGTCCGTCGTGAGGGTTCTCTCAGTCGTTGACTGGGTCGGTCGCGATTGACAGGTCCGTCGTGGTTGTCAGTCGTGATTTACGGGTCGATCGCGATTGACACGTGTCACGCGTAGGTTCTGTCAGTCGTGGTCAGTCGGTCGTTGACTCTGTCGATCGCGATTGACAGGTCGATCGCGATTGACAGGTCGGTCGGCAAGTGTCCGTCGTGGTTTGTCGATCGCGATTGACAGGTCGATCGCGATTGACAGAAAACTGAGGAATTTTAAAATTTCAAACACATATTCATGAAGCTCTAGGCCTATACATCACAGTTATACACTTTGTTTTGCAAAAGAGTCAACTTTTCTGTCGGTCGCGATTGACAGAGGTCAACGCCTCGGGACCTGCACAGTCAAATTTTTTTACCTGCTGGAGCTGGGGATGCTGGTTCCTGCAGAAAATCTCAAAAAACACAGAAAATCACAAGCATACAAACGCTCTCTCGCTCTCTCTCACAAGTGAAATGAGGGAAATGGTATGGGTGGGGTGATATGACCAAAAGCTGAAATTTTCGCGATGATGGAGATGGATGTGGGAGATGGTGAGGATGATGATGGTGATGAGAAAAACAAAAGAAAATAGATAAAAGTGAAGAAAATACCTATGACTCCAACGCCTCAACTCTACGTCTTACCATCACACGCTCGTCCTCAAAGCTCGATCCCCGGCAACGGCGCCAAAATTTGGTGTAGCTCAGTGATGAGTAGCACTTCCTTTAATGTCAATCCGGGAAGACGTGAGGATGGTATGATGACCTCGAGCAAGTGAAGGCACAAGTGCGTGAGTGAGAAGCACACAAACATGCACACACATACACACACGTGCACACACGGCAAGACAAAGAGAAAGACAATGGAGTTCTTTTTTATTACTTTCAAGATGCTCATACAAGTTCAATTCTATTACAAGCTAACCTCAAAAATGAGCTCTCTAGCTCTATTTATAGTTTTTCACTAGCTTTTGGCCCTGTCCAGACCTAGTGTCCGGCCTAGTCAAAAATTAGGTTCTAGGGCCTATTTGGAGGCTCAAACAAAGTCTAAAAATTATGAAAATTGGTACGATGTTACTTCTAATACTCCTCAAGCTTGAGGACTCCTCGGCTTGCACAAAATGGAGTTACAAAAAGGTGAAATGGTATTTACAATGATTTATAGTGATGAGAATCACTGTTATGAAGATGTTGTTTTGGAAAAATTTGAATGGCCTACTTGCCAAATCTTCGTTGACTGCTTAGTCTGCTTGTGCCTTCTCTCCGCTCTGGCTCCCTTCTTTGGCTTCCCTGTCTTGTGAGTCCTTCAGTGCCTTGACTGCTGCTACCAACAAAAGTATTAGAAATATGTGATGGAAGGCCGAAAAATCATGATCAGAATGCCAAAAAGAGACCAAAACTCAAGAGAAGCTTATGACAATAAGGAAACCACAAAGAAAGTTTTAGTAGCCATCGAGGGTGGAGAAGAACGATGCATGTACATAGGACATGATTTGACTGATGAAGAGTAAGAAAGTCTAATGGCTCTACTAAAGAGGTATAGGGATATGTTTGCATGGAGTTACAAAGACTTGAAAGGGGTAGATCTTGATATATGTTCCCATAGGATATCCATGACCGTTGAGGCAAGACCCACCAAGCAAAAGCACTATACATATAATGACAATTACTCATTGAAGATTAAGGAAGAAATAGATAGACTCATAGAAGTTGGATTCATCTACGAAATAGAACACACTGAATGGGTATCACCCATCGTAGTTGTGCCTAAGAAGAACGGTAAGCTGAGAGTGTGCATTAACTTAAAGAAGGTCAATGTTGCTACCATCAGGGATAGTTACCCTTTACCCATTACAGGACACTTGTTGGAACGAGTTGCAGGCAAGGAAGTGTATAGCTTCCTTGATGGATTCTCAGGCTGTAACCAAGTTGCCATTGCCCCTGAGGACCAACATAAGACGGCATTTGCCACTAAGTGGGGTATCTTTGCATTTCGCATAATGCCTTTTGGGCTGACAAATGTACCTGCAAATTTTCAAAGGTTGATGTGCCACGTGTTCAAAGAATTTCTAAGAAAGAACCTAGAAGTGTATGTGGATGATTTGTGTGCTCACTCCGTGCAGAGGCCACATCATATGTGGATGATTCTCAGGTCTCAAAGGTTGATGTGCCACGTGTTCAAAGAATTTCTAAGAAAGAACCTAGAAGTGTATGTGGATGATTTGTGTGCTCACTTCGTCTAGAGGCCACATCATATCCCTCAGCTCTTGAATGCATCTTCAATAAGTGTCGGGAATATCAAGTCTGTTTAACCCCTCAGAAGTGTGTTTTTATGGTCAGACAAGGCAAGATACTTGGTCATATAGTTCAAAAAATTGAATCTTGACGGACGAAGATAAGGCATGTGTAATCAATGAATTACCCAGGCCAAAGAACATAAAAGAAGTACAAGCATTTATGGGCCATTGCGGTTATTATCGATGATTCATACACATGTATGCAATCATCGCTAAACCACTCTACAACCTGCTAACAAACTTTGAGTGGATAGAAGAATGTGAAAGTTCCTTTAGTGAGCTTAAATGACGATTGTGTTCTGCACCTATTCTAGCCATGCTTGATTGGAATAAACCTTTTCATGTACACATAGATGCTTCTAATCATGCCATAGGATGTGTGTTAGCACAACCCACAGGCAAGGGAAATATAGATTTATCAATTGCATATGCTAGTATGCAGTTGAACGTTGCTAAGAGGAATTACACCACCACTGAGAGAGAGGATCTAGGAATGGTCTATGCGGTGAAGAAATTTTGCCATTATTTATTAGCAAATAAGATAAAATTTTTTGCCAACCACCAGGCTCTCTTGTATTTAGTAAACAAATCATGCAACACAGGCAGGTTAATACGTTGGTTTTTATTATTGATGGAGTATGATTTTGAAGTAGTAGTCAAGACGGGTAAGACACACTTGAGAGCATACCACCTCTCTATGATAACTTTTAGAGAAGCAGCTACTGAGGTAGCAGATGAGCTACTAGATTCTTATCTCTTCAATGTCAAGATTGTCCCTGAATGGTCCAAGTCGTTAGTTCCAATATTGACGTATGGACCCAAGAATCCTCAAGTGAGAACCCAAGAAAAAGAGGTAGTGAGAGCACAGAGATACCAACTCCTCGCAGGAAGTATCTATAGGCAAGACCATCAAAATATCCTTGCTTGTTGTGTAGAAGAACAGGAGTATGACAATTGGTTGCAATTAGCACATGTAGGTGCACTAGAGCAACACCATTCTAAACAAGCGATGTTATTGAACTTGAAAAGGTTAGGTGTGTATTGGCCATCAATGGAAAAAAATGTCCGACGATTGTGTGACGAATGTCCAAAGTGTTGTAATAGACCCCCGATAGAACACGCCACTTTATACCAGGTGACCCTAACACCAGACTGGATCGAACCTTTAGTAACATACTTAAGGACAAAGACTTTTCCAAATGACATGAATGTAGCATGTAGACGAAGCCTAGAACAAGAGGCCCTAGACTACAAGCTCATTGGTGATAATTTGTATAAGTGAGGACAAGATTTTGTGGGACCTATCAACCCCCCTGCAAGGAATTCCCATGACGAGTACATCATAGTTGCCACCGACTATCTTACTAAATGGGTAGAACCTAAGGCCACAAGGAAAAACGATGCACGCACCACTGCAAAGTTCTTGTTCGAGAATGTCTTCACAAGATATGGACTTCCTATCGAGTTTGTAAGTGATAAGGGTACTCATTTCTTAAATGAGGTTATTGAATATCTATTACAAGACTTAATGGTAGTACACAAGAAATCGGCACTGTATCATCCACAAGCTAACAGACAGGCTGAGAGTAATAATAAGATTTTGTGCAACATTCTCACCAAGATTGTGAACAATAAAACGTTTGGATTGGGATCAACAATTACACCATGCCTTGTGGGCTTATTGCATAGCCTATAAAACAGTACTTAATGCCACACCATTCTAGATGGTGTTTGGTCAGAATGTTGTGTTGCCTTTAGACTTTTTGATACCCACACTCAAAATCGCTTAGGAGTATGAGTGGACGGGTCGTGAACTTTCCTTGAGAATACTTGACTTAGAACAATTGGGAGAGACGAGACTACAAGCAGCAATAGGAATTTATGCCGCTAAGAAGAGACAGAAAGCGTACTTTGATGCTCATATTAAGGATAAAGGATTACGAGTAGGAGATTTGGTGCTAGTCCATGCCTTGAAACAACACATCTGCAAGTAGAGAAATGAGGATACAAACCCATGATCATCAATAGGATATTGACTAGTGGTGCGATCCAACTAGCAACTCTTGAAGGTGAAGTAATGTCTAATTATATCACTTGATGTCGAGTTAATTTATATCAAGAACCCTTAACTACAGACATGCTTAAATGAATAACTCTTGGCAAGAAGCGAAAGGAAGAGGAAGAATGAATCAGAGCTAAAGCCCAAGCAGAAGCATTGGAGCGCATTAAGAAAATGCAACTACGAAGGAGAGGACTAGGTAGAGAACCCCAAGCGACGGATGACCCACGATATCTAGTAGCTATGTGTCAACTTGGAGGAAGGGATACCCCGAGTATTATTGATAGGAGACCATTTGTTAATATCACTCTAGGAAAGGACCCCATGCGCACGCAATGTAAGGCTTTAATCGACTCTGGTGCAGCAACTAATGCAATTTGACTCTCTCTTTGTAGAGAGTATGAAGTTAAGCCTCTTGAAGCCTATCTCATAGGATTAGGCGGATTAGAAACCCCTTGCATAGGCGAGGTCAAGCTACCAATCTCCATTGAGGACGTGACCTTTACAATAAAACTACTGGTTTGCCATGATGATGACCTAATAGAACCTATGACCCTAGGCCAGGAATGGTTATACCACTACTCAATAAATTTAAATCTTTACGAAAGTGTGCTTCAGTTGGAACTTGCAGGATAGTATCATGAGCCACCCCCTCCGAGGTCGGTGCAGAGAGGTGTTGGATGTGACAAAATAGACAGAAACCAAACAAGTATGGCGGCTAAGGCTCAATCTTTAGATGGACATGAACAGTCACCACTTCTGGGCACGATAGCAGTCGATCTCCCTTCATTTCCAAAAAACTGTGTGAATATGGCATCTCACCCTCAGCGAGCAGCATGGCCACATCATCCACGTACTCAATGGTGAAGCACATCAGAGTGACCCTTTAGACAGTCCAATCAAGCATTCCCACAACCAAGGTGGATATGCAAAGTGACAGTGTCTAGTAAATCAAACACTCCAGATCTTTGACATCCCTCTCAAATTCGATCGAGTTTTTAGTTAGCTTGAAGAAAATGTTTTCTAAGAGTACTAGGACACCCTGCACACCTTCTTTTGTAGATCCCACTTCATCTCTTCTAACCCTTCATGTTGTATAGAAATGGATCCCCAAGCCTTCATTAATCACAAAAACTCTCAACCAAACTCACCCTGACCGCTGACTTAGTGAAGTTAAACAGTTATTAACCACTCCACCCAAAACCCAGCTTGACAAACTCATATCACCACCATCCTTGTAACATACACTAACTTTGTAGGCAGTACTCATTCGAAATCAATTGTAAATCCATGCACTTCACACACTCCCACTCAGTCAAAGCATGCACTTCTCGCAATTCACCTCTCACATCGTTAAAATCACGCACACTGCACGGAAACATGTTGGTGGTGGAAAGGAATGGAGGTCTCATCTTCTTGAGATCTTAATTATTTTCCATGACTAATGTGTTTTCCTCTTCACTCCAGCTTAGGTTCGCTACACAAGCTTTCATCATGCAAGCGGAAGGTTCCACCAGTGCAATGCTCAGACAGCCTATTGTCGACTTCTCAACTCTTCCATTTGAGAGCTTGCCAATGGCAATACCGTCGGAGTTCCAGGGTTTCACGATATCTATGTCCATTGAAGACCCTCCCCAAGGACAAACGGGAAGAGTAAGCAGCAAGGCGCATTGGTTCCAAGGCCTCGGCGAACCCCTGGGAGAAGCCGAGTTCATCTACAAAGCCAACTTGACTTACAGTGCAAATGTGTGGTGGCGATATCAATTCTTTTCACAAGAGTTCGAGAACCTCTAGAATAGTGAAGACCTCAAACCCACATGGCAGAGAGAAGGATTCACCAATTACTTTAAGTGCACAACTCCCAAAACCTAACCTTTATCTATGTTAACTATTTGGTGGCTTCTATTAAAGAGCAAGAGCGCAAGGAGTTGGACCCTGTCTTTGTACTACCATCCCTGGTCAATGATCCTCCCTTCAAGAAGTTCACCTTATCTTTGGACTTAATCAGGACCATGCTTAAGATTCATGGCAACCATACACCCACAGAAAAAGAGTGTCTTATCCCAGAACCTATGAAGCAAAGTGATGTAGATAAATGGCCAGCCATCTCAACCATCACCCCTCAACTGACCACTCCGTTGAGAATATGCTTCCAGCATTTTGCCTTTCCTGCATAGGAGCAATTTACGATTCCACACAAACTTCTATGGTTTGGATTGTACCTTGGCACTACTGGGCCTCAAAACATTGATATTGCTACTTATATCTAGGACCAACTATTATTGGTAGGACATTGGTGGGAGAAGAAAAAGGTTGTTCATAGATGTTGTGCCCTTGCACGCATCATATACATGTGCTTGGTTTATGATATTGCTATAGAAAGAGCCCTCTCAACAGTGCAATTACAATAATATAAAGGCTCCAAGAAAACCACACGAGCCCCCAAAACCCGCTGAGTCAAGTGCATGCATGGCACAATCCCCTGCCTACAAGTTCCGAAATCGCCATCACCTCAACCCACACCCAAAACTTCCCCCCAACGACCTCTAGTTCAACCACAACCAAGTGTCCCACCACTCTGAGTCCGCTCAAATAGATCTGCTACACTCTATGAGGTTTCATAGGCAACGACCGCTGTTCCTACCACCATACCTGCTCCTACCACCACTACTGTTGAAGCAACTATGGCAACTTCTACATTTGTCTCTGACTCTTTTACCTTCCCAGTTACTAGTTTGGGCACTGAGAAAATCCACACTACATTTGATTTTGAGATCCCGGATGTGTTGTCTAGTGGCTTCCAATTTTCGGATACCCATGTTGTTTCTCAAGAATTTGAACACCTAGCTTACCCCACTACACCCTCAGAGGGAGAGAACGCTGATTTGGAAGACAAAGACGACGATTGTATGGTGACAGATGAAGGAGACGCTAACATTGAAGCTAGTGAGGAAGAAGCACAGTAGTCAAAAGCACATGCCGAAGTTCAAGGGGAAGCTAGAACGTATGAAGAAGAGACGGTAGAAGCAACAGCTTACACCATCGCCATTCGACGGCTCTATAATACTATGAATAAGGTTTGGGCAAGGACCAGATTGATGGAAGAACAAAGCCAAGCCATCTTGCAATAGGAATTGGTCAACGGTGGCTTCAAGGAAACTTTAATCTCTGTTATGCATGAATTAGTTCAATCTATAGGTGTGCTAGAAGCCTTACGATGTTTTCTACAGAATCCCCTACCCAGGTTTGACCCTTGGGGGGTTCGCATTCTTAAACAACCGAGCACATATATTCGTGTCCCCATCAGTCCTATCACATCAGCACCCCCTGTGGGTTCCTCTACGATCAACCTAACCGCGAGTGAAGACACTTCCCATGTATATACCCTTAGTGAAACCCTCCCTTCTCACCCGGACCCAACCCTACCCTCCCCTGACATTGTAGATAGTCCTGAGGTTCGTATCCCTTCCACTGTTTTCGTTTGGCCCCTGACATCCAGTCCAATTATGACTATTGCTCCCATTCCCCCTATTTTCATTCCACTCATCCTGATGCCACCTATCATTTCCCTGCCCCCTCATTTCCCCTCGTATACCACTAACCCATTATACTCCTTTACCATCTCTACACAGCCGACCTCCTTCTATTCCTCCTTCACATCCTTTTTGCACTCACGATCCATGCCTTTCCCATTTGTACAACCCTCTCAAGAACTCCGCCCACAAGCCCCCTTCTTATGGCCACCAAGCACACCACCTCACTCACCTCTCACCACACAATTGCACCCACCACCATGCACAATTGCATGCATCCACCACATCACGCAGCACACATCACACAACTGAAGGTACCACCAGCGACATGGATATCTCACCCACTGCATCACCAAATGCACAATTGCATGCATCCACCACATCATGCAGCACACTTCACATGTCACCTATTCGCACATCTCTTCCATCACTTGCCACGACATCCACCATCCCTACCCCAACTCCCACTCCCATTGCACTACAAACCATCCCACATGTGTCATTTCCCACCTTTGCATCATCGTCATCATCCATTGTTGATGCTACCATCAAGCAAATGACACAATGTCTTCAACGGATTAATGTAGAATATTCATTGCTAGGACAACAACATTCCTCCCTCCAATGGACTACACAAGATTTGTAGACATTCTTAGATGCACTCACTTTGCAGAACCAGGACCTCAATACGAAGTATTAGAATTTGGAAACAGAACATCAGAAGCAGCAACAAACTCTTGAAGCTCAAGTACAAGAATGCGTCAAGGAAGTCGAATCGCAGTTAGATGTTTATTTGATGTGCAATGCTCAATTGTCGCAAAATATGGCACTCCTTTGACGGCACCTCAACCCAGCCAAGGAGGAAAATCAACACCTTCAACAACAGAACCGCGAGAACTTTGAAGCCATGTTGGATAATCCAGAGATGCCCCTTAGTCCCTCTCGCTTTCAAGCCGTTCCTCCAGAGTCAATGCAGATTCCCCTGGAAGACCATGCATGGGTGCTTGAGGATTATGATCGCCTACAAGAAGAATGCCGCACACTCAAGGAGACCAATAGGACCTTGTTGCTCAAAGATTCATTAGGGCCTACTATAGTATAGGAAGTAGCACCACTTGCTCTCTTAGACGAATTGAATGTGTTACGTATGAAAGTCCAGGAGTTACAGAACTAGGTATCCAACATGACGGAACTCCCTCGACCATATTTGCCACTCGACCTATCGGAACCTGATGAGACGATACCCATACCAGTTGAGGAAACCTTTGAAGAAGAATATGTACATTTTCCCATTGTTGGAGGATGCTCATCACCCAAAGGACATGATACATATGAATTACCTCCTCTAGCTTGGTTAAAGACAGTCGAAGAACTGGGCAAGACACATTCCGCATGAGTCAATGTGCAACTACATGTGATGGCCAACATCAAAGAGGTTATTTTGAAGTTGCCTTATTTTGCTTCTATCACCCCACGCAGAACCATCATGACCAGCGAGCTCCAATATAAGTTGTATTTCCTCCTGCTCAAAGGATACAATTTTCAAATTGAGAGCATCACTCAAAAGCGCCCCACACACCCACGTAGTTCGAACTTGAAGATGTTCCACTGAAAGCAGAACGGGGTCACATATATCAACCCACATGGCATGTGGACTTACTCCAAAAGCACCCCGAAATGATACACACATGGATGCGCGTGTCGATGCACTTGAAGTACAACCTGTGTTATGGACCAATTCCTCGCAGAAACACCTGGAAGGCATTTGCTATTAAAGTTCAAAATAATCATCAATGTAGAGACTAGCTCAATTACACCTATCTCTCACCTCCCATGAATAACAATCCAATTATCGGCTACATGACGGCCACTATTCGTCATTGGCTACCCCATCTGCACTAGATAATTGATATTGCTGCACAAATGACCGTGAAAATTTTTTATATGATGCAGATGATCTTTAAGAATACACTAGGATTTGAATATGGGAATTTGGACTTAGTATATGACATGATCACGACACCTTCCCTCAAAGTATGCTATGCTTGGCACTACAGACTAAAATATATGTCTGCCTGCTACAAGTAGACATTTGAAGACATGTTCACCACCACTTCTGGGAATACCACTCCGAAGTGTTCGTTAGTCGTCCCACACATTTGCTTCATTCGTTTGCCTACGAACGTATTATGTAGTCAGAGCATTATCTGCGCCCACCTCCAGACGAACCCCAGCCCCTTAATTGCAAGAAACTCAAACGCGACCTTATTAAGGGAATTCGCATCATGGAACATACCTTGGCAACAGACCTTCTCACCAACTATATTACTCACACGACATCAGGTTCTATCAGGGATGATAGAAATGAGGAGGAGGGGAGTGTTCAAGGCAAAGGATCGAGTACCGGCTCTCGTCAGAGAAGAAGAGGAAGTACATAAACTACTGAGATTACTTCATTATGTCAACAGTGATTTTTGTCACTAAAACAATGTAATATATGTATATACATCCGATTATCACAAGTGCGACTCCATTTTGTGCAAGCCGAGGAGTCCTCGAGCTTGAGGAGTCTAATTAGAAAGCTCACACCAATTTTTGTAATTTTTGGAAGCCGTTAGATAGTTCAAATTGGAGGTACAACCTATTTTTTGACTATGCCGATCACTAGATGTGAAACCGATCAAAACTAGGCAAAAACTATAAGTAGAGCTAGAGAGCTCATTTTGTGGTTGTTGTTGCTATTATAGAGCTTATGAGCTAGCAAGTAGGAGAGCTATTGTAATTAGTGGATGATGAATATGAGTATGAGTTATCTTTCCTTGCCTTCCATTGATCTCCATCGCAACTTTTCTTGTGTGTGTATGCATGTGTGTGTATGCAAATTGCATTTCCCACCATCTTCTTCATGCACATCACTTGCTCTTGATCTTCATATCGGCCTAACCTCTCCGCGGATTGACAATTATGAGGTGGAGCTCCTCACATTGGTACTTTCCATTGTGCTAGAGTGATAGTGTGCATGCTAGTGTGCTTCTCACTCACACACTTGTGCATTCCACTTGCTCATGGTCATCATACCACCCTCATACGGATTGATAATTATGAGTTAGAAATCTTCACATTGGAACTCACCATTGTGCTAGAGTGCCACCAAATTTGGCATCGTGGTCGGGGAACGAGCTTTGAGGATGAGCATGTGATAGTAAGACATAGAGTCTTGATGTTGGAATCATAGGTGATCAGGTAATTTTACTATTTTTCTTTACTTTTTCATATTCATCCTCATCCCTACTCACCCCCTACCTCCATATCCTTCATCACAAAATTCTCATCTCCTTGGTCATATCACCATCTCCACCTCATTTCCCTCATTTCACTTGTGAGAGAGCGAGAGAGAGATTGTGTATGATTTGTTTCTTGCATGTTTGTGAGCTTCTTGGTAGGTTTCAGCATCAGTGGTAGTAGTAGCAACATCAACAGGTACGATAGAACTCTACATGTGTCTCAAGACAACGACCTCTATCTGTTATGATAGACATGACCTTTTGGTATTTTGTGATTGCAAGTTAGGCATGATAAACTGCATCATGAGCACATACCGAATCACTAAAAATTATTTTAAAAATATGATTTTTTTTCTATCCATCATGATAGACATAGTCTATTGCATGACAGATGATAGATAGACCTTGTGACAAACACTGCCCATCACGATAGGCAATTTCCTATCACAATAGACACGTTTGTCACAACAGACAGACCCAACGAATATTTTTGTCCATCATGATAGACACCATCCCATGATAGACTCTATCCATCGCACGATATATGAGAGACAAGGACCAAAAAAAATCCACCTATCATGATAGACATCTGTCCATCACGATAGACATACATGGCAGATGATAATCCATCGCGACATACACATCAATTGCAACAGACAACCATCCATGATAGACCTTGTCCATCATGAGATCATTCTATTGTGATAGACACGTTTATTACGATAGACCAACCGATTGCAATAGATAGCTGTCCATCGTGACAAACAAACAAAATGGAAAATTATAGAGTTTTGTCAAATTTTGTCATTTTTTGCCTAATTTTTTGGGACTTTTGTAGAGATTCAGAGCTACTTGGGAGGACAAAGCAAGATACATGTGCATTGCAAGCTTGGGAGCATGCATCATGGGCATCTGAGCATTAATACGGGCATTTGACTCAAGGTTGGAGAACTCTCAAACTCCCTTATTTTATTTTTTAGGTTAGGCTAAGTTCAATTAGTGGTTTTAATCATTGTTGTCTATGTAGACGACATGCTGCTCACTGGTCCTCTTGAGAAGCATATTGCTGATTTCAAGGCTGATTTGCATGCCTCATTTGAGATGTCTGATTTGGGGCATTTGCATCACTATTTGGGCATTCAGTTTATGCAAGTTGATGGTGGAATGGCTTTGTGTCAAACGAAATATATTGACACATTATTGCAGCGTTTTGGCCTTGAAGACTGTAAGCCTATTGCCACTCCTATGGAGACAAGTTTACGATTGAGTCTTCATGATGTTGGAGATGCATTTGATGCTGTTCTCTATCAGCAAGCTGTTGGATGCTTGATTTACTTATGCATTACTCGGCCAGATATTCAGTTTGCTGTCTCACAGATGAGCAGGTTTATGCATTGCCCAGGAGTCACGCATTGGAAAGCGGTTAAGCGCATCTTTCGCTACTTGAGTGGTACTCGGCTACTTGGGTTGTTTTATCCCAAGAGGGGATCACTACCGCCAGATTTGCATGCTTTTTCTGACTCAGATTGGGCTGGTTGTTATGACACTCGTGTGTCCACCAGTGGTTTTTGCTTCATGCTTGGTAGCTCATGTATATCTTGGTTGAGCAAGAAGCAGCCTACTGTGGCCACTTCCAGTTGTGAGGCTGAGTATAGGGCAGCTTTCACAGCGACTGTTGAGTGTGTGTGGCTCAGACGCCTTATGGCTGATTTGGGTGTTGGCCAGTCTTCTGCCACCACCATCTTCACTGACAGTCAGAGCGCATTGGCAGTTGCGAGGAACCCTGTGTTCCATGCTCGCACTAAGCACATTGAGGTGCATTATCACTATGTCAGGGAGAGGTTCTCTGTTGGGGAGATCAGCTTGGCATATGTGCCCACGCAGGAGAACATTGCAGACCTTTTCACGAAGGCTCTGCCTAGGGAGAAGTTTGAAGCTTTCCGCAAAGCTTTGGGCTTACTTCCTTTTGTGGAGTGATTTCCACATAGCTCGGCACTTCCTTATACATGAGTGCCAGCTCCTTGTTCACCGCATCACTCCCAGGGGGGATTTGTTGATATATTTAGGTAGTGATGTGTGTGAACACTCTAGGACCGCCGGGGCACTTTTTTCCCTCTTTAGGAGGTTTTTTTCCCCCGGCTTGTATATATGCCTATTGCCCTAATGGGCTACTTATCTTTGTACATTCTCTAATAATACAATCAGTCTTGTGTGTTGTGCTCCAAGCTTCTTCTTCTTCCTTGTGTTGTTCGCGTGCTTCCGCAGACGTCTAACTCCAACAGTCACGAGCTGTCCATTCGTCGCCATCCGTTGCTTTTTCTCTTGGGAGGATGACGACTTATCCAAGGCGCCAAGGCCTTTAGTTGTACAAGAACCCAATAAAAACAGCTACTTATGTTGTAAACTCTGGACTATTCTTCATTAAATGGGACATTGTTTCCAACAAGTTTTTCACACACAATTGTAAGAGAGAGATCAGGATTAGATGTTGATAGAGCTTATAAAGAAAGACCTAAAGGACTTAGGCATCATCAATGAGGCATAAACAGTTTTGCATTACCTAGATCCAAAGAATTCCCTAGAATCTTAAGATAGATCCAATTGGTGAAATTCATGAAGAACTATTATTAGCAAAAAAAGTGGCTCAAAAGCTAGGAGTCTAGAGAAGACAAAACCCTAGGATGGACTCAATAAAATGGTGCTATAATTATGGAGGAGACCACAGGGCCAACTTTGCCCCATAATGGCTCAGAACTCTAAAAATTCAAATGTCC
Organism: Ceratopteris richardii; assembly: GCA_020310875.1. Lineage (NCBI taxonomy): Eukaryota > Viridiplantae > Streptophyta > Polypodiopsida > Polypodiales > Pteridaceae > Ceratopteris > Ceratopteris richardii. Next base: position 118,252,125 of record CM035416.1, on the reverse strand, counting down.
AGTACTGCACCATAGAGAGAAAATATGCCGACCATACTGCTTAAGATTGTCCCTACAAGAAACAAGCAATTAAGCAAAATTATCAGTAGCCCTATCAACAACCAGAGAGATACCAAAACCAATACCGAAAAAGACCATATTATATGCCACATCAACCTTATCCACCACATTATCAGACACAATAGAGACCTCAACCCATGTTAGGTTAGTATCATATCTATCTATCTATCTATCTATCTATCTATCTATCTATCTATCTATCTATCTATCTATCTATCTATCTATCTATCTATCTATCTATCTATCTATCTATCTATCTACCTATCTATCTATCTACCTATCTATCTATCTACTAAAGTGACCCTAATGCTCAATGTTTTGACTAGACCCACATGGATAGCCCATCGGATTACTACATGGAGTCACCTGAAGATAATGAGATCTATCCATAAAAAACTCCATAGAATGTTATTGGGAGCCCAAACACTCCAATGTGATGTATACAAATACAAACCCTAGGCCCCAATTAAGACGAATGAGACCCCAAACACCTAGAATACCATGTTACATATGTAAGGGAGATCACTTTATACATGATTTTCCACTTCCTCCACAAGGGCAACCTCAACCTCTAACAATTCAAGGCTTTTGTCCTGATTGTGGAAAGGAAAAACTCTTGAGATATTGTCCTAAGAATTTGACCAATGCACAAAAGATTACCTCAATTACCATTATTGTCTTGATTATAGAACCCAATGGAAGTGTGACAACTACTGCCACTATACAAGTAGTTATAGAGCACAGGCTTGTTACTTTGGTATCTTGTCGGGTTCGTTATAACTTACTTTTCGACTGTGCGTGGGTTCTTGGATGGTCAGGGGTTCATAATATAGAGGCCCTATATATATTTTCCCATTCACTTCATTACTGTAGTAGTCTCTTCATTACTTTTCTGACAATTCTAACGAACTTAACTACTAATCTCTAGTACACAACAAAATATGATAATCACCACACCTGAGTACACAAAGACTTAATACTTGCTAGCATACCATCACCATTATACTTGCAATTCACCAATGACTCACTGAACATCAACACAGTACCATGGTTATTCGATACTAAACATCAATAAAACAGAATGATACAACAATGTGTATAACTATGCTAGAAGCAACCTCCAGACACATCGCCCAGACGCACAGTCCGGTGACGCCTCTGTCGCTCTCTTCCAATTGCCTCTTCTATTATCAAAAAAATGGTTACAATGATTGCGCGACATCCTTTCGATGCGCGTTTGTTCCTAATTACATTTTCTACTAAATAGAATGATATTCCATTCCGGTGGCCTAACAGGATCTAATAGACATAGATCAACAGAAAAAATCAAAGGCTAGTGAGTCAAAAAGTGTAGCCAAAAAAAAGAACTAGAGCTTGGAAGGATAGTTGAGAAAGGATGAAGAGACAATGGGCTAGAAAATTGAGTGAACTAGAAGAAAGCATAAAAGAAACAAAAACAAAATTAATTGAAATCACATCTCAAAGGCACTCTCATACACCACCACCATCTCACCCCCATCCATTCGACCACCACCCAGAGTGGGATCAGTCTTAGCCAATCCTACTCTTGAAGACTTAGCCATGATGTTCAAGGCTTATTAGGCTCGAATTTAGGAAGTTATGAACGTGGTGGAGTTAGAAAAATGTTATCCCATAGTGGATTTATAGATTGAAAGGATTAAGCTTTGTGCAAAAATGGTAGAACTAGCTCAGGCTATGTTCCAAGTGAGCCATCTTTTTAATCAAACAAACTCTGTGAAGCCACAACCACATTTTAAAGGAATTTTGGAGAGGATAGAGCAATTAGTGGCCCAAGATTGTAGCTACTCCAAAGGCTTAGAGTAGTGGAAGTAAAAGGATAAGCTCACCACCCCAAGAGAGTTATGTTCCTAATTTGACGGATGATAGAATTCCTTCCTCTATAAGTCATTATTCCCATGAGTTCTTGAGAGATAAAAGAGGAGAAACAGGCCAAGGAGAGCAAGAACCCTCCTCCTATTGAAGTAGTGGATGATCTTCATGATCAATTTTCTCAGTTCATTCCCTCTATCTATGGCAAGTAGGAAGACTTGCAATCGAGTGAACGATTAGACTTTGAATGCAATTCCCTTCCAAATGAGAGCCCCCATGGTTATGGTCAGAAATGATGAATCAATTCTACCTAGTAACATAGAAGTAGTGAAGAACACTAAAGTGAAGTGCCATCTCACTTTAGAGGAGCTACTCAAGATTAAACTTGCATTGTGGAAACTTGTAGCTAACCAACTACTAGAAGTATTTGAGTCCCAATGTCAGGTAGGATCACAAAAGACAGTGCCAAAGGTACCCTTGGATAAGATAAGAGATGTGAGAAAAGGAGAAGAAGGAAATACTTATCTTCCTATTATTTCTTAGGGCTATACAACAAAGGCTATTCTGGATTCAGGAGCAAGAATTGCAATTGTACCACTTCCTTATGGAAACATTGGGGCAAGCCATGGCTCTATCAAGAGTCTTTGACTAAAGAGATTCTAAACCGATTGAACGTGTCTAAGAAACATAAGAAAGAAGAGTTAAGGATACATGAAGAAGCGAAGGTAGAAGCATTGAAGCAAATTAGAAGAATGAAGTTAAGAAGACAAGGCATAAATCAGACTCAGAATGCGAAATATGAAGCCCGAGGTATCACATGGTTATGTGTTAGATTAAAAGGAATTCTCCTCATAGCATCATTGATAGATGTCCCTTTATTTCAATCAAACTAGGACATGACATGATTGCTAAGATAATCAGGGATTGGATTGATTCAAGTGCTGCAACTAGTGCTATAAGATACTCTTGTTGTCGGGACATGGGATTGTCAATTAATCCTATTGAAGCTTAACTTGTAGGATTAGGAGTGCAAACCCCTTGCATGGGCAAGGTAAAATTTCCCATCTCTGTTCAAGATGTTTTGATGACAATTAAAGCACTCGTTTGCCATGATGAAGAACTCACTGAGTCTTTCATCCTGGGTCAGGATTGGATCTACAATCATGTAGTCATATTAAATATAAGAAGTAGACTTCTTTATATTTGGGTAAATGAGCAACATGTCATGATAGAACTAGACAGTGGCACAATCATTGATCTAGACATCGCACAAGCCCTTAGTCTGTATGAGCTTAATCATGAAGAGAAAGATGTTATTGTCCAAATTTGTGTAATGCAAAAGGTTTCAACTGATAAAGAATAAGCGAGAAAGAGGATGGAACTCCCTTCTTTTCCAAAGGCAACTGTAATCTCAATGTCTCAACCTGAGAAGCATGACAATTGGGACAAGAAGACTTGAGAACCAAGAAGAAAACTAGTTCATAGCATAAAATAGATCTGGGTATGAAAGAATGAGCATCCATTGCTCCCTTACTAGCACAACCATTGCCAAACAAGCAGTCAAAGAAGCCAAAGCAAGCAGCTACAACACATCAAGGATATCATTTGCAAAAAGTATTCTCCATTTAGATATCAAAGAGGTCGATGAATTCTGACCACAATCACAAATGAATTTAAGCACCTAAGACATGCTTCAAAGCTCAGATTGCTACACATGAGCTCACATGGTTTAATCAGTACTCATCAAGCCCAACCCCCCATAAACCCATATTGAAAGCTATTACAAACACACCCTCATATAAAGTCAACCCTAGAATAACTTGGAAATGGGTACCTAAAAAGTCCTATGACCAAGTTCAGTCATCATTGAAACCCTTATATGTACCATACTACAAAACTTGTAATCCCAGAAGGGAAGTCTGGAAAGTCAAGTCATGTCACAAACCACCTGATCCCACCTTGTAACATCTTTGTACACTATTAGTCACATGTTGAGATCAATGCATAATCCAAGTATGCATCTAGATTACCACTAATTATACTAACTCTCACTCACACCAACCTCACATATCACTCACACACTCACTTACTCTACACACCGGGGTCAATAGCATCATATTGGTATTGCAAAGGGAACAAAACATAATTAGGGTTGTGATACAATATTGATGTGGTACTTCTTCTAGTAGATCTACAAAACCCATCAGTTAACGTAGTAATCCATGACGGAAGCAAGCAGTAGCTCCCAGCCAATACATATTAGCACCTTGCCCATCTCTGAGCATCCGAAGGAAAGACCAGAGGCACTTTAGCACTTGCAAATAATCCCAGTTCAAGACCCTCTTGCAAGACACACAACAAATGTTAGTGCCCACTCCCATTGGTTCAACAAAACAGTGAGACTTCTAGGGTATGTTGCCTACATTTGGGAAGTTGAATGTGATTTCAATAATATATGGTGCAAGTATTAGTTTTTCACCCGAGAGTCTGAACCGTTGCACAACATCCCAGAGCTTCAACCCATTTGGCAAAAAGAGGTTAAATGAATACTTTAGTGCACGACTACCCAAACCAGACTTCATGAGGTGCTATTATCTTATAAGCATTTTACAACCCATAATTATGAAGGATGTGCCCAAAAATTTTTTCATCCCCCCCCCTCCTCATGTGCAACAATGAACTAAAGAAGTTTAGGCTTTCCCTTAACTTAGTGCGGGAGACTCTTAGCATGCAAGGAATGCATACTCCTACAGAGAAGGAGACATTGGATCCAGTGAATATGAAGAATAGGAATCTGACCAAGCTTAAGGACATGGTCACGATGACCCCAAACATAGCAGTTCCACTCAAAAATTGGATGCAACACTTTGCTTTCCCTAAGCAAGATCGCTTCACACAACCACACAAGAGGACTTGGTTTACTCTGTACTTGGTTGAAACCAGCAACATGAACATCAATGTCCCTTATTGGAATGTCAAGAAGATACATACAACTAGCCATAGATGGACTCACAAAGCAATACTGAAAGGATGTTATGCTCTCAATCGCATTTTTTATAGGTGCCAAGCCTATGATATGCCAATCCAGTGAGCATTTTCTTGGAATAGGATCCAACAATTTAAGAGCAAAAAGGCTTCTACACCCCCGTCCAAGAGGATGTGAGGGACGATACCATGTGCCCAACCTCGACAAGCCATGTTGACCCCCAATATTTCACTAGTAGGGGAATGTATTCTCATACCATTTACACTTTGGCTTCCAAGAAGAAGCACTAATGGATCATCCACGGCTCAACAAGTGGTCCCAGCTCAACCTATAGACCTTGAATTTGAATAAGGCAATGCCGACTTTGAGCAACTACTGAGGGAAGTAGAACTAGATTCAAAAGAAGAATGTGAAGGCAACCATCAACAATAACAACAAGAACAAGAATAGCAACAAGAAGGTTAGGAGAAAGAAGAAGAACATGAAGAAAAAGGGGCACCAACCTATATAGTTGAACTTCGCCAATTACGAGAAACCATAGAGAGTGTTCAATCTAGAGGAAGACTTTCTGTATAGAGCAATTGATTGTTGATGAACCTGGTAGAAGGATTGGATTCACAATTCATTGTATCCGTACGAGTTCTAAACAGAAACTTGTGGTATTGTGGATGTTGTTAGATACAATGTCTCAATTGGCCAATTCCAAACATATGTTGTAGTCTTAAGAAGAAACCCTACAAGCAAGCGTGTTGGGCACATTGGATATAGCAAATACCTCTCAATGAGGCCACCAAGGTTTTGTCCCCATTTTCGACAGCAATGATGTAGTGTGGAATAAAAGAATAAATCACAAATCATTGCTCTTTTTGGAAAGCATTCATTTTTAGCATTAATATTTGCGATTGGTGCTTTTAGAAAAAGCCTTCACATGCAAAAGCTTTTTTTTGCTTATTCTCATCCCTTAAAGGCTTTAAAGCTATAAAAGGGAGGCCTAGGCTCATGGTAAGTATCTTCTCAAGGAGTTTATCATCTCAAGCTACATACAAGCTAAGGAGGAGATCAAGGAGGTCCTCTACGTGGGGAAGATTTTCTACACTCTTGGAGGAGTTGTGCTCTAAATCAGGAGACATTTGGAGGAGTTCATGTCAGCAAACATATTGTGAGTAACAAGTCTACATTTGTCCTCACTTGTTCATTCACTGGTTTCTAATTTAGGGATAATCAAAATTTGGGTTTGTTGTAAAATATTTCTAAACTGTTCATATTCCATATTCTCACACACTCACTCTTCATACCTCTTAGGCACATAATCTCTTGTATCTAGTTCCTATTTTTGCCTAGATTTAGTTATTGTCAGTTTGTATCATATTCACATATTGTAATTTGACATTGGAATGTAATTTAGTGTAGGTGAGCACTCTAGCTTACTGTACAGTTTGAAAACCTTTCTATCTCTCACTCATCTAATTTTGAGTCTTAAGATGTGTATGCTAAGGTTCATGTGTTGGGAGATCTTGTAAACCTATGTTTATTGTTAGTGAGGCCCACCCCACTTCCAACATTTGGTATAAGAGCATAGTTGACATACATCCTTAACAAGTTGAGTTGTTATAGACTTGAAAATGAAGACAAGGCTGAGGGCATGTCTAGCTATCCATGTGGAGTTTTATGATAATGAATCTATTATTATCAAAGGACTTGTGGAATATTGTCAATGGCACTTATCCAAGGCCACGACAAGTCGGAGAAGAGGCTACTACATCTTCTAGAATAATTCTTGTTCCTATTTTTGCTCAATAGGAGGTTAGTGAAGAAGAAAGAACTACTTCATCACCAGCAATCCATACTACTACCACATTACTTCCTACAAAATAGCAATCCAAATGGGATTCAAGGGATGTACACACACTTTCATATATTGTTATGGGAGTCAAGAGGCATATTATACCCCAAATTAGGTCACATGGAACCTCTTGTCACACTTAGTTGGAGCTAGAGAATCTCTATCAGAGCAGAAACCTTGTTAGAAAAGCTCATCTAAGGAGACAACCAGCCAACATGAGGATGAAATTTGGTGAATCAGTGCAGACACATATTTTAAAGCTCAAAGGTTTATGAGATCAATTACTCAATGTTAGATTAAACATTTCAAATGAAGAGATGGTAAACACACTTCTAAACTCACTTCCATCTACATATCATGCTTTGTTACTTCTTTATCTCTCTCTATAAGAGATAGAGAACTTTCATTTAAAGAGCTATAATTCCTGTTACTTCAAGATGAAGATCAACAAAAGAGTATGAAAGAGAATGATGAAGCCATGTTATCATCATCAAAGGGAAATAAGAAGAAGTAGATAGAGAAGGAGAAGAATAATCAACAATCTAAAAAGGAAAGTAATTCTTCGAATCCTAAGTCTTCTAGTCTGTCTCCTAATGTTTCCTCCACACCCAAAGAAAATTATTTCACTACATCTTATTCAAAGAAAGGAGTATGCCATTACTGTAAGAAACTAGTTCATTACATAGAAGAATGCAAAACAATGATTTTCAATGAGAAGAAGAAAGCATTAGGTCATAGTGCTGAAGATGATCCAAAACCTAAATCTTCAAAGGTAGATTCATATGCATGTATTACTATTGAAGAGGTAGCTTTTGATCAGGCAACATTAAATGCAATCTCAGATAATCCTTGGATTTTTATTCTAGAGCTACTAAGCATATGATAGGTTGTAGAAAGGTATTTTCTTTCCTTTCTAACTCTTCAAGTAGAAGAGTGATCGTTGTAGATGGTCATGATTTGGATGTTGTTGGTGTTAGAGAAATAAACCTTAAGTCCAGTGCAGGTGGGAATTTCACAATTTCCAATGTTCTTTATGTTCTAGACATGAATAAGAATTTTCTCTCTATCTCTACTTTCTTGTCAGATGGTTATATAGTTATTTTTAAGAAAGATTCATGTTAGATCCTTTCACCTTATGAAAAGTATTGTCTACTTCAAGGTGAAAATAGAAGTTGCATGTTTGTGTTATCCAAAATAAGTCATGATAATGTTGCTAGGTCTACAACACCAAAGGAGAACATGAAGTTATGGCATGCTAGATTTGGTCATATCAGTTACACAGCTCTCAAGCATATCAAAGATCATAGTATGGTGGAGTTCACCTAATTTTGCTTTACGAGATGATGCATAATCATGTGAAGGATGTCTTGATGGAAAGCTTCACAAACTTCCTTTTAGGAAGCATGGATATATCATAGCCACAAGGAAGTTGCATATCATACATTCATATGTGAATGGTCCGATGAGAACAAAAATTCTATTCAAGGTTTCAGGTACTCTGTTACGCTTATTTATGACTTCTCAAGATATTCATGGATTTACGATCTTAAAGTGAAGTCGGAGGTTTTTCCTACTTTTAAGAAATTCTTAGCTATGGTTGAAAATGAAAGTCAGTCAAACATCCAAACTTTGAAAAATGATAGAGGAGGAGACTACATGTCTAAAGACTTTAAGTCTTTTCTTGAAGACAAAGGTATCTTTCATCAACTCACTATTTCTTATACGCCAAAACAGAATGGTTTTGCAGAGAGAAAGAATAGTATACTTGTTGAGATGATCCGTAGTATTATTTCATCCAAAAAGCTTTCTCCCAAGTTTTGGTTTGATGCAGTATATACAACTAATCACATTCTGAATAAGTCTTCCACAAAAGCTTTGAAGGTCATTACACCTTATGAAGCTTATTATAGGAAGAAGCCCAATGTGAGCTACATCAAGCTTACCACGATCCTTCGCATTGAGAAGAAGGATCGTAGTAAGCTTGATGTAAAATCCATTAAAGCCATCTTTATTGGTTATGCAAGTGAAAGCAAAGGATACATATTCTATGTTCTAGAAACATGTGATATCCTACTCTCATGCAAGCCTATATTGTAGAAAGTCAAATTTATGATAAGAAGGAAGAGATTACAAAATTCATAAAAGCATATGATTATGTGTTTTTTAGAAGGAATCTGGATTCTTACATTCAACCATACAAGGAGGGTGATGAACTTTCTCAAACCGTAAAAGGTGCACTTGACAAAGGTGAAGAGAGAGAGTTACATTACCTACATCAGTACCTAGTCCATCATCAATACCTCTTGATGTTCTGACTTATGAAGTTGGAGAAGGTTCCAGAGTTCTAGAAGAAAGAGATATTGAAGAATCAGAAAGGATTCCATCACTTTTAAGGAATACACCAAAGTGGTTATATCAAACCTGGAAGGATATTGGTATAAAGGAATACATTGGAAGAACCAAAAGTCAAACAAGGAGACAACAAACAGACCAGGTAAATTATGCAAAACATTTTAAGATTCATAATATTTTAGCACTTACTTCAATTGAGAATGAACCAGCTAGTGTTCAAGATGTACTACATAGTCCTTTATGGAAGAAAGCTATGTAAGAAGAGTTTGATTCTATTAATAAGAATCAAACATGGAAGCTTTGTGAGTTACCAAAAGGTAAAAAATATATTGGTGATAAGTGGATCTTCAAAATCAAAAGAAAAGAAGATATAGTGGAAATCAATTTTGAGGTATATTTGTAGATATCAGATGTTTTGTAGGTTCTTGTACCATAATGTCATTGAAGGGGGGATTGTTAGATATCCAATTCTAAACATATGTCTAGTCTTATGAAGAGCCCCTACAAGCAAGCACGTTGGTTGTGTTGGATAGAGCAAATACCTCTTAATGAGGCCACCAGGTTTTGATCCCCATTTATTGTCATGGACAAAGGAGACCATCCAGAACCTTAGATCCCATGTGAATTCTATATCTCATGATTGGTTCAGAATTAGGAGAAACCAATGATTCCATTGCGTACGAAGCATGCCAAAACCCTAAGATCAACTGTCTACTTGCCTCATTGGGATATCCAGAGCTCATGTTTCAAAATGATGACATCGTCTATGACATCATCAATTTGTAACCACCATTCAGGAACCACCCTTGAAAACCTATATAAGGAGGGGTTGGCCACATTCATAATCAGTCTTGCCAATACCAGTCTTGGGAGCTCAAGGAGTCGTGACCACCAAGTAAGTACTCTCCAAGTTCCAGTTCCTGTTCTTGTCTTGTTCCTTGTTCCAGCCCTATCTAGTCTTGTATCCTGGACATCTAGTCTTGTCCTCTTGTAGTCTTGTCATACGAGATCTTGTTGAGTTATTTCTTGTATCTAGTTCATCTCCCTAAAGGGAGTTCTTGTAATCCAGATATCTTGTTTCATACTTACGATCCCGGGTTGTGGGATCTCCTGTATCATCTCTAGTCAAGTTATTCATACCTATCAGTCTCGAGTTGTGGGACATCTTGTATCAATCACGTATTCTTGTATCATTTTCCCTACATGGGTGTTCTTGTAATGAGAAGTGTATTCCCAAAATCTTGTCTACTGTAGTCAGAGAGCACAATCTAGTGCTCCCTTGACATTTTGGCAAGACTAGCTTCTATCCAAGACCAGTCATCATGGGGAATGCTTATGAACAGATTGTACCATCACTTCAGAGTCTCCAACAACAAGTCGAAGACCTAACTCATCGACAAACGCAAGTCGAGATGGAACATCCAGTGCATGTAGGTGCACTCCTCCAAGAATTACAAGAATGAATCGGCAGTCTTCAGACAAATAAAGGGAGTATGCAAGTAGATCAACAACCTAGTACATCCTTCATGAGGGAACCCAAGATCTGCATGCCAAAAAAGTTCGATGGTGATGGCACAAAGTTCCGAGGATTCTTGCAACAAGTCAAATTGTACATCCGTATGCAGCCTGATAGATACCCTAATGACGCATCCAAGGTCGATTTTATTGGAACCTTACTCTATGGTCGAGAATTATCATGGTTTGCCCCAATCTTGGAGAAGGATGTGGCCGTACTTCATGACTATGAGGGATTTCTTAGAGAGCTCATCGCCACATTTGGAGATGCAGACACGAGTCGAGTGGCAGAAACAAAACTTTGAAAGCTACATCAAGGCAACCGCCCTGCCTCTACCTATGCATCAGAATTTAGGCAATTGATACGTGACCTCACTTGGCATGAAGATTATCTCATAAGCCAATTTAGATGGGGCTTAAGAGATGATGTGAAGGACCTTCTACTCACCATGCCAGAGGTTAAGACATTGAATGAATACATCAACCAAGCTATTCAATGTGATAACCACCTTTTTGAAAGGAAACAAGAAAAACAAGTAGAAGGAAGACATCGCCAATGGAAACCCTTCCAACCCACTCCTAGAGATGAGTCTATGCCCGAACCTATGCAGATAGATGTAACTAGGTTCCAACCTCTAACCCCACAAGAGAAACAAAGAAGGAGGGATAACAAGTTATGCCTGTACTGTGGAAACCCTGGACATATTGCAGTTAATTGTCCGAACAAGAGAACAAACTCCAGAGTCGCAGCCACCCTTGTAGACCAGGGATAGTTGTAAACGAGACCATGCAGCCGGACCATGATATAAGAAAGGGTCTCATAATTCTAGCTACACTCATAGAAACATGTCTTGCACCTGTCAAGTTAATCATGCCCAAGAAGACCCTTTCCCTTACCGCCCTAGTAGATTCAGGAGCATCCTCATGTTTTATCAATGAAGGATTGGTTAAGAAACATGGAATTCCTGTACTTCGGAAGAACAAACCAGTAATAGCTGAAGTAGTAGATGAACAACCTCTAGCATCTGGGAATATAACTATGGAAACCACACCATTAAGAGTACACCTTGGTGACCATGAATCCCACATATGTTTCAATATAATATCAAGCCCATTACATCTAGTTATCATTGGAATGCCTTGGTTAAAGAAGCATAATCCAGACATTAATTGGGAAAAGAATAAGATCACCCGTCGAGATATTCAGAAGAATCCAACATATGTCGGAGCCAAAGCCTTCATACGTGCAGTAAGGAAGGAACCTACATATATGATCTATGCCATACCAGCTCAAGAATCCAAGAAAGATGATCTAGTGGAGCTACCCAATCAGTACAAAGGCTTTGCGGATTTTTTTTTGAAAAGAAGAATGCAGATATCCTCTTGGATCATAGACCTTACGATTGCGCCATAGATATTCAAGAGGGAGCACAACCACCCTTTGGACCAATCTACAAACTATCCCCAGAGGAACTTACAGAACTACGCAAGAACATTGATGAGAATCTAGCAAAGGGGTTTATCAAACACTCGAAGTCTCCAGCAGGAGCTCCTATTTTATTTGTGAAGAAGAAGGATGGGACTCTCCGGATGTGTGTAGACTATCGTGGATTGAATAAAGTCACTAAAGAATAGATACCCATTACCACTTATATCAGAGCTCTTGGAACGCCTTGGAAAAGCAAAATTCTTCACAAAGATCAATCTTCAAGGAGCTTACAACCTTGTCAGGATCAGAGAAGGAGACGAATGGAAGATAGCATTTTGAACAAGGTATGGTCATTTTGAATATGTAGTTATGCCATTCGGCCTTACAAATGCTCCAGCTGTCTTCCAACATATGATGAATGATATCTTTCGAGAATATTTAGATGATTTTGTTGTAATATACCTTGATGATATCTTGATATTCTCCAAAAATCTAGAGGATCATGAATGCCATGTAAAGATAGTCCTAGAGAAACTAAGAGAAAAAGGATTATATGCGAAATTGGAGAAGTGCTCTTTCCATAAGAAAAAAGTGGAATTCTTAGGGTACATTGTATCAGATAAAGGAATTTTTATGGACCCTAAGAAGATTCAGACAATTCTTGATTGGCAACCCCCTTCATGTGTTCGAGTGTACAATGTTTTCTGGGGTTTGCAACTTCTATAGGATATTCATCAGAGATTAATCCAAGATAGTGACACCTCTTACCAAGCTTATAGGGAACTCCAAATTCTCATGGACCGAAGAAGCAGAAAAAGCATTTCAGACCTTGAAATCAGCATTCACTACTTCTCCAATTCTAGTTCATCCTGATTCTAGTAAGCCCTTCTTCCTAGAGAGAGATGCATCAGACTTTGCCCTAGGGGCCATTCTTTCCCAATATGGAGATGATGGACACCTACATCCAATTGCTATCATTCAAGAAAATTTTCTCCTCTAGAAATTAATTATGAAATTCATGACAAAGAACTTCTTGCCATAGTGGATGCCTTTGATACTTGGCGCCACCATCTAGAAGGAAGCAGCTCATAAAGTTATTGTGTATACAGACCACAAGAACCTAGAGTATTTTATGACCACCCGCATCCTCAACAGAAGGCAATCTCGATGGAGTAACTTTTTATCTAGGTTCGACTTTGTCATCACATATCGTCCCGGACGGCAACAGTGTCAGTCAGATGCCTTGTCAAGAAGATCTTACCTTGCACCAAGAAGGGTGAAGAGGCCTTTGACCAATAGGAGAGCATATTACTCAAGCCTGAGCATCTCCAGTTAGCAGCTATCTCTTCAAGCCATCATGAAGATTCAGCCTTGAATCATTTGATCCGTGAGACTCTACCACGAGATGAATTGTTTTGAAACCTTAAGCAAAAAACTCAAGAAGGAAGAATTCAAGAAGTAAATGAATTCCAAGAAAAGGATGGGTAGGTATTCCAATCTTCCTTAGGATATTCTAGAATCTAGGACATGCTCGACTTCAAATTCTTCATGATCATCAATCTCGATAGGTGGTGAAGGACTAGGTCTCTCCCCCCTCAATGATGAAATCTGATATGGCTCCAACATGGATACATGGAAAATTGGATGTATTCTCATGGTGCTTGGTAGCTGGAGCTTGAAGGTGACTAGATTGATCTTGGCCAAGATGGTGAATGGACCAAATCTTTGATGATCTAACTTTGCACAGGGTCTTGAAGTTTGTAAATTGTTTCTGAGTAACCATACTTTATCCCCAATTTGATACGATGGATTTTGAACACGATGTTGATCTGCATAGTACTTATAATGTTCTTGAGCTTTATGGATCTCTTCCTTGAGTTCTTTGTGAATTTCCATGAGGTACTGAGCCTTGTCTCTTGCAATTGGGTTCTTGACATGATTTGCGAGTTGTATGTCCATCCTTGGATGTTGTCCATAATTTGCAAAGAAGGGAGTCTGCTTGGTAGAAGTATGCACACTATTGTTATAGGCAAACTCTACAAAGGGTAAAAGATCAAACCAATCATTCTGATGATAGTTGATGGTGCAACGGAGATATTGTTCTAGGACTTGATTCACCCGTTCTGTTTGTCCATCAGTCTGTGGATGATTGGCTGTAAGAGACCATCCAAAACCTTAGATTGGTTCATAATTGGATGTGAATTCTATATCTCATGATTGGTTCAGAATTAGGAGAAACCAATTGTTCCATTGCGTCCGGAGCATGCCAAAACCCCAAGATTGACTATCTACTTGCCTCATTCGGATATCCAAAGCTCATGTTTCGAAATGATGACATCATCAATTTGTAACCGCCATTCACGAACCGCCCTTGAAAACCTATATAAGGAGGGTTTGGCCGCATTCATAATCAGTCTTGGGAGCTCAAGGAGTCGTGACCACCAAGTAAGTACTCTCCAAATTCTAGTTCCTTTTCTTGTCTTGTTCCTTGTTCCAGTCCTGTCTAGTCTTGTATCCTGGACATCTATTCTTGTCCTCTTGTAGTCTTGTCGTACGAGATCTTGTTGAGTTATTTCTTGTATCTAGTTCATCTCCCTGAAGGGAGTTCTTGTAATCCAAATATCTTGTTTCATACTTACAATCCCAGGTTGTGGGATCTCCTGTATCATCTCTAGTCAAGTTATTCATACCTATCAGTCCCGGGTTGTGGGACATCTTGTATCAATCGCGTATTCTTGTATCATTTTCCCTACGTGGGTGTTCTTGTAATCAGAAGTGTATTTTCGAAATCTTGTCTCCTGTAGTAAGAGAGCACAATCTAGCGCTCCCCTGACATTTATGGCAATAGCGATGCAATGCATAATAAATCACGAAACATTTCTCTTTTTGGAAAGCATTCAATTTTGGCATTAATATTTGTGATCGGTGCTTTTAGAAAAAGCATTCACAGGCAAATGTAGTTTTTTGCTTATTCTCAACACTTAAAGGCTTTAAAGCTAGAAAAGGGAGGCCTAGGCTCATGGTCTAGTATCTTCTCAAGGAGTTTCTCATCTCAAGCTACACTCAAGCTAAAGAGGAGATCAAGGAGGTCCTCTACATGAGGAAGAGTTCCTACACTCTTGGAGGAGTTCCGCTCTACATCAGGAGACATCTGGAGGAGTTCGTGTTAGCCAACATATTGTAAGTAACATGTCTACGTCTGTCCTCACTTGTTCATTCACTAGTTTCTAATTTAGGGATAATCAGAATTTGGCCTTGCTATAAAACAATTCTAAACTGTTCGTATTCTCCATATTCTCACACAGTCACTCTTCATACCTCTCAGGCACACAATCTCTTGTATCTAGTTCCTATTTCTACCTAGATTCATATATTGTTAGTTTGTATCATATTCACACATTCTAATTTGACATTGGAATATAAGTTAGTGTAGGTAAGGACTCTAGCTTACCATACACTTTGAAAACCTATCTATTCTCTTTGTCTCTCACTCATCTATTTTTTATTCTTAAGTTGTGTATGCCAAGGTTCATGTGTTGGAACATCCTATAAACCTATGTTTATGGTATGATGATCGACGAATCAACACAAGACAAAGGCAATGTAAGAACATACAAATCTCAGTCTTGTAGGTTGAAGAGGCAACAATGACTCAAGAAGTGACAACCACTGCCACAACCCCACTATCTGAGGCAACTATTGACATGATTGCTGAAACATTTGTACAAACCGCCCTAGTCTCACCCATTCCCCCTCCATCCCCGACCAGAACTCAAGAACCTCAAACCACACTCGCTGCAGAAGTCACCACCCAACAAAATCTTCCACACCCCACCCCATTCACCCACTAGGCTTGAAGCCATTGTAATTACCACTAAAGTACTAACAACAATGCCTATCTTTAGCTTCCATGCTCCAATGTCTCATTCCCAACTATTCTCTTTAATCACCAATCCCTTGTACAATACCTCTTCTTCATCAGTTGAACCCGCATTAGGTCACCCACTCTGACACCTTGTAATGGGTCATCCTGCCCCTACTTCTACCATGTTAGGCCATCATGCTCTGCAGTATACCCAACCACTCTTTCCCCCGATGAGCTACTCATCCACATTTTCATCCATATTTCAACCTCGACCACCCTCAACTACACCATCACCTTGGGCATCCCTTCTGTCTTTCCGAGCACTAGCCCAATCTACTTTTTGGTGGGCTAGCTCTACCCAAGGTCCTCAACCATTTGTAACATCTTCACTTTTCCTCGACACTATGAGCACCGCACCTACCATCATATGTGTATTCATGGTAGAACCTTCACTCACTTCCATGTCCGACCCCAAGATGTTTCACCACCCACATCACCTTCTCCATCCCACACTACCACCTTCACCCATTCCCCCTCCACCAACATCACTAACACACACATCACCATCGTGCACTGCATCCACAATTCCCATCCCCATTCCCATCCTCCATGCATTTCCTCCTGTAAATATAACATTTATGAATGTAAACAGTGCTCTTGATACAATGATTCAATGTGCTAACAAGCTTAGATAGGAATATCAACAATTGGAAATGCACCATGCAACGATGAACGCCAAATCTATCTCATTACATGAAAGAGTCGCAGAGTTGGAGGCAAGGAACAAGGCATCACATGATCAATACCATACCTTGCAACAATCCCACAATGAGCTTGAATCAAAACTTTAGGATATTTATCACAAAGTTGCGAAAGAAATGGAAAACTAATTGCACATACAAATGGAGCGAAACTCCAAATTCCAACATAATATGGCACTCTTACACCGCCATATGGAAGCTCCATTTGAAGAGAGCAAGTTCCTACAATAGCAAAATCAAGAAAATCTAGAGCTAGCTATCGCAAGAGCTTGTGGAGATACCATTCAAAGAAACATTTGAAGACACATACAAACCATAGCCCATGCCAAGCAGATTGGTCCCCAAGAGAAGGACAAGAAATGTATGAGGCACCTAGGCCACAATGGCTGAAACAAGTCAAAGAATTCGAATGAACACATGGCGATAGAGTGGCTATCCAAACTCATTCCATGGAAAAACTAGAAGATATGGTGCTAAATTCGGAGTACTAACCTCTATCACTGATGCTTGATCACAACCTCAAAGTTGCAATATATGCCATATTTTGTGCTTTTAGCCAATTCTAATGTAGAGATCAAGCATGTCATCGGAAAGGGTCCCACATTCGCCACGCACTTCCAACCGGGCGATGTCTCAGAATGAGCACAATGAGGGATGATATTTCAACCCAATTGGCATCGACATCTATTGGATACTTACCCAAAAATGATGAGGACCTCCCCAACAAGGGTTTGTCAAGGATGAGAGACGCGAGAGAGGGCGAGCATTAGCGGTCAAGGTGGAATACGCCATTAAGGAAGTATGCGACAGGGAAGTCAAAGACAAGAGAACTAGAGAGAAGAACAAGGAGGACCAAGTAGATAGAGCATTCAATGTGGATCAAGCAAGGAATAGGCCTAATTACATTTCTTCACAATCAATCAAGCAATCAAATAGTGATTTTTATCACTACACCTCAATGGAAATATTCATTTTTGGTAGTTTAGACTCCATTTTGTTCAAGCCGAGGAGTCCTTGAGCTTGAAGAGTGTTAGGAGAACCGGTTTACCAATTTTAATATTTGAGTCTCCAAAAATAGCTTAGGAACCTATTTTTTAACCAAGTCAGATAATAAGTCCAAACTATGCCAAAACTAGTAAAAAAACTATAAAAAGAGCTAAAAAGCTCACTTTTTGGGGGTTATCTAGTTAGAGAGTGAACTTATTCTTGAGAATTGTATACTTTCTTTGAGCTTTCTAATAGTGGGTTCCATTGCTCCACTTTTTATCTTGCCTTGCATGCACACATGTGTGTACATGCTAGTGTGCTTCTCACTCATGCACTTGTGCATTCCACTTGGTCATGGTCGTAATACCACTCTCACATCTCCGTAGATTGACAATTACAAGGTAGATCTCCTCACATTGGAACTCACCATTGTGCTAGAGTGAAACCACCTAAACGGGGGTTCCTTCTCACAACATTTTAGCAATAAAAACACTTGTTAATCGGCATCCTTGACTTCCTCCTCCATGCAAATCAACGAGATAAATAGAATTCTACACCAAAATCCTATGAGATACGAATACCACTATCATAAAACAACTAGTCTAAGAAAGTCTATAAGGACCAATAGAATAACATCATAACAAGACAAAGTCCACAAGGGATGAGGGATGCACATATCCACCCCAACCGACTCCACCCATATATATACCTCTAGGAAAAGGGGATGCATGTCCTTGGACTCCTCCAAGTGCCCCTCCAAGTGTCCCTCATGTGGACACTTGCCTAAGGTCCAACCACATGGTATCACATGGATACTTAATCAAGTGAGCCCCCTCCTCTCATGTACACCTGAAGGTGCCACTAAGAGAAGCTTCTCTCAAGAGTAAGGTTCCCATACCTTAAGATAAATCAATTCTAAGGTTGACCCTTCAAAATGGGAGCTCAAATGATTTCAATAACTCAAGGGTTCAAGGCCTATACTTGGAGATACTTTCCCAAGGGTTTCTCGTAAAAATCCAAGGGTTATCCAAGGGGTTTTGGACCCTTAACATGCATGCTAGGAACCATAATTATACAACAATAAGCCTTGTGGAAGAGTAGGCATAGAGGTTACCTAGGTGAAGGAAGCAACTCATGGATACCTGAGAGAGGAGGGCGCAGGCCCTCATAATCCCACATGTAATGTGTGAAGCACATAATAAGTCTATAAAAGGAGCTTAAAAGACATTATTCAAATAACAAAGGGAGTGGACGAGCTTGCAAGAGCTCTCCCTCCCTTTCACTTATGCGCATGCATGTGGGAAAAGGAGAGAAGCTCTTTGTTTCTTTACACTCTACTCATGGATGCCTAGATTGCAATGCATGCATTCATGCTGCCAAACAGAGGCAATTAGACATTTTTGAATTGGAACACAAAGCTTTGGTACCACTTTTAGATGACAATGTAGAATATGTTGAGAAGTGCACATGAGATTGAATCTGCATAGGCAATTAGAAATTTTCAAATTGCAACACAAAGCTTTGATACCACTTTTAGATGACAATGTAGAAGATATTGAGAAGTGCACATAAGATTGGCTTTGCAAGGATAAAACATACATCAAGATGGAAAATGGCTAGCTCCCCACCATAGCAACCTATTTATATAAAGTGTGGTTTACTATTGAGAGCTTCATAGCTCTCTTTTAGCCTTTAAGGTTTTAAACCTTATTGTATAACATGGGTTGACTTTGATAACTTAATATCACAAGAAAAAAAAAATCTTCCAACCCATTTCTCTCAAATTTTTTTTCTCATGAACCTAAAATGTACTTCACTTCATAAAATATCTCATAGTTAAATGGAAAGATGGGGTGAACAAAATATAACATGAAAAAATATTCATTAATATGCAAAAGTGATTCTCCTCCTACTAAATTTAAGAACACAATCCTTAGTTAAAACTAGAGGAAAACAAGAGACATGGGCACAACCACCTTCTACATGGTAGATCATGGGATTTGGGAGAAAATTGCCTTTATAACCTATTTCACCAAATCTTTTTCAAGGATGAAAATGTTGTGCAAGGGGAAGATCATGTTATAAAGTCCATGGGGGTCCATAAGCATGCACATGTTCACAAGAACAAATGTACCCCTATGAGATTACACATACCCTTGAGGAGGAAAGGTATAAAAGGACATGGATGAGAAGTAACTTGAAATTTATTTGCACTACTGATAGATGGTGTCTTTTCCATGTGGAAATACATCTTTCACTTGGCAATATGCATAACCTCTCAAAGATCAAAACTCTAGGAATTTATAACATATTCTACTGAACAAGTAACAATTGAAGAGACATGTAAGTAGTCAATGTGGTTCTCTTAGTTGGCTTAAGGCATGATCAATGTGGTTCTCTTAGTTGGAGCACCCCATAATAGTTAGTTAATAAAACTTCCTATCCCATGTGCCAAGGTATTATGGTGTGGTGCTTCATCATGATAAAGTTGGAACTTAGATTTAACGTTCTTTGAGCTTGAACATAGTAGAAGATGAATGGGGACACACCCACTGGTAGGATTCACTATATCCCACAATTTTGGAGCATGAAATAGCTCATAGGTTGAACAAGCTTGAAGGCACTTTCAAAGTAGAGACAATCCAAAAGCCAACTACCTAAAAGCCAAATGATTTATGATTTGAAAGCCCAACTTGTTTCCAATTACAAAATACAAAATGCCATGAAACAAATGGCTCCTCTACAAAAGCCTCAAAATGTACATTATGAAAAAAAATAAGTCTTTTTTTTTTGGAAAGTACAATGAATTGAAGATACACTCACACACCCAACCTCTTAAGGTAGAGGCATCCATCTCTAAGAAACTCATAAATATATGTCCAGTCAAGACTTGAACTCAATACTTCCTCCTTAAAACTCAAGACGTCAAATCACTTGGTTACATTGACTTAAACTAAAAAAATGACTCTTTTATAAAGAGAGGCTGTATAATTCCTTTTGTGCAAAACTCAAGACGTCAAATCACTTGGTTACATTGACTTAAACTAAAAAAATGACTCTTTTATAAAGAGAGGCTGTATAATTCCTTTTGTGCAAAATGGTTGGTGATAAAAAATACATTATTTTCTAGCAATTATCCTTCATTTTATTCAAGGCTTCCTTCGTGAGATGGAGATTCTGTGTTGCATGCACCGAAATCTGCGTGTGTTGGATGTGTGAAGAGGCCTTTAGCACAAGACTAAGCTAATGGCAGCGGCATTGCAAGCTCATGGTGTCATTCCAGCGCATGCTGTAGTACCCAAGCAATTCGGCAACGATATTGTTTGTGGGAGCTCTCGATTTCGCGTTCCTCTCCTATTCCGCGGACGTGCTTTAGTTAAGGTAGCGCAGCCAAGACCGACATCTTCTCATCTCCTTGTTGCTCGTGCAATGGCCAGCGAGGGCATAGTTATTGAGAAAATTGGTGTTCGAGTGGAGCGCAATCCTCCTGAGTCAAGACTTTCTGAGCTCGGCGTACGATCGTGGCCCAAGTATGTCTTCCTTGTTGCGCGCGTGATAGTTTTTCTTTAGTCTGTTTGAATGCTCATGCGCATGTTGGGCTGGTATTCACTTTGTTCTCGACGTGCATATGCGTATGACCTATCGGGTAGATGCATGCATCTGCGCACGTGCGTACATACATATGCTCTGTCACCTGTGCGTGTGTGTGTGTGTGTGTGAGAGAGAGAGAGAGAGAGAGAGAGAGAGAGAGAGAGAGAGAGAGAGAGAGAGAGAGAGAGAGAGAGAGAGAGAGAGAGAGAGAGAGAGAGAGAGAGAGAGAGAGAGAGAGAGAGAGAGAGAGAGAGAGAGAGAGAGAGAGAGAGAGAGAGAGAGAGAGAGAGAGAGAGAGATTTCACGTGTGGAATTTTGCTGTCTATGACTAGGTTTAACTATGGCAGAGTTTATCGATCACTTTCGGAGTGAAAGAAACTCACTTCGCTGAACTTTCTATGAGTTCATGTTTATGGTATGTGGGCATGTGCCATGTGGGGTGTTCATGTGTGAGCAATCTTAGTTGTATACTCACTATTGGGCTTTGATGACATTAATGAGGATTTTATGTTATTTGGTTAATAATATGCGTGATGGAGTTAAAAGCTTCATAGTCTTGTGGTTGATGCCACGAGCTTATTGCATTCTATGTTAGGATATTTTGGGGTTTGTGTGGATACATCTTAGTATACATAAGCACATATATAATGGTTGCTTTTTGTTTCTTTGGTAATTTGGGGTTTTTGTGGATACATCTTAGTAGGAGGTATGAAAAGTGTAAAGGCTTGCTCATAAAGAGCTCTTGTGTCAATTTTAGATTCACTTCAATCGTACTTTTTGAAGATCAATTACCTCTCTCATGAATGAACACTCAACGCATCATTTTTCATTCAAAGTCAATTGAATCATGCAAAGATTTGACCAAAGCTTATGAAAAACAAGAAAGATTATGAAATAAAGTGTTTATCTTGTATATCTTTCAGTTAAAAATTTATAACCGATGTAGTTGAGATCCATCACACATCCAAAAAACTTCATCAACTTCAAATGCTTTCAACCAAAGTCATTTGTGCTCAAAGATATAAATTTCTATTGATAATCAAGAATGTGTTTGATTACAAAAGATCAATGAGTCAAACATTTCATGTAAGGTTTCTCACTCAAGTAGTTATCAAAGGGTAGCTTTAAGATCACTATGAGCTCACTCAAGTTCACAAGATCACAAGTTAATTCTAAGATCCAAGTTGATTACATAATGAGAGTGTTTCTCCTTGTATAGGAAAATTTGATCCTTTAATCCATGCGTAAGTCAAATGGACCAATCAAATTCCCTTTTTTTTTTTTCTTTACAAACAAACACAAATGTTTCTTATTTGATTTTTCACATAAGATTAAAAGGGTCTATAAGTGTCCAAAATTGAATGCATTTGTTGATGTCTGTATCTCTCTCTCTCTCTCGCTCTCATTTCCATCATTTGAAACCATTTGAAGCCTTAGAATTGTCTTCCTGATCCTTCCGTTGATAGTCCTTTCCTTGACATCTTCTTCTCTTTTCTTCATCTTTTCTTTACGTCACATGATGTAGACCAGCTTTTGATCATCTTCAATGTAGAAAACTCCACACCTAGCTTTGATTTCTTGAAATACATGTCATGAAGAGGGTTATTGGTCACAAATCACTATCATATCTTTCTCCCTCTAAAATTGCACTTCCTTTGGAAGTGGCAACAACATCAATTTTTTCAGTCATGAAAGATAATAATGAAGATATTTTCTCATAATATCAAGATTAATTAGTGCATGGGCAAAATACCATTTGTGCCTTTATGCATGGCCATGTAATGTAGGCCTATCAAATGCTTACTCTTGAATGCATGATAGAAAATTATGGTGCATCATGAGGTACTTGAGTGCTTCTGCAGTGGTTCTTTGATGAAGAGAATTATCACTCATAAATTTCACACATTTCATGAATCCTTTGATATTAGAGTGGAAATGGAATTGTGCATGGGTTTCAATTTCAAAGACATGTGTCTTTCATGCAAGGCATTGTAATGTTGCCCTAAGCATGCATACTTGAAGTGCAAAATTTCTACACATGGTGGAAAAAAAAAGCTACTTGGAAATCCTAAGTGACACTTTGATGTAGAGGCATAAAATTTGTCACATCGCATTGCTTTAATTTATGAAAATCATTCCTTTTTGTTGAATGTTCTCACATTCACTCATGTGCAAATGAATTATTGTGCTTACGTGAAAACATTAGTGTCTATATGCAAAGCCATTATGGCTCTATTTAATGACACTTTAAATGCACATAGAAAATCTTCAGTGGTGCATAGAGAAGATTTGTTGCATAAAACAAGAAGGATGTTGATGAAGAGGATTTTCACTCAATTTGATGTTCCTTTCATTTCCATATGCCAAAAGTTTGTACCCTATCAATAGACATAAAATATCATATGATCAAGTTCATTGATATGATCATAATTTTATCACATGCTCAATAATCATAATGAAAGGTTGCACAAGTTAGAGAACAATTTCATTATCATTGGAAAGAAAAGACATTCAAAGAAGTAAATTGTTGGAGATCCTTCTTTTTCTTTGTTTTTATTTTTTTTGAAAAAGAAAACATCCTTGAGCTTTTTATAGAGAAAAACAATTAAAATGAAAAACTCTTTTGATTTGATAATATCTTTGCAAGAAATGAAATGTAACAACTCGATCAAAATTAAGGATTTTTGTTTTTCAAATTTTCAATGTTTTTGTTATTTTAGAAGTCTTTATTTTGCAATCAAGAAATTACTTAAGCTCTTAAGAGAGGAATTCTTGAAACAGTTATTTTTCTTGAAAACCTAATCAACTGTGGAAAAACATTGTACCATTGAATTTTTTTACAACTAGCATATCTTACCACTCCTTGGAAGATCCATGAAAGAGCCTTTCTAAAATCAATTCTTAGAATTTCATGTTGAACATCAATGTCCTTATGAATGAATAAGGATTCAGATGGCTTTATGAAATCATCAATGTCTTTTAAATAATCTTCCACCTCTTCATGTGATTCTAATGAATCTTTTTCATTCAGTTACCACTCCTTGGAAGATCCATGAAAGAGCCTTTCTAAAATCAATTCTTAGAATTTCATGTTGAACATCAATGTCCTTATGAATGAATAAGGATTCAGATGGCTTTATGAAATCATCAATGTCTTTTAAATAATCTTCCACCTCTTCATGTGATTCTAATGCATCTTTTTCATTCAGTGAAACATGGGTATCCTCATCTTCAAGTCTTTCAAAAAATTTATATCATCATCACATTCTTCATTCACATTTTCATAAGGACTCTTTTCATGATTTTTGTCACATGTTCTTTTCATGCATGCAATTCTTTCGATAAACTTCATTGAAATCATGCATGCACATGTATTGATTTTACGCAAGTACACATTTCCAATTCTATTCCTTATGCATGACACCAAAATCAAACTTTGAAAATGTTCACAATCACACTTTTGGAAATTGAAAACAATTTCAATACATTTTTATAGAAAAGAGTTTGATTAGGACAAAGAGACTCATGACTTCATTCAATCAATTTTTCTTCACCACTTTCCAGTTTCACGTGGTTAGTGGGAAGATTCTCATTCCCACCGTCTCCTTCATGGATAATGGTAGACACATACTCATCAAAAAACTCAAATATGCTTAAGTCATAATCATCTTCATAATCATCACCTTCATCCCTATTGCTAATAGAATCAAACAAACCACAATCATTTTCATTAGTTTGCTCAAACTCCTTATTTCATATGAGATTGTAGAATTCGCATTGGATTAATCATACTATTGATCACACTTGGACTCATCAATCAATATAGTTGCAACATTACTGTGTGTATCCTTGAAAGAAAGAAGTCTCAACATTAGGTTTTTAAGCTCAAACAAAACTCTCTTTGAAAGTCCATGCATAAAAAAAATTTGGAAATCATGTTTACTCAAATTTTCACATTTATTATCATGTGATAGCCTATATGCAAAACTGAAAGACTCACTACCTACTTTCTTTTGGCTAGATGAGTTACTCATGTACATATCTCTCTTTTATGGAACCAACTTCATTTTAAGTTCATGAAGTTTATTCATTATATCATCAAGTTTTGATTTGGAATAGTTACACTTGCATTATCTATTTTTGAATTGTTAAAATAAGGAAGTTCTTATGGATTGTTGAATTGCATTGAATTGATCATACCGATGATCACATTTGGACTAATCAATCAATGTAGCTGCAACATTACTTTGTGTGTATTCTTGAAAGAAAGAAGTCTCAACATTAGGTTTTTTAGGCTATTTCTTGTATTAACTATCTCCCATTCATTCACTTCTCTTACTCACTCTTATTTTCTTCTCTCACTCTCTCATTCTTTTCACTCATCTCTCTCTCTCTCTCTCTCTTCAAATCAAGTTCTCTTCCTAGGTCTTCGATCTCTTTTGTGAGCTGTCCACCTTTGGGGATGGGATTTCTTGCAAACTGTGCAAGATCGAAAGTTTCTTCAAATGCAACTTTTGTTATAATGTTCTGAAAGGCTTGGCAGAAAGCAAAGTGTAGAAGAGAACATTTCCAAGAAATGATCAAAGATGGAATAATGCAATGCACAAAAGTCTGAGTCAATTAGACAAGGCAAACTCAAGAGTACATAGGCTGGAAAACACGAATACGATTTGAGACATTTCTTGTCAAATGATGGTTTGTTTTCATCATGAAGATATGAGGTTTGTATGCTTCTTGTTGTCAAAAGAATTATGAAAGTCATGTTCTTGTTTCACTTGTTAAGAAACATCTGAGAGCAATATGGTTTTATGCGCTGGATGTGGGGTTCAGAGTCAGTAGAATTATGGAAAAGAAATCCCAATTCAGCAACCTTAATTTTGAATAACAGAAACAAAAGACAGATGATGTATTGTATTGTTAGAAGTATCGACGTAGTTTTGATTATGTTGCACTTTTAAAGTTTTTTTTTTATAGAGAACCATTTTGAAAGTAGTTTTCTTTGATTGCCGAATGAAACTGGATCTTCACCCTTTCGTGGCTTTAGATTCACATTTTATCTTCTTGAGAATGGATGCACCGTGAATAGATACATCATACATGGTTAAAGTCAAAAGACTGAAGTCTCAATTTTTTTCCTCATTTATGGGATCAAGTCCTGCATATTGTTTTTACTCCTTTGTCAGCTTATAACTATTGGGTATGTGTAGAAGTGCGAGAGACACACGAGAAGCACACACAAGGAGCACAAACGAAGCAAGACACATGGAGAAGACGGATGGCTGGAATAGCTCTCTCTATTGATGATGAAGTGAACTGAAGTAAGAGCTGAATAATATCCCTAAGTACAAAGTACCACCACATATGAGTGAATCATGTATGTGGTAACATGGGAAAAAACCTCTAGCCAACACTAGAGTAAAAAGTGCCCATGTATAGGGAAAAGGTTCACATCAACGCTACTTGAGGAACACAAGTGTAACAAACCCCCTTGAGCGAATGATGTGAACACATACAGGGAGTGACAAATCGGCCCCTACAAGGTAATAAGCTTAAAGCTTTGCAAAAAGCTTCAATCTTTTCCCGTGGAAGAGCTTTGGTGAATATGTTTGCCACATTATCTTGTGTAGGCACATATAACAAATCAATATCTCCTGCATGAAGGCTCACATAGTGATAATGCACCTCAATATGTTTGGTCCGTGCATGAAACATTGGGTTTGGTCTGAGCATGAAGGCTCTCTCTCACAATAGTGATAATGCACCTCAATATGTTTGGTCTGTTTCATGCAATGGCCAATGCACTCTGCCCATCAGTGAGAATATGCGTAGCAATATCAATCTCCATGCAAAGATCCATCCATAAGCGTTTCAGCCATATACATTCCACTGTAGCTGTGAAAACTGCCCTTATTCAGCTTCAAAACTTGATGTTGCCACTGTGGGTTGCTTTTTACTCAACCAAGATATGCATGAGTCTCCAAGGAAAAAGCAATTACCACTAGTGGACACATGAGTATCATAACAATCAGCCCAATCACTATTTAGTATTTGTAAAAGCATGCAAGCATGGCTGAATATTTCTTCCATAAAAGAGACCTAATCTCAAAGCTCCTTTGAGATATCTTAACACACGTTTCACCGCTTGCCAATGCTTAGTGCCAGGGCTATGCATGAATCGACTCAACTGGGAAACTGCATACTGCATATCTGCCCTTGTGTTGCATGCATATATATAGACATCCCACGTCTCGCTGATAAAGAGAAGTGTCAAATGCATCACTGGAATCCTCAACTGAGAACCGAAATCTTGTCTCAACGGGTGTGGAAACTGGCTTGCAATCTTCAAAGTCAAAACGTTGGAGTAGTTTTTCAACATACTTTGCCTGATGCATAACTGAAAATCAGCGATAAGAATGTCAAGTTTTGCATCACATGACCCGGTGTACTTGCTGTTCAATATTCCAATTTGGGCGGGTGTACTTGCTACAAGGTTAAGCACTCATGTCTTTCTAGCATTGCAACAATATGGGGTAATAAATCGTTCTTGTTGACTTGCACAATTGATTTTATAGCTACAACATACTGTTAAATGATGAATTAACATTTTACTAGGTCAGAAAGCTTCAGTTTCTTATCGTTTTCATGGTCCTTAGTAGTTGCTATGGGAGCATGCTTCTTTGCAGAGCTTGCATATGCAAGACCATCAGGATTCAGCTACAAGACTTGCCATTTCTCTACTTGCAGACTGCAGGTATAGTCATGACTCATGCCATATATATCTAATTCAATTTTGTATCACATTATAATGTATATATCAACAGCCATATGATACTTCTAGGTTCTCATGAGCAGTATCTACGCATAGTTAGTCTTAATCCATCATACGTATGAGCAACATATGAGCAACAACTAGACAAGCAGCACCTGGCACCTGGACAGAAGCACCTGGTCATTTTGCTGGACTGAGGGCAACAGTAAGAGGGCAACAGTAAGAGGGCAACAAGGTAGGAGATGAACACTACAGCAAGTGAAACTTGAAATCTTCACAAAATGATCCGAAACTCAAGTATCTTTGCACAGCCCTGGGCAAAAAAAAAAAGGCAGAGTCAGGAATGGTTCCCGACGTGGTAGTCAGGAAAGGAGTCCGTAAAGTCAGCTAAGGGCGTTCCTGAAGCGTAAGGAACCAACCTTGGTTTGTGCACTCTTGATAGATATGCGTTCATTATGTAATACATCTTCAACATGTATATCATGAATGGGCTGAATTTCGTTTCATTTTCAGCTATATTTTGATGCAAATGTTCAGCCATATGTGGCTGGAAATTTTCAGCAGTTTCGATAATTTTTGGTTGAAAAATTTCAGCCTTAATTGGCTGGAAATTCTCTGCATTTTCAGCTCTATTTGTTTGAATTTTTCAGCCCTTTGAACCTCATTTGGCTGGTCTACATGGCCATAGTCAAGTGCACCATTTTGGAACAAAGGCATGAGTGTATCGAACACATATTGTGAGCTAACTATTTGCTGTTTTTTGCATTCAAGTAGAGGGAAAACTGAATTTTCAGCAAATACCACATCTCGACTCACAATAATTGTGTTCGTCAATGGATGGTATAAATGATATCCCTTACTCGCACTATAACCAACAAATGTACATTTCTTTGCCTTGTCATCAAGTTTGTGACGTTGTTGTGATTGCACAAGAGCGTATGCCAAACAACCAAACACACGCATATGACTAACCATAGGCTTATGTCCATTCCAAGCTTCATAAGGAGTGATGACTCTTAATGCTTTTGTAGGGAAACAATTAAAAACATTGTTTACACACATGATCGCTTCCATCCAGAACTTATCAGGAAGATGCTTTCCTTTAACCATACATTGTGCCATTTCAATAAGTGTTCTATTTTTTTGCTCGGCAATACCATTTTGCGGAGGTGTATATGGCACCGTACATTGGTGTGAAATACCTCTTTCATGAAGAAAAGCATTAAACTCATGTGACATGTATTCACCACCACGATCCGTGTGTAGAGTCAAAAGCTTTTGTGAAGAAAATTTTTCAGCCATAGATAAAAATGCTTTAAAGAAAGAAAATACCTCATTCTTTGCTTTCATAGGATACACCCATGTATGGCGAGTAGCATCATCAATGAAGGTAACAAAATATACATGCTTTCCAAAAGATGGAAGCTTGATGGGACCACATACATCACTATGAACAAGCTTCAATTTTCTTGTAGTGTGTGTATGACTATCTTTTGGAAAAGAAGCACGATGCATTTTTCCAAGAATGCAACCTTTACATGCATGCTTTTCAATGGACTTCAAGTGTCTGCAAACCAATAACCATGTCCTTCTTTTGCAAGTAAAGCGAACTATTGAAGTTCAAGTGACCAAAACGAGCATGCCAAAGTTCCATTTGAGCCATGGAAGAAGTATGAGCAACCAAAGCATTCGAGGAAGCCCTCTTGTATGTATCAATGCGATACAAACCATTACATAATGTACCGGACATCACGATAATATTACCATTGTTGGAATCATGAACCATACACTTATCATCAACAAAGTGTACATGAAGTCCAGCATTGGCGATCAACGGAATTGAAATTAAGTTCTTCTTGATACCGGGCACATACAATGCATTTTTCAAGAGAATCACACCTCCATTTGCAGCCATAAGCTCAATTTCTCCTACTCCAATGATAGGTTAAGAGGCATTGTTTCCAGATACCACATGTCCTCCTTTGGGTGCATCTTTTAAAGATGCAAAAAATCTTTTGCATTATGTTATGTGCTTTGAAGCACCACTATCAAAGAACCAGTCCTAATTAGCCTTACTCACAACCATACATTTAGAATGCAAAGATGCATCATAATGACATGTAACAACACATGCCCAAAAATCTTGAGCCATGTTAGCTTCATCATTCTTTGCATTTGCTGAACTTTCAACAATAGACATGCTTGATTCCTTCTTGTTTTCATTGCGCTTAGGAAGCTTTCTACACTCATCAATAGTATGACCAAGCTTTTTGCAATATTTGCATCTCTTCTTCTTTTGCAAATCAGCATCATTAGAGGAATGAGTGGAAGAGGAAGGTTCAGGCTTTGGTTTTGATGAACCCAAAGCTGAACCATACTTGCTTTTCCCCTTTTGTGAGATAGCAAGTGCTTTCATTCCCTCGGTCAAACCACTCCTATTCACTCTAGATTTTTCTTCTTGCAAAAGAAGATACACAACCTCATCAAATGCATACATATTGGGAGTCCCTTTTGCAACGGAATGGAGTGTAGTGGCAAAGCTTTGAAAAGATTCCGGTAATCCTTTCAATAATGTAGAGATGAGTGATGCATCCGGAATAATCTCATCTATGTTTGCCAATTGCTGTTTCAAGTCCTTGATGCATGTCACATACAGATCCACAGACTCATTTTCAGCCATTCATACATCCTCAAGTTGCTTCCTCAAGTATGCAACATGGGCTTCATTACGCACGGCATACAAAGAAGAAAGAGTTTCCCATGCTTGTCTTGATGTAGAACATGACTGAATGTGTGGAACTATATGACGCTTCACAGAGCGCAATCAATGCATGAGCTTGATCATCTGTTCTATTCCATCTAAGCTTCTCCTGTGTAGGTGGAGAAGGAGTAACCACTGTACTTGAAGAAGAAGCTCCATCTGTGACAGTAGACTGTGAAGTAGAAGAACTTAGAGGTCTTCGATCTACATCTGCCACTATGTTCCAAAGTTGTTTTGCAACAAGAACATGCTTCATCATGTAAGAACACATTGGATAGTTGGTCCCATCAAGCTTATTTTAAGCTTGAAGCATGCCAAACAAGTCATTGTTGCCCGCCATTTCACTTAAGAACAGGAAAGTGACAAAATCTTTACTTCGACAAAAGTTGAAACGAGTGCTGAAATTTCAGCTCACAAGCTGTCACTCCGATGGCGATTCTGATTGCACGAATGGCTTCGAAATGGGTGTAAAACTCCAGTGCGACTCGTGGAAATGTTTCTTGGCTTCTGAAATTCATTGTTGCTCCGAAGTCGATTTGCACCACTAAAAGTGCGCACGCGCCGCGACGCGAAAAACCGAAACTTGAGAAAGAGCTGAACCTTCTCTGAAACCATTGTTGGATGTGTGTAGAAGTGCGAGAGACACACGAGAAGCACACACAAGGAGCGCAAACGCTGCAAGATACACGGAGAAGACTGATGGCTAGAATAGCTCTCTCTATTGACGATGAACTGAACTGAAGTAAGAGCTGAATAATATCCTTAAGTACAAAGTACCACCACATATGAGTGAATCATGTATGTGGTAACATGGGGAGAAAACCTCTAGCCAGCACTAGAGTAAAAAGTGCCCATGTATAAGGAAAAGGTTCACATCAAAGCTACTCGAGGAACACATAAGTGTAACAATAACTTTCAAATTACTTCATGAGAATTATTTTCCTCTCTCGTGAAATGAACAAACAATAGATCATTTTTCATTCAAAATCAATTGAATCATGCAAGGATTTGATGAAAGCTGATGAAAGCAAGAATGGTTCATGGAATAAAGTGTTTACCTTGTATATTTTTCAACCAAAAACCTACAACCAATGTAGACTTGATGTTGAGATCCACCAAACATCCAGAAGACTTCATTCAACTTCAAATGCTTTCAACCGAAGTCGTGTGCTCAAAGATATACGTTTCCATTGATAATCAAGTATGGATTTGATTACAAAAGATCAACGAATCAAAAGATTCATGTAAGGTTTCTCACACAAGTGGTTATCAAATGGTAGCTCTAAGATCACTATGGGCTCACTCAAGTTCACAAGGTCACACGTTAATTCTAAGATCCAAGTTGATTGCATAATGAGAATGCTTCTCCTTGTATAGGAAATTTTGACCCTTCAATCCTTGCTTGAGTTAAATGGACTAATCAAACTCCTTAATTTTTCTTTTACAATCAAACATATATATATTTCCTATTTGATCTTTCACGTAAGCGTAGGAGGGTTTATGTGTCCAAATTTGAAAATGTTTGTTATTGCTTGCACCTCTCTTTCATCTCCATCATGTGAATCCATTTGAAGCCTTTGACTTATCTTCATGAGCCTCCCTTTGATAGTCCTTACCTTTGATATCTTCTTCTCTTTCCTTCATCTTTTCTTTACTTCACATGATGTAGACCATCATTTGATCATCTTTAATATAGAAGACTCCACACCTAGCTTTGAATTCTTGAAGTGCATTTCATGAAGAGGGTTACTGGTCATAAATCACTACCACAACATATATAGATAGGTAGAGACGCTTATGGAAGTACTTATGTTTAATTCTTGTTCTTCTATTTAATGCACATTTGCCTCACTATTTGTGCTTGCCTAATTTGATTGAGAGAGTTAGCATTGAAGTGTAGTAAATGTAGTCATTCATCTTAATGAATAATTATCTTGATTTCTATTACTTCCGCAAGTGATAGAAACTCAGTTTGCAGAGCTTCTTGTGAGTTTATGCTCGTGGTGTGTGTACGTGTGTTGCGGGATGCATGTGTGAGCATGCATATATATATATATATATATATATATATATATATATATATATATATATATATATATATATATATATATATATATATATATATATATATATATAGAAACTCATATATATAGAAACTCAGATTCTTCGTCCGAGTTATGACCAATTGTTAGGTGTGTATACCCTATCAATGCATTTTTTGTAATTTTTCCCATGTTTTGTTTGGATTTGGTGCTAGGCTTCATT
Source organism: Ceratopteris richardii (assembly GCA_020310875.1). Taxonomy (NCBI): domain Eukaryota; kingdom Viridiplantae; phylum Streptophyta; class Polypodiopsida; order Polypodiales; family Pteridaceae; genus Ceratopteris; species Ceratopteris richardii. The sequence continues at coordinate 118,219,090 of CM035416.1, read as the reverse complement.
ATGGCTGAGTTTGCTCATCACTTTCGGAAGTGATAGAAACTCGATTCGCAGAGCTTCTTGTGAGTTCATGCTCGTGGTGTGTGTGCGTTGTGTGTGTGTTAGCATGTATTCATTCTTAGCTCTATACCCACTATTGGGCACTCATGACGTTAGTGGGGATGTCATAGTATTGAGTCGATACTGTGCATAGTGGAGCTGATATGCTATATAGTCTTGTGGTTGACTACCATGAGCTTATAGCTGCACTCTCATTTGAGGGTGAATTTGGGGTTTACCTGGATTCATTATGGTGTGTGTGTGTGTGTGTGTGTGTGTGTATATATATATATATATATATATATATATATATATATATATATATATATATATTAAAGGAAGTTCGACCATGTATTCATTCTTAGTTCTATACCCACTATTTGACGCTGATGACGTTAGTGGGGAAGTCATAGTATGAGCAGATACTATGCATAATGGAGCTGATATGCTATACAGTATTGTAGTTGACTACCATGAGCTTATAGTTTCACTTTCATTTGAGGGTGAATTTGGGGTTTACCTTGATTCATTCTGGTATATATAAATAGTAGGGATGTACTTAAAGTTTCTTTCCTTGCTCTTATCTTATGTAAGGTAAATTTTATGAAGATTAGAATTCATTGAATCAATGCATAATAATCGAGGAAACATTATTAAAACTTTCTCATCCCTCTTTCCAAAAAATTTAAGCTTTTGTCCCCATGAAGGGAGAATATTATGGCCATGTTTAGATAGTTAAAATCACATTTAAGTTACATGAAATGGTTAGACGAAAGTTTCTGGTGGAATAGAAGATGCATAATGATATGATATGGTATTATAGTTAAAAGATTGTACTATTTTCATTTTTTAAAAACAATTTCATTAATCTTGAATGAGTTTTATTGAAAAACGTTTCCCCCCCCCCAAAGTTTTTTATTAGTTGAGGAGGATGGAGATTGGGGGGGAGGGGGTGGGGAGAGGGAGGGAGGGAGGGAGGGAGGGGGGGAGAGAGAGAGAGAGAGAGAGAGAGAGAGAGAGAGAGAGAGAGAGAGAGAGAGAGAGAGAGAGAGAGAGAGAGAGAGAGAGAGAGAGAGAGAGAGAGAGAGAGAGAGAGAGAGAGAGAGAGAGAGAGAGAGAGAGAGAGAGAGAGAGAGGCCAAACTTTCCCTATGAGACAAAATCATATACATCTATGGTACATCGGCGGCGGTATGAGTACCTCCTAGAGGAAAGTTGTAGTGGTGGTGGTGCGCTTATGCTCCATCATGAAGTCGTGGACTATCCTGATTCGTGAGATATCCTCTCGATGCAGTTGTGGTCGACGATACCCAACCATATGTGGTCGGCGTCACACTCTGTCTCTCCCTGTTGGAGTGTGAGCCCTCTGCCTCTGAGAGGAAGGTCCATCTGATGTGGCCTAGCTTGTTGAAAGAACTGGCTTACCCGTGTATGGTGTGTAGGCTGTAGCATCTGATCTCGTCCCTCATGCCGTCGTGAGGAAACGCCCCATCATCCGTTGATCTCTAGTGGCCATGCACAACTGGAGTGACTCCTTTATCTGGAACTCTGTTGGTAGGTTCGAATATGCTGGGCATTTGATAACCAAGTGCTCCTCACTCTCTATCTTTGTATGACATATTGGGCACCACCTCTCCTCTCGAGGGACTCCTCTGGCTCGACCCCTCTCGATCTCGAGCCGGTGTGATGAAACTCGAAGCTTCCCAATGACGACTCAAAGGTGGTGTGGTAGGTATGTCTGCATGTAGCGCGGAGTCTCAATGAAGCCTTGGTCTGAGATCTGTAGAAAATACTCACGGTAGTGAATCATTTTTGGTGTCAATGTCCCCGTCGGGTTGACCCATGTCCTCTATATGTATGTATGCCATATCTCCGCACGAACAATCCTATTTCTCTCTTGGTGGTAGAGAGAATAGGTGGGGGCCTTAGAGTCGTATTGTACTGGTGGTAGTCTGCCTATGTCAAAACCACGGAGGAGAAGCTAATCCCGTGTCTATACGTACCATGAGGAGGTGTCTCCTGCTAGTGCCATCTTGCATGATGCCTGGAAAGCTTTGTAAGTGATGCGCTCTGTGTCCATGCTCTAGATCCTGTGTAATAGGCAGTGTTTGGAAGAGTGCCTCTACTAGCATCGGTTGTGCAACAAGCTCTTCCTTGATGATATCATGTGGTACTGACGAATTGCCGCGGATGAGTCTGACAATCATGAGTATATGTGGCCTCTCCAATACTGTCCATGATGATGTGGCTAATCCCGATCCCCATATGGTTGCTCCATACATGAGTGCTGCGGTAACCGAAGTGTAGAAGAGCCCCCTCTTTGTTTGGGGCTCTTGAAAAATATGCTTGGTGACACTCTCTCTCCATCAAAGCTAGCGCTGCATATCCTTGTGTGATGCGATCACTGGATGCCTTAGACATGGAGAAAACCCCAGAGGTTGCTTGGAATGTCACTCCCAAGTAGACATGATCCAAGTAGGTAGAGAGAGAGAGAGAGAGAGAGAGAGAGAGAGAGAGAGAGAGAGAGAGAGAGAGAGAGAGAGAGAGAGAGAGAGAGAGAGAGAGAGAGAGAGAGAGAGAGAGAGGTTATATTAATGTCTATTGAAGGCCAAAGTTGGCATATGAGACCAAACCATGTGCATTGACAATAGTCTAGAAGAGTGGAAAAATCGAAATAAAATAAAACACAAAGTGAACTAATATATCATGGCTCTGTCACCGCAGAGAATGACCATGTCATACAAGGGGCAAACATGATAATGATTTTGAAAAAAAAAAGAGAAAACCATAAACCTAGTGGTAAAATATTCGGGTGGGGTCGATGTAGAATGCCATACATAGGTGATCGGTGTAAGATAATGCCCATTGGTGGGGGCTCATGTCTCTACTCCATTTGATGTGCGTGGAGTAATTGGGTCTGCAAGATCTCATGTTGGTAAAGTTTGGGTCTCCTATAGCTAGGAACACAAGGTCATTTCCTAGCTCTTTGAGTCTTTGTCTGCCCGAGAGTGAGCCTTGGGCCCCAATGCTACTCATGTGATGTGGCATATAGATCGGCATGTACTTAGGCATCTCAATGAACCCCTTATCTGAAAGCTATAGAAAAAGCTCACGATAATAAAGTTTTTTCATTGGTAATGTCTCCGTAGGAAGGATCCAAGTCCTCTGTATATATATCTGTGCCATATCTCCCACCGTATGATCCTATTTCTTTCTTGCAAAGAGAGTGAATAGGTGGGAGCATATGTATCATATTGCAGGGGTGCTACTCTATCCATTTCAAATCCATATCTAGACAACCAATCTGTGGTCTGGCCATACCAGCATGAAGTATCTCTAGCTAGGGCAAGATTTTGTGATGTTGAAAAGCTCTATATGTGATGCGCCAACTATCCATATCCTAGAGTCTATGGAGTAAACATATTGCTTGGAAGAAAGCCTCGACTAGTATCAGGGGTGTAGCAAGCTCTGCATTGATGATGTCATGAGGAGCCGATAGCTTGCTACACATAAGCCTAAAATCATGAGTAACTGAGGTCTCTCCACCAATGCCCATATATGGTGTGCAAGTCTTGGCCCCCAAATGGATGACCCATACATGAGTGAGGGTATGACTAGTGTATCAAATAGCCACCCCTTGGTGGGTTCCTAAAAGTGTGCCTGATGACACCACCTCTCCATCAATGCTAATGTTGTAACTTGCATATCCACGAGTGACCCGATCACTGGCTGCGTGGGCCATAGAAACATGGCTGCACAAGTCATCCCAAGATAAACATATGAATCAGTAATCTCAGTGTGTTCGTGAGCCATTGTGAATACACTCTTCCTCCGTATATGTGTTGATGTGCCGAAAATAAGGACCTTGGCTTTACCAAGGTTCACTGAAGGCCCTCTCTGTGAGCAAAAATCATCTATTGCATGTAAGTGGCTCTCCAACCCCTCAACCAACTCTGAAATCAAGACAATTTCATCAACATATAACAAAGTGTGTACAATGATTCCTCCCAACTCCACTCCTGATCTTCCATGCTATTGGATAAAGTCTACAATCTCATCAATTTATATCCCAAATAAAGTAGGGGATAATGGGCATCCTTGTTTCACACCTATAGTGCTAACAAAGGGATTAGAAAGCCCTCCTGGACATGTGTACCAAATACTTGCTTGTATAAAAGCATAGACTCCCTATAGTAGGTCATCCGTAACTCCAAGAAAGTAGCCATTTGCTAGGTACAATATCAAATGCTTTGCGGAAGTCCACAAAGCAACAATATAATCTCTTGTTTCTCACTCAGGCCTGGTCACTCATGCAGGTGTGGGGAACTCGGGAGAGGGAGGAGGGGGAAGGGGGAGGAGGGGGGTGGGGAGAGAAAGGGGGGGAGAGGAGGGGGGGAGAGGAGGGGGGGAGAGGAGGGGGGGGGAGGGGAGGGGGGAGGGAGAGAGGGGGGGAGAGAGAGAGAGAGAGAGAGAGAGAGAGAGAGAGAGAGAGAGAGAGAGAGAGAGAGAGAGAGAGAGAGAGAGAGAGAGAGAGAGAGAGAGAGAGAGAGAGAGAGAGAGAGAGAGAGAGAGAGAGAGAGAGAGAGAGAGAGAGAGAGAGAGAGAGATCCCCCCAAGATCAGCCTTGCAACATAAGACACAACACAAGCCATTATTCATAAACATAGAAAGGCTCCACTACCATGGAGTACTTTTAGGTTAGGGCAAGGTAGATATTTATTGGTGCTTTGCTCTTAGTCGATACATGTGGGAACCTTCATTTGGTGGTATCCATCGGCATGCACGTGTCACTATACCTAGTGTGGCTGAGCACAAAGCATGTGAATATATACTATCTCTAGTATTGGGTTCGATTAGTGGAGAGCTAGCACCACTATGGACTCTATCATGGGATAGTTCCTTTTGACCCTAGAGGGGTTGTGATGCCATAGAAGTTGTCCTTTACCGACTTAGGTTATGGCATGGGTCCTGATTTTTAGTTTCATGGGGAGAGCTAGTGAGCTTGATGCCCAACTTTTCATGGAACTAGTGCATGTGTAACACGCATTACCAAAAGGGAGCATGCTAGTGATCTAGTAGCCCTTGATGTGCAAGAAAACCTGTGTACGCATCTTTGTTGGAAAACAATGTCACATCAGTCCAAAATCCATTTAGGGCAGAAACCCTAATTTTGGTATTTAGTCATTTTTGGCACAAAATTGGGTAAAATTTTTACGAGCCTATCTTGTAGAGCTTGAAGAGAGCTTTCCAATGGTATATGACATGTAGGTATCAGAGATCAGATTTGGAAGAAAACCCTAACCCTAATTTTTTGCTGATTTAGGGTTTTGACCTCATATGATAGCTCTCGGCATGAGGATCATAAAAATGTTGTTAGATCATTCATCAGGTAGTCAGAAGTATGAAAAAGCAGGTCAAGAAGCTATTTTTAAAGTTAGCTAAAAGCAACTTTAAAAATAAAGCAAACTCACTTTAAAATAGCCAGTGTGGAGTATGAAGAGGATGATCTGTTAGCAACCAAATACCTTTGAAAAAGTATGAAAATACTTTACAGAAGTATTGCTTGAAGACCAAGACTTGATGAAGAAAAGGCTACTTCAAATTCAAGGAAAAACAATGGTTTGGAGAAGATGAAGGAACCATATCAACATCAAATCACAGGTATTAGTTTCTGCTATCGGATTGTCATTTGCAGATCATATCTTAGAAGAACAATTATGAAGAGATTTGAAGGATTCAAGAAGTGCTTTCATACACTTTCATTTTTTGAAAGTAAAAGCATTAGCTACATAAAACAGGTATCTAGAGGTTGTTCTTGACAGTTTTGATGATCTCTTTCATGGCAAGAAAGCTCATCTAAGAAGACAAATTTGGAGATCGGATCAGTTTTGTTTTCAGCCAGTGTTGTAAGTTGGTTGGAAGTTTTTTTATCTAGGTACATAATTTGATCTAGGTACACTAGAGAGGTAATTCAGTATTCAGCCAAAAGGTTGGTGAATTCAGTCATATCAGTCACATTTGAAGTAGAGTTTTGATTCAGAGATATGAGGAGATGGTAAAACATGATTCTATATTCACTTCCATTTGTATACCATGTTTATTTTGTCTCTTACTCTTAGCACTAGAGAAAGAGAAAAGTTCATTTGAAGAAGTCAAGAGTACTTGCTACTTCAAGATGAAGAGAACAAACGGTATGGAAGAGAAGTTTGAAGATGTTGACATCATTAGGTGGAAGAAGGTTGCAGAAGAAGAAAGTCCAACATTTCCAAAGGGAAAGTAAGACTTCCTTTTCTTTTATATTTTCCATATACTTTTCCTACTTCTATCCTCTACACCCAAAGACAAATCTACGAGAACATCTTGTGTGAAGAAGAAGCAGTTTCTTGTTTTGCATTATACTTGGTCATGTTTTAGCAGGTTTTGACAAAGAATTGCATTGAGAGAAACGAAGCAGATACCTAAGGCAGCTTATATGTTTTGACTCATATGTGTATGAGTTATGTATAAGTTGAAGATTTTGAGCAGGTAGCTATATGTTCCCTCAAAGAATTCTTGGAGTGTCAATACAAAGCTACTTGGTATATGACAAGTTGCAGAGAAGTATTTTTCTTCTCGACCTAACTTTTGAGGTAAAAGAGTATTTGTAGTAGATGTTGGAGACTTGGAGTAAGGTTTTTGTTGAAGGTACCTCATATTCTGTATATTCAGTATATTTAGAAAATTCAGAGTTTTTCAGGATAAAAATTCAAAAAAATCAGTATTTTCAGAATTTCAGTGTTTTTTTCAGAAAATTCAGAATTTTAGAATTTGCAAGAAAATTATGAAATTTCAGTATTTTCAGAAAACTCAGTATTTTCAGAAAATTTCAGAAATTTCAATATTTTGAGAAAATTCAGAAAATTCAGGAAAATTCAGATTTTTGTGTTGTACCAGTCAATTGAAGAATTTACTTTCTATGATTGTCTAGATTTTTGGATACATGCTTGTATTAAAAAAGGTGCTCCATTAGATCCTATCACTTGATTGAGAAGTGGAGTTAGCCAAAGAAAGTCAAGCAGATACTATCACATTTCACCCGGGTAGAATATGAAAAGATGAAGTATCAACTTGCAACTTTCGGAATTCTCAAGGTGAGAGTTTGTCCACTTATGTTCTAGTAGGAGTTGCAGATTCTTGGAAAGGATTTGGTTAAAGAAAAGTTTTACAACTTTATGTGAGAAGCATGGACACTTAGAGACATTCAGGTAGCAAATCAAACATTCAGTCATTAAGGTTTGATGAAAGCAGATTGACACAGGTATTTTGTTAGAGAGATCTTGATAAATCTTGAATGATCTTGAAGATCTTGAGTATTTATGAGTCAATTATCTATCCTTTGTTTGAAAAGTTCTTAGCATTGGAAGAAGTAAGTCAAAGATTCAGATTCTATCAGAGTTGTGTTGCAGAGAAAAAGAAAAAGATACTTGTTATGTTGTAGAAGATTATAAAATTTTGTTTTAGATACAGGTATTGATTATTGAAGATCAGATTTATTGAAAGAAGGAAGACGTTCCAAATTTCATAAAGTCTGATATAATTTGAAGAATTATGGATACTAGTGTTAAATCATCCAGGGGGTGATGAAATATGAAGACTTATTTTCAGCCATATGTGAAAGAATGCAAAGTCACACCTACAGGTATTCCTATGTCAGGTATTCGTATATTTCCTTTGTCAGTTTCGCTTTATGTTCCAGCTTTGAAAGAAGAAGGAAGAAGGAGAATGTCTGGAGAAAGTTCCTGTTAGGGTGTTCATGTTCAGGAGAAAGTTCGAGAGTTCTATTGAAGAGAAACTTGATATTTCAGAGAGGTATGTTTCAGAGGTGCACACATTTATGTTTACACTAGATTCTGAAGGAAAGAGGTATGAAGGACTTACAGATAGAACAAGGATGTAGATAAGATGACATCATAGATATGGAATTTTGGTGAGACTCATGAGTTGAGTTGAGTTGAGTACAGTCAGAGATGAACCAGCTAGTGTTCATAATACACTAAGTTGTGAGTTGTCAGTCAGAAGTCCCAGGATTCAGTTCCTGATTTTGTTTAGTGTATCTATATGACACAACAGAAGTACATTGAGAAATCTTTGGATCAGCCATCTACATGATGTATTTGAAAGCCATCTACATGATGTATTTGAAGATTGTCTTCTACATGAAGATTTCGGTGTACTTCAAAGACATTGGATGGAGCTTAACATAAGATTGCATCTTATGTTAACAATTCAGGTATATATTCTCTTTATGCACACAGGTACTACTT